>JAVIAB010000125.1:93173769-93518769 GCA_032433765.1 Megaustenia siamemsis | reverse complement strand
ACTGTTGATGTGTTCTGTTGATGGCCTATCTCACTGAGGCTTACACTGTTGATGTGTTCTGTTGAAGAAAACCACCTATGAAGTTCTATCCCAGACCTTATCTGACTCTCATTTCTCTTGGCGTCTCTTAAATGAATTCTCGCCAGTCTTTAAGACATTCTCCCAAACAAACGGTCACAGAGAGACACCAATAAAGGATTATAGAGAAACATCAATGAAAGATCATAGAGAAACACCAATAAAGGATTATAGAGAAACATCAATGAAAGATCATAGAGAAACACCAATAAAGGATTATAGAGAAACACCAATGAAAGATCATAGAGAAACACCAATAAAGGATTATAGAGAAACACCAATGAAATATCATAGAGAAGCATCAATGAAAGATCATAGAGATGTAACAATGAAAAATCATAGAGATGTAACAATGAAAGATCATGCATCAATGAAAGATCATAGAGATGTAACAATGAAAGATCATAGAGATGTAACAATGAAAGATCATAGAAAAACACCAAAAAAAGATCATAGAGAAGCATCAATGAAAGATCATAGAGATGTAACAATGAAATATCATAGAGATGTAACAATGAAAGCTCACAGAGAAGCATCAATAAAAGATCATAGAGATGTAACAATGAAAGATCATAGAGAAGCATCAATGAAAGATCATAGAGATGTAACAATGAAAGATCATAGAGATGTAACAATGAAAGATCATAGAGATGTAACAATGAAAGATCATAGAGATGTAACAATGAAAGATCATAGAGATGTAACAATGAAAGATCATAGAGATGTAACAATGAAAGATCATAGAGATGTAACAATGAAAGATCATAGAGAAGCATCAATGAAAGATCATAGAGAAACTCCAATGAAAGATCATAGAGAAGCATCAATGAAAGATCATAGAGATGTAACAATGAAAGATTATAGAGATGTAACAGTGAAAGATCATAGAGATGTAACAATGAAAGATCATAGAGATGTAACAATGAAAGATCATAGAGATGTAACAATGAAAGATCATAGAGAAGCATCAATGAAAGATCATAGAGAAACTCCAATGAAAGATCATAGAGAAGCATCAATGAAAGATCATAGAGAAGCATCAATGAAAGATCATAGAGAGACATCAAATAAAGATCAGAGAGAGACACCAAAGGAAGATCATGGAGAGACACCAATAAAAGATCAGAGAGAGACACCAATAAAGGATCAGAGAGAGACACCAATGAAAGGGAGACACAAATGAAAGATCTTAGAGAGACATCAATAAAAGATCATAGAGAAGCATCAATGAAAGATCAGAGAGAGAGACATCAATAAAAGATCATAGAGAGACACCAATAAAAGATCAGAGAGAGACACCAATGAAAGGGAGACACAAATGAAAGATCTTAGAGAGACACCAATAAAAGATCAGAGAGAGACACCAATGAAAGATCAGAGAGAGACACCAATAAAAGATCAGAGAGAGAGACACCAGAAAAAATTATAGAGAGACACCAATAAAAGATCAGAGAGAGATACCAATGAAAGATCAGAGAGAGACACCGATAAAAGATCATAGAGAGACACCAATAAAAGATCATAGAGAGACACCAATAAAAGATCATAGAGAGAGACACACACCAATGAATGAGAGACAGAAATGAAAGATCTTAGAGAGACATCAATAAAAGATCATAGAGAGACACCAATAAAAGATCAGAGAGAGACACCAATAAAAGATCGCAGAGAAGCATCAATTAAAGATCAGAGAGAGAGACATCAATAAAAGATTATAGAGAGACATCAATAAAAGATCAGAGAAAGACACCAATGAAAGATCAGAGAGAGATACAAATGAAAGATCTTAGAAAGACACCAATAAAAGATCATACAGAGACACAAATGAAAAATCATTGATAGACACAAATGAAAGATCATAGAGAGACACTAATGAAAGATCATAGAGAGACACCAATGAAAGATCAGAGAGTAACACCAATGAAAAATCATAGAAAGACATTAATGAAAGATCATAGAGAGACACCAATAAAAGATCATAGAAAGACACCAATAAAAGATCGTAGAGAGACACCAATGAAAGATAATAGACGCCAATGAAAGATCATGAAGAGACACCAATGAAGTATCATAGACACCAATGAAGTATCATAGACGCCAATGAAAGATCATAGAGAGATACCAATGAAAGATCATAGAAAAACACCAATAAAAGATCGTAGAGGGGCATCAATGAAGAATCATAGAGAAACACCAATAAAAGATCATAGAGAGACACCAATAAAAGATCATAGATAGACACCAATGAAGTATCATGGACGCCAATGAATGATCATAGAGACACCATAAAGGATCATGGAGAAACACTAATGAAAGATCATGGAGAGACATCAATGAAAGATCATAGAGAGACACCATTGAAAGATCATAGAAAGAGACCAATGAAAGATCGTAGAGAGGCATCAATAAAGAATCACAGAGAAACACCAACAAAAGATTATAGAGAGACACCAATAAAGTATCATAGACGCCAATGAAAGATCATAGAGACATCTTAAATGATCATGGAGATGCAGTAATGAAAGATCATGGAGAGACACTAATGAAAGATCATAAAGAGACACCAATGAAGTATCATAGACGCCAATGAAAGATCATAGAGAGACACCAATGAAGTATCATAGACGCCAATGAAAGATCACAGAGACACCACAAATGATCATGGAGATACAGTAATGAAAGATCATGGAGAGACAACAATGAAGTATCATAGACGCCAATGAATGATCATGGAGAGACATCAATGAAGTATCATAGACGCCAATGAATGATCATGGAGAGACATCAATGAAGTATCATAGACAATGAATGATCATATAGAGACATCAATGAAGTATCATAGACGCCAATGAATGATCATGGAGAGACATCAATGAAGTATCATAGACAATGAATGATCATATAGAGACATCAATGAAGTATCATGGACGCCAATGAATGATCATATAGAGACATCAATGAAGTATCATAGACGCCAATGGAAGATCATAGAGACACCACAAATGATCATGGAGAGACACCAATGAAAGATCATGGAGATACACTAATGAAAGATCATAGAGAGACACCAATGAAGTATCATAGACGCCAATGAAAGATCATAGAGACACCACAAATGATCATGGAGATACAGTAATGAAAGATCATGGAGAGACATCAATGAACCTCTCTTGTCAATACTTGCACAATGAACCTCTCTTGTCAATACTTGCACAATGAACCTCTCTTGTCAATCCTTGCACAATGAACCTCTCTTGTCAATCCTTGCACAATGAACCTCTCTTGTCAATCCTTGCACAATGAACCTCTCTTGTCAATACTTGCACAATGAACCTCTCTTGTCAATACTTGCACAATGAACCTCTCTTGTCAATCCTTGCACAATGAACCTCTCTTGTCAATCCTTGCACAATGAACCTCTCTTGTCAATCCTTGCACAATGAACCTCTCTTGTCAATCCTTGCACAATGAACCTCTCTTGTCAATCCTTGCACAATGAACCTGTCTTGTCAATCCTTGCACAATGTACCAAACACAGCGGTTTATCACTGATATTTTAGTTTGTCTTATTTATTTCCATTTTCAAAATAATATCATGCACTTGATTATTGCGTTCAGAGTTGAATACAAATTCAATATTAATAACCGTGGTGGATGACAATAGAATAGTCTCACCAAAACGTGTCACTTATTTCAACTGTGAAATACCTAATCTTATCAAGAATAACCTAGATAGCAACAATAATCTAATACCACTAATAGAAAATCCAGTTCAGTCACACATTCAACATGGGTTTCTAGTGTCACAAAGTACAACTTTGCCAACAAAATAGGGGAAGTGAATAGACATCTTAACTAATCAAGGATACAGTGGCGTAGCATTTTTGTGTGCTAATCGTGCAGCGCACTCTCAAATGAATCTACTAAAATGTTATAGTATGTGATTAGTTGTGCAAAATTTGTAATACACCATTGTTAATATGGCATAATTACGGCTGTTTGACTGTTGATTTAAGTGAGAGTTAGGCCTTCACTGCAAATGATCAGGTGGCCTCCCGCTTTATTGTAAATATAAACCTGAGTTTTGTTTGGCGTGCTGTATTAAATCTCGCAGACAGTGATTTTAAAGTTAGATGTGATAGTGAGCCGGATGTAGTTGCTAAATTTAGAACAGCCGTATGTGAGTCTGTGTGTGCGATAACGAGATAGCACACCGCTCTGAAAAAGAAGCGTTCATGAACGTATTACAATTACCTATTAATGTGACGATTGATTAGTGTGTGTGTGTATGTATATATATATATATATATATATATGATATTGTGATGTTATTTTTTTCATACAAGTTTAAGTTCAAATTCTTCTATTTGATGAAATTATGCAAGAACACAATTGTGTATTGGAAGATCTTCTGGCAGACACATTTTGATAAACTAGAAAGAAACTTTCCTAAATAACTCTTATATAAATTACAATTTTGTTTATGGGACCAGATCTAATCACATCGGGTAATAAAAGCGAACTAACTGTATTTTATGCAAATCCTGAATTTCAAAGGTTGCATATTTTTGAACTTGTAAAATTTATGAAAGATCTTCTTCTTTTCTCTTTCTCACTGATACCTAAAGGGTGTCGTGGTTATATCATGTGTCGTTCTTGAGCTGCTTGAACTGTCTGAATTAGTGATTTTCCTCTCTTGTCACACGTCTCTGTCACTGCATCTATCCATCTTCTTCTGGGTCTTCCTCTTGGTCTTTTCCCATGCATTCTCGAGAAGAACGCCCTTGATGGTGTTTAGTAAGGATTCATTCTGACCAATTGACCAAACTATTTAAGTTGTAGTTGTTCTATATATTCCTGGCAGGGTTTTGTTCCTACCATTTTTCATATGGTTTCATATGAAAGATAATCACGTATATTCTGAATTGAATTAAATTTACATACAAAGTGAATTTATGTAAATTAGTCTTAAAACAACATCAGTACAGTGCTAATCTTCTGTTTTGACACTGAAACAAAGTCACTGTACGCACACTCTGAGTCAGGATCGTTTGTGTAACTTGTGTCTTATTTATATTTTAAAATAAAAAGGGAAATTTTACAAGATTGGAAATTCAATATTTCTTTTTAATAAGTGATTAAAATATTTGTGAGTAAAGAAAGGAGGCTGCAATTAATTTAGATATGAGAAGATGCACATAGCGTTAATATTTGGAAATCTTACATTAGACATTCGATGTATGAGTTGTTTAAGACTAATGTGTTTTCCTTATTATCATCATCATCATCGAGTGCCGTCTCCGCAACGAAGGTTGGCTACCATGGAGCGCCATTCTGCTCTGTCTCTTGCTTTGATGGTACAGGTTGTCATAGGCTGATTTGTCCATATTTTGATGTTACCCGTCCATGTAAGTCTTGGTCTGCCTCTGCCTCTTTTACCTTGTATTTTCCCCTCTAGGATTACTTTAAGTAGGCTGTTGTGTCGTTTAACATGGACCAAGAATCGCATTTGTCTTGTTTGAATTGTGCTTAGTAGTTCTCTTTTCATTTTTAGTTGTTTTAAGACCTCATCCTTATTATAAACCATTTTATTTAAAATGAAACAATTTTCAACATAATATTTTTATATGTATCAGTATTACACATTTATTGTAAATAATATTACTACATCAAAGAATAATCATATTGTGGAGAGTCTTTATAGAAAAAATAATGTTTATTGTTAATTTTGAGCTTTCACATTGACGAGTACCTACTATCAGGGACCAGGAGACGCCACTGAAAGGATACCAAAATTTTAAAGAAAGAAGAATATGCCCCGACACGCCCCGTGGCCTTCAGGTAACGTGGTCCTAGTGCCCATAACGTTTGTTCTCAACATGGGCATATTATGGGCATGTTAGCGTGACGTCACTCTTATTCCTTCCACAGAAAAAAAAAAATCAGTTTTAGTTTAAGGTAAACTTTAACATTCTCACCCAGGATCGAACTCAATCCCTTGTCCTCAGTGGACCAGTTCACTATCATCGAGCTACCACAACTAACAAATGTGTCTAGTTGTAACTAAAAATATCAATTTGATATGAAGTTAAACAGCTCGTTGAACAGCTCTGTCTTCATTAATCTAATGAGCTGTTTCACTTCCGTGTTTGTCAGATTGACTAGACAATTCCTGCTAATGTTTGAAATGTGCAAATGCTGTATTTACTCAGATGGACAAGTTCCGCCATCAGAAGCAAAACCCATGAAATGATAAAAGCCATTACAACCGACGTCGTAGCTTTTACCTTTGACGAAGTCCCTAGAGTCTAGGAACTGAATTTTGCATGTTAACCCGTTTTTTTCCCTGGCAGCCGTGTGCACGGGGGTCCCTCTCCGCACAGGCAGATAACTCCGTCTTCGGAGCTACTAATTTTTTTTCTGTCCATGTGTAATTGACGCCTCAAGCCGGGCCTCGCTGCTGAGATCAGTGGTGGTTGCCGCAGAGAGAAATCAGAAATAACTAGTGCAGCCGGGATTTGAACCCACAGCTTCCCTGTCGCGAGGTCGGCGTCTTGCCTCGACACCAACCAGTACCCCGAACCTACACGATCTGAAAGTGAACGGCTCTTGTTGATAGTGTGACATTTGACCAAACAACCAATCACACAATCACACAAGCAGTAAGAAATATATTCCAAGTCGTAACATGACCTCAAATTATCATAAAAACTGCAACAAACAACATTTCCTTCATTCAGAGATAATTCCACACAAAAAGTCGCTGTCAGCGTCTTCAAGGCAAATAAAAATTCACCAGTTTAATGTTTCCGTTGTTGTAAAGCTTTGTTTTGTTGTTTATTTTAATAATTTACAGCTGGGTCCAGGGGGTACTTTTATAACCATTGAAATAAAGGGTTGGAACTCTCTGCTGCTTGTTTCTTGTAAACTGAGCGGAATTGTTGCCCTTTGAAATGACAGTTACCTTCAAAACATCAAATTGATCGTATCTCAGTAAGTGAGATATTTATTTGAAACAAACGTTACTGTTATCAAACAAATTTCAATTGTTGTTGCTGGTATGGATTCAGAAGCCTGTGCCCCTCGGCTACCAATGTCATGTAGGGATGTCTGCAGGTTTTTCTGAGTTCTCTTGTAGTTCCATACAAGGTGTCCAATTAATAGGTCTTTGAGGACGTAGAGTTGCTCAAAGATATCAGAGAGCTTTAGGCAGTCAAAAAGGTGATGTTCTGTTTCATGTGGGTGTTCACAGTGTAGACATGCTGGAGTTTGGTTTTGTTGTATTCTATTGATGTGGTTGTTCAGTGGTGCATGACCGTTGTTGTATTCTATTGATGTGGTTGTTCAGTGGTGCATGACCGTTGTTGTATTCTATTGATGTGGTTGTTCAGTGGTGCATGACCGTTGTTGTATTCTATTGATGTGGTTGTTCAGTGGTACATGACCGTTGTTGTATTCTATTGATGTGGTTGTTCAGTGGTGCATGACCGTTGTTGTATTCTATTGATGTGGTTGTTCAGTGGTGCATGACCGTTGTTGTATTCTATTGATGTGGTTGTTCAGTGGTACATGACCGTTGTTGTATTCTATTGATGTGGTTGTTCAGTGGTGCATGACCGTTGTTGTATTCTATTGATGTGGTTGTTCAGTGGTGCATGACCGTTGTTGTATTCTATTGATGTGGTTGTTCAGTGGTGCATGACCGTTGTTGTATTCTATTGATGTGGTTGTCCAGTGGTGCATGACCGTTGTTGTATTCTATTGATGTGGTTGTTCAGTGGTGCATGACCGTTGTTGTATTCTATTGATGTGGTTGTCCAGTGGTGCATGACCGTTGTTGTATTCTATTGATGTGGTTGTTCAGTGGTACATGACCGTTGTTGTATTCTATTGATGTGGTTGTTCAGTGGTGCATGACCGTTGTTGTATTCTATTGATGTGGTTATTCAGTGGTGCATGACCGTTGTTGTATTCTATTGATGTGGTTGTTCAGTGGCACATGACCATTGTTGTATTCTATTGATGTACTTGTTCAGTGGTGCATGACCGTTGTTGTATTCTATTGATGTGGTTGTTCAGTGGCACATGACCGTTGTTGTATTCTATTGATGTGGTTGTTCAGTGGTACATGACCAGTTCTCAGTCTGAAGATGGTGGTTTGGTCTCTTCTTTTTAGGTTGTTAATGTTGTCATGGGGGTTTGGCCTTGACATGTATTTAAAAAGATCTCTCCGTTTGTCCCATGGCCCATCCATTCAGCCAATAATCTCTACGGTTGAAGTTTATAATTTGCTTAGCTGTGTTTAGTGACATGTCGGTGTTCAAATATAAATTATATATCTTATATTACCTTTTTCTTCCTGTCAACTCCTTTTGGAACAAAGGTTTTCAACACTTTCCAACCTGATCTCTTGTCTTTTGCAGCCCAGTTCACTAACAACTGAGCTATCACGCCCCCCCCCCCCTACATACAAGAATGGTCCGAGTTTGAACCCCAGATGTGGTAGAATGTTTGTAGATTATTTTCTTGGTGTGGCCAACACTACTCCAGCTTTAGAACCACCCCCGACGGAACAAAAAGAAAACCGTTTCAACCTACTTCGTTGTGAGCATTCGTTCTCCAGTTTTGAAAAAAAATATTCGGTCATTCGCACTTAAGTGTGCCGTTCGTTGCTGAAACGTGTGGACAGTTATACATTATACCCGCATAGACATGAAAGGAACCCCTGCTGACCGAGACAAGACGAAATTAACAATAAGATAATAAACCTACACGTAGCATTGGCCGTTCTTGTAGTTGGTTCATCGAGTAATCGCCATCTTCTTTTTCATCTCATAACAAGGAGTCGTTGGGGCACCCCGACAACCTTCACCAAACTTTGCTCTACCGGCATCTGCTATATATATATATATATATATATACTTCTCTATTTCTCTATATCTTTATCTGCTATATATATATACTTCTCTATTTCTCTATATCTATATCTGCTATATATATACTTCTCTATTTCTCTATATCTATATCTGCTATATATATATACTTCTCTATTTCTCTATATCTATATCTGCTATATATATACTTCTCTATTTCTCTATATCTTCAGTTACTTTTGGGACTCTGCAAAGTGGAAGCTATTTCTTTGATGTTATCTACCAATCTCCACCTCAGCCTACCTCTTCCTCTCGTCCCTCTCACCATTTCTTGGAAAGTGGTCTTGCTAGTCCCGACAATCGAGACTCGTGGCTGAATCATTTCATTATCCGCTTCTTCACAATAGTCTATAGATCACCATGACCTCCGATCGCTTGTATCCTTTGCAAACTGTCCCATCTGTGTTACGATCTACGTAAGCGATGATGAAAACATTACAATAGCATTTCATCTCCATAACCGGAATTTTCTTCTGTAGCTCTGCTGTAACTGTTTATATCCCCCAAGCGACTAGAATGAACGTAACAACGGTGAACAGCAGCCTGGTTCTAGAGCCTGGGGTGATTTTAGTCCATTAGACACAAATGATAGAATCTCATCGAGTAATGTAATTTATAAATTGTAGATGAGAATGCTTACCAAAAGATAAATCTCTGACGCAATCTAACATTTGTCATGTCTACGGGTGGCTGTGTTCTCGAGTGGGTATCAATAATTAAGAACTAAATCCTGGCATGCCATTCACTCGTCCATCAATTTGAAAGAAAAATGAAATAGGCACCTGAATTGCTGAGTTGGAGAAGGTACTAACAGCGAGGAAAACCCTGGTCTTCTTCTTCTTCTTTCTTCTTCTTTCTTCTTCTTTCTTCTTCTTTCTTCTCCTTCTACTTCTTCCTCTTTCCTTCCTCATCTGCTTTTCAGCGTCGATGGGAGATATAATTTGTAGTCTTTTGCTCTTCTGTTCGTCTCTGCTGCTGTTATGTTTCCGAGTGCTTCTAGTATTCCATCCCTCCATCTTTTTCGTGGTCGACCCTTGGGTCTGGTGTTCTCACAATGTTTGTTGAAGGCTTGTTGTGTTGTGTTTTTATCTTTCTGCCTTGTCACGTGGCCAAACCATTTTATCTGTTGTTTCCTTATATAATATATGGCGGGGACTATTCCTAGCTTTTTTCTCAGTTCTTCATTTCTGATCTTATCTCTCAGACTATTTCCTCTCATTCGTCTAACATATTTCATCTCTGTAGAATTTATTTTTCTTATTCTTGCATCTAGGGTCCAGATGACCCTGGTCTCATTAGCTGAAGATGATGTGGTATATTACGGTAAAGTTGTAATATTTCACTTCCTAATATTGTGCACGATACGAGACCATAGTAAAGCCTTCTTGGGAGTAGATACTAGAGAATGGTTATCCTAGTCGTTATAATCAAGTGCCATGCAGTACAGAAGTTGTCAGACAAGTTTCTCCACAAACATCCCTGCACTGGTGTTCCGACAACTCTTTCCACAACAGACTGCTCACGGCTGTTTCTTTTAATATAAAAGTGGCATTTTAGTTCTAATCTTGGAAATGTTGCAGCATATTTTGGGTGTAGGTGTCTGGAGTCTAATACATTCCTCTCATTCCTTAAAGTTACATTTTATGGAGGTGGTTTGAATTTGTACCACCGCACACAAATCGTAATTAGCTAAAGTAAATATTTATCTTTGAATATCATTTAAGTAGCTATTTTTTGTTAACCACTAAAGTTGTTGATATAGACTCTTCTCATCAACTTGAATGTATCATCGAAAATAATGTGCATTGTATATATTTCTAAAAGCACAAATGAGCAAAATAACTAAAGTACCAATCACAAGCAGGTGTGTTAAACTGCTATCTGTTTATACATTGCTGTATCTGGTTGCTCTATTTTCCTGCTTCAATATTTTCACGTTTTCTTTGTCTCGTGACGTGACTAACATAAACTGACTATCTCATCTGTAATGCGCTACGAGAGTTCTATTGGTAGATTAACGTCCATCATTACTGCTATCCCTTAATGTAACCTAATTATGTTTCCGTAGAAGCGCATTTCTATTGCCTGCAATTATCTTCTTGCTTGTTCATTAAATTTCCCAAGACGCACTTTTGTATTTCTGGACGGAACGTTTGGTGTCATTGAAGAACTATTTCACTTATTTCTATTGACAGAGATTACTTGCAAATGTTATTATTTTTTTTTCCATTTCGTGAAATGCCACGCTGAAGCTTTTAAACTGTTTCTGTATCGAAAGTGAGAAAAATACAGGAGTAAAGGCATCCACAAAGGTGCATAGAGATGCGTAGCTGTTGTAAAGATGATGATAATGACACATTTATTTTTAAAGAAGAAAAAAAGTGGTATGGTAACAGCTTTACCTGGTAATTAACAAAACAGACGTCGATGTTTCGGCCACGTAGGCCTTCAGCTGGAACAACAAACAACAACAGAAAAATAAATATAAGGATATGTACACAAACCTAACTATCTATCTATTGACCTTTCGAGCCGTAACCGGCCCATAGGGCGTAGACAAGATACACCTTCTCCTATATGAATTTTTGTTCTAGCAGTTTTCTTTAAAGATATTTTATCAAATCTCGCCATCTGTCTCTGTTCTGTGCAAGCAGTTCTATCTCATTGAGGGAGCCGATTCCTGCTGCTCTTGCCTCTCTCATCAATGTTCTTCTCAGTGTCTCCCTGGGTCTTCCTCTTTTTCTTTTACCTGTTGTTTCCCATATGAGGGCTTGCTTTGCTATTCGATTATTATCTCTTCTCATCACATGTCCAACGTATGACCATCGTCTTTTCTTTATTACTGAAGATATTAGTGGTTGATTGGCGATTTCTCTAATTTCCTCGTTTGTTTTGAATTCGTTCCATTCTATACCAAGTATTTTCTTAGACATTTATTTTCGAATGCGTTCAACTTTGTTTCTATATCTCTTGTTGTTTTCCAGCTTTCACACGCATACGTAAGGGTTGATAGTACATTTGATTTGAATAGCCTAAGTTTTGTGTTTGTGCTAATGAGTTTTGATTTCCACAACTTTTCAAGGCTTCTGAAAGACATTGCTGCTTTAGCCAGTCTGATTCTAATTTCTTTGCTCGTATCCCCTTCTCGATCAATGTGACTTCCAAGATAGATGAAGTGATCGATCTCTTCTACTGGTTTGTTTTCCATGTATATTTTGTCACTTGTTGGAATTAAACTTTTCATGACTTTAGTCTTTTCATGATTGACCTCAAGCCCAATTTTGCTGGCTATGATGATAGTTCATTTGTGTTTTCCTGCATCGTTTTTATCTGATTGCTGATGAGAACTATGTCATCAGCAAAGTCCAGGTCCTCCAAATGGTCTCCTTGTATCCATTCGATGCCTTTATTACCAGTGCAGCATTTCTTCATTATGAAGTCCATAACAATTCCAAATAACAAGGGCGATAAAATACATCCTTGTTTAACCCCAGTTCTATTGGGAAACATTCGCTCAGTCCTTCCTCTGTTCGAACTGCACATGTGTAACCATCATACATGTCTTTGATAATATTTATGATTTTGATGGTAAGCCATATTGCTTCAGAATTTTCCACAAAGAATCTCTATGAATACTATCAAATGCTTTTTTGAAGTCGATGAAGTTAAGTACAAAAGGTTTTTGCTTTTCAATGTGTTCCTCCAATATAAGTCGTAGAGTGAAAATGTGGTCAAGACAGCTTCTCCCTTTTCTAAACCCAGCCTGTTCTTCACGCATTAATATATATATACAGCATCAACCTAACTACATGGCGATAATATGCTGGATACTCAAGAAAGGAAATAGAAAAAGGTCACTTCCCTGTGGTCCAGAGCGTGGTCAGCTTTTGAATGAACTAAAATTAAGCGGGATGACCAACTATATATCTCACTGACCAGGCAGTCAGATGAGAAAACGGAAGGGTTCTAAAAATATGTGGGGGTAGGTACAAAAAGTGTATAAACTGTGTATATCTAACTCTATGTGTGCAGAACGAACAGATGTGTAAAAAGGCATGTGTACATAACCATACATGCGTACACGCATAAATAGAAATATATTTCCACAAAGCACACAAAAGAAAACCCGAAGGTGTCCAAATGTGTCAATACATATGCAGACAAATATACATACATGCACAGCTTCGGTAAAGCATGAAGGTAAGAAATGTGTGGTAGGTGTCCTATGTGTATGAGAGCGATATGTTCATGCCATGTGGGGGGGGGGGGGGGGGGAAGAGAGCGGACCCAACTGGGCAATGAGGCGATTCTCAAGGGTGAACCGGCTGTGATTGCTGGTGTGACACGAGACAATGCCATTAACTTGCATATCAGGTTTAACACTATGGCCAGGGGAGTTGAAATGGTCAGACACCGGGCGGCCAGTCTTTTGCTCAACATCACAAAGATGCTCACAAAATCTCTACACTCAGGCGTCGTCAAGACTCGCCCACATACGTAATCTGGCAATGCTGACATATTATGGCGTAGATAATATATATATATATATGCTGACATATTATGGCGTAGATAATATATATATATATATATATATATGCTGACATATTATGGCGTAGATAATATATATATATATATATATATAACTGACATATTATGGCGTAGATAATATATATGTATATATATATATATATATATATATATATATATATGCTGACATATCATGGCGTAGATAATATATATATATACTGACATATTATGGCGTAGATAATATATATATATATATGCTGACATATTATGGCGTAGATATATATATATATATATATATATATATATATATATATATATATATATATATGCTGACATATCATGGCGTAGATAATATATATATGCTGACATATTATGGCGTAGATAATATATATATATATATATATATATATATATGCTGACATATTATGGCGTAGATAATATATATATATACATATATATATATATATATATGTATATATATATATATATGCTGACATATTATGGCGTGATAAAAATATACCCAAATTGTCAAGACTGCACTTCCATTTTTTTTGTCTTTTTTTTCTGTCTGTAGAATGTGCTAGTCTCTTTGACGGCTACTGCCTCTAGGCCTCTGCCTATAGTTCAGTGATATATAATTGAATATTTTCACATTTATGAAATTTGTTTCCTCATTCAGACAGAAGTAATTCAACCTGAGCCCCACCAAGGCCCGGCCCCTGAACGTTTTTTTTTTAAATTATTATTTGCGTTAACCTATCAATAGTCTCTCATCTTTACTTTCAGGTCCTTGGAGGCTTATTCGTTTAGAGTTTAGCCACTGGCGTCAAGCATAGGATTTACAAGTATAGGTGTAGATATAGGATTTACAAGTATAGGTGTAGATATAGGATTTACAAGTATAGGTGTAGATATAGGATTTACAAGTATAGGTGTAGATATAGGATTTACAAGTATAGGTGTAGATATAGGATTTACAAGTATAGGTGTAGATATAGGATTTACAAGTATAGGTGTAGATATAGGATTTACAAGTATAGGTGTAGATATAGGATTTACAAGTATAGGTGTAGATATAGGATTTACAAGTATAGGTGTAAATATAGGATTTAAAAGTATAGGTGTAGATATAGGATTTATAAGTTTTAATGCTGATATAGGATATAGAATTTAGGATTTATAAGTTTAGATGTTGATATAGGATATAGGATTTATAAGTATTGATATGGATATAGGATATAGGATTTATAAGTTTTGATATGGATATAGGATATAGGATTTATAAGTATTGATATGGATATAGGATATAGGATTTATAAGTATTGATATGGATATGGGATATAGGATTTATAAGTATTGATATGGATATGGGATATAGGATTTATAAGTATAGATATGGATATAGAATTTATAAGTTTTGATATGGATATAGGATATAGGATTTATAAGTTTAGGTGTAGACATAGGATATAGGATTTATAAGTTTTGATATGGATTTAGGATATAGGATTTATAAGTATTGATATGGATATAGGATATAGGATTTATAAGTTTTACTATGGATATAGGATATAGGATATAGGATTTATAAGTTTTGATATGGATATAGGATATAGGATTTATAAGTATTGATATGGATATAGGATATAGGATTTATAAGTTTTAATATGGATATCGCTCGCTCGCTCGCTTCGTCAGAGGTCAAAGCTGACGAAAGCGAGCATATGGATATAGGATTTATAAGTTTTAATATGGATATCGCTCGCTCGCTCGCTTCGTCAGAGGTCAAAGCTGACGAAAGCGAGCATATGGATATAGGATATAGGATTTATAAGTTTTAATATGGATATAGGATATAGGATTTATAAGTTTTAATATGGATATAGGATATATGATTTATAAGTATAGATGTAGACATAGGATATAGATGTACATTAATCGATATAGATATTGGATTTATAAGCGTAGATGTAGGATATAGGATTTATAAGTATAGGTGTGGACACTATCTAGTGAAAGAAATCAAGGCAGACCAAGAGATTCGTTATGCAGAACAATTAATTCGGAAGGCTAAACCAAAGGACTAAGAAACAAATAAACAACTACAGGAAATAGCAGCAAATCATCCATCGGGTGAAGAGCTATGACTTCCGCTTTTTGACCCGAGAGGAAAATAAATGAATAAATGAATGAATGAATGAATAAATGAATGAATGAATGAATGAATAAATTAATGAATGAATAAATGAATGAATAAATGAATGAATGAATGAATGAATGAATGAATGAATAAATGAATGAATAAATGAATGAATGACTGAATGAATAAATGAATGAATTAATGAATAAATTGATGAATTAATTAATTAATTAATTGATGAATGAATGAATGAACAAGTATAGGAGACCCGTCACGTCTTGTGACATCTTTAGGGAGTATGGTGCTAGTGCTCATACTTATCAAATAGGAATCGAAACATTTATTGTTGAGGTGGTCTTTATCACGCCATGCCGCTATATTTTCTAGAAAATATATATGGTACCTATTTACAGATGGTAAATAGACCCCGACATAGTCTCAATTCTATCATTAAAAACTGTAACATAGTCGTGCATAATCAGCTAACAAGCGAATTACAGGCAGCTGTGTTATGGAAGACAACAACAAAGTGTTATGTTTAAGTGTAAAGAGGCTGTGTTATAGAAGAAAGTGTATGTTAAGTGTTAAGAAGCTGTGTTATGGAAGACAACAACAAAGTGTTATGTTTAAGTGTAAGAGGCTGTGTTATAGAAGAAAGTGTTATGTTAAGTGTTAAGAAGCTGTGTTATGGAAGACAACAACAAAGTGTTATGTTTAAGTGTTAGAAGCTGTGTTATAGAAGAAAGTGTTATGTTTAAGTGTTAAGAAGCTGTGTTATGGAAGACAACAACAAAGTGTTATGTTTAAGTGTTAAGAAGCTGTGTTATGGAAGACAACAACAAAGTGTTATGTTTAAGTGTTAAGAAGCTGTGTTATGGAAGACAACAACAAAGTGTTATGTTTAAGTGTTAAGAAGCTGTGTTATAGAAGACAACAACAAAGTGTTATGTTTAAGTGTTAAGAAGCTGTGTTATGGAAGACAACAACAAAGTGTTATGTTTAAGTGTTAAGAAGCTGTGTTATAGAAGAAAGTGTTATGTTTAAGTGTTAAGAAGCTGTGTTATGGAAGAAAGGAGACAAGAGAAGAACACTGCCCAATACAATAAAATAGATAATGAAATACGCAAAATGGGCAAAAAGGCAAAAGAAGACTGGCTCAACCAAAAAATGTATAGAAATAGAAACTATGGAAAGCAAACAAGACTAAAGAGGAATGCACACAGAAATAAAGAGAATGACTAATAAAAATAAAAAAAAGCCACAGAAGGTGAATGCATTGCAGACAAAAAAGGAAAATTGCTAACGAAATTTATCTATAAAGATATTATAGATAAATGGCAAGAATATATAACAGAACTATTTCAGGATCAAAGGGACAAGAAACCAGTTACAAAATGTACATCAGGCTATAAAATCGTAAAATCTGAGGTAGAAAAAGCTATAAAAACAATGAAAAAGGGAAAAGCAGCAGGACCTGACAGCATACAGATAGAGATGACACAAGCACTAGACGATTTTGGCATTGCAGTGATTACAGACATATACAACGACATATACCATACATGATACATACCAAATGAACTAAAAACATCAACTTTCATTGCATTGCCTAAAAAGAATGGTGCAGTTGAATGCAGTGACTTTAGAACAATAAGCCTAATGAGCCATGTTACAAAAATCTTGCTAAAAGTTATACAAGGAAGGATTCAGAATAAAATCAATACTAAAATAGATGAGCAGCAATTTGGATTTAGGAAAAATAGCGGGACAAAAGAAGCCATATTCTGCATGAGAACATTAATCGAAAAGTACACAGAAGTAAAAAAAAAACCAATATATGCCTGCTTCATAGACTACACCAAAGCTTTTGATAGAGTACACCACAAACAACTTATAGAATGCCTAAAAGAGATACATCTAGATGACTTGGACATACAACTAATATGTAATCTATACTGAGAGCAAACAGCAATAATAAAATATAACAAAGAGAACTCTACACCCATTGATATAAAAAGAGGAGTAAGACAGGGATGCATCCTATCACCAAGCTTGTTCAATCTATACACTGAACAAATCTGTAAAAACATCATAGAGATGCCATGCCTAAACATTAATGGGAAGATAATCAAAAACCTAAGATATGCTGATGATACTGTACTACTAGCAGAAAATCCTAAAGATCTACAACAATTGCTTAACGAAATAAACATGACAAGCAAAAAATATACACTAGATATGAATGTCAAAAAGACTAAAACTATGATCATAAACAAAGAAAATACTCAAAACCCACAAGTGGATATCAAAATTGAAGGAATAGACCTGGAGACAGTTCAGAACTACAACTACCTTGGACATACTATAACCAGTGATGGAAAATGTACAACTGAAATAAACAAAAGAATAGGAATGGCAAAAAGTAATTTTAATGTCATGAAGAACATACTAACATCAAAACAAATAACACCAGGACTCAATATTCCTATATGGTGCAGAAACATAGACATTAGACAAGAAAACAGAACAGAGAATTGAAGCCTTTGAAATGTGGATATATAGAAGAATAGGTAGAATTGGATGGAAGGAAAAGAAAACAAACGATGAAGTCTTAAAACAACTAAAAATGAAAAGAGAACTACTAAGCACAATTCAAACAAGACAAATGCGATTTTTGGGCCATGTTAAAAGACACAATAGCCTACTAAAAGTAATCCTGTAGGGGAAAATACAAGGTAAAAGAGGCAGAGGCAGACCAAGACTAACATGGAAGAGTAACATCAAAAGATGGACAAATCAGCCTATGACAACCATCAAAGCGAGAGACAGAGCAGAATGGCGCTCCATGGTAGTCAACCTTCGTTGCGGAGACGGCACTCGATGATGATGATGATGAAGATGATGTGTTCTTAAAGTCAGCTCAGTGGTTAGTAAACTGGACTACAAAGAACAAAAGGTCGCGTTCGATCCTGATCGACGGCTTCCGGGTTCACCCAGCCTTAAATGGGTACGGGATGTTTTCTTGGAAAGTAATGCGGCTCGGGCGTAATGCCGACCACATTACAGCAAAAATTATGTGCCGAAGGTCTAAAGCAATGATCGTCACTAAAATCATATTCTTATACGCTACTTGGGGTGACGGGGCTCTTTACTTCTACTTGTGTTCTTAAATTCACAGGTATAGTTGCTGTGTTCAAATGTTGTATATTTTCTTATTAGGTTGTCATGTTTTCGTCTATCCTTTTTTCATTTTTTTTCTTAAATGACTCAGGCAGAAGCAGTTTTCAAAAAACTGAGGAAGATACTGTGCAATCCATTTGTAACAATAGAAACAAGAATTAGAGTTCTTAAATGCTATGTAGAGCCAGGCTTAACATATGGATGTGAGTCATGGACAATAGGCCATCATCATCATCATCGAGTGCCGCAACGAAGGTTGGCTACCATGGAGCGCCATTCTGCTCTGTTTCTTGCTTTGATGTTGCAGGTTGTCATTGGCTGACTTGTCCATCTTTTTGATGTTACTCGTCCATGTTAGTCATGGTCTGCCTCTGTCTCTTTTACCTTGTATTTTCCTTTCCAAGATTACTTTCAGTAAGTTGTGTGTCTTTTAACATGCCCCCCAAAATCGCATTTGTCTTGTTAGAATTGTATTTAGCAGTTCTCGTTCTCTTTTCATGCTTAATTGTTTTAAGACTTCATCATTTGTTTTCTTTTCTTTCCATCCAACTCTATCTATTCTTCTATATATCCACATTTCAAAGGCTTCAATTCTCTGTTCTGTTTTCTTGTCTAATGTTCATGTCTCTGTGCCATACAGGAATGTTGATAAGATATAACATTTTGCTATTCTTAGTTTTAGTCCTGGTGTTATTTGTTTTGATGTTAGTATATTTTTCATGACATTAAAATTGCTTTTTGCCATTCCTATTCTTTTGTTTATTTCAGTTGTACATTTTCCATCATTGGTTATGGAAAATGTAAATTTAAAAAATCTCTGGTACCTATTTTTTGAGGCTGAGTAAACCCGGAGCTTTATCAGTTTCATATAAAAAAAGTTCGCTAATTCTGGGGTTTGAACACCAACCCTTCTGATCAAGAAGCGAGCACACTAACCACTCAGCCACCGAGGCGAGCACACTAACCACTCAGCCACCGAGGCGAGCACACTAACCACTCAGCCACTGAGGCGAGCACACTAACCACTCAGCCACCGAGGCGAGCACACTAACCACTCAGCCACCGAGGCGAGCACACTAACCACTCAGCCACCGAGGCGAGCACACTAACCACTCAGCCACCGAGGCGAGCACACTAACCACTCAGCCACCGAGGCGAGCACACTAACCACTCAGCCACCGAGGCGAGCACACTAACCACTCAGCCACCGAGGCGAGCACACTAACCACTCAGCCACCGAGGCGAGCACACTAACCACTCAGCCATCGAGTCATCTTGTAATAGAATAAGAAAAATAGTTTTATATTAGGCCCATGAAGCTCTGCTGTTATGTTTGCATTTGTTTTATCATTGACAACGCCCATTACATGAGAATATAAACATGCAGTATGTTTATTGTGGGACCATTAAAGCCTTAAAAGTTTACGAGAACGCGTTCCGAACCGTTTCAACCAAAAAAATACCTTGTAGGTATATCTAGAGAGTTCGTCTTTAAAAATGAAGCATGCAAGAATAATATCTTGAAAAGTAAACTTTTACAAGGAAGGTGGTACAGGCAATTCGAAGCTTTTAGTTGGCTGAGTGCCAGTGTTCCCTTGCGTTTGGCTTTTCGTGGCAAGGCGCTGTGTCACTGAGTACGGTTCGATCCTGCCTTGGTCCATATTTTTTTCTGTTGTTGATTATTTGTCATTTTTTCCGAGTGCTGTAAACATACCTCTTCATCTGAATTGATTCGCTGATTATCGCCTCGGAAGTTTCCCTCTAGAATAATATTCATTTATTATTATTTGTCTCCCATTCGGAGCTCTGTTGTCTTTTGGGATTTTCGTTTAAAGGATTCCATTCCTCTGGGAGGGAACATTTTAAGGATTCCATTCCTCTGGGAGGGAACATTTTAAGGATTCCATTCCTCTGGGAGGGAACATTTTAAGGATTCCATTCCTCTGGGAGGGAACATTTTAAGGATTCCATTCCTCTGGGAGGGAACATTTTAAGGATTCCATTCCTCTGGGAGGGAACATTCTATGACGAGGTGAAGGCTATTACTATGTCGTTCTGGTGGGTTTTATTTCATTCATTGTAAAGACCAGGTATCCTGCAACAAACCTACGCCCTTTTAATGTCCTTTTAACTTTCATGGTTAATTAATGACGAGGAGCAGTCATCAGGCAAGGAAAGAAAGAAAAGAAAGGAAAAAGGGAAAGAAAGAAATGAAATAAAAAAAAGAAGGAAAAGAAAAACAAAGAGAGAAAGAAAAAAAGAAAGAAAGAAGGAAGGAAAGAAAGAAAGAAAGAAAGAATGAAATAAAAAAGAAAGAAAGAAAGAAATGAAAGAAAAGAAAGAAAAGAAAGGAAAAAGGAAAGAAAGAAATAAATGAAAGAAAAGAAAGAAAAGAAAGGAAAAAAGGAAAGACAGAAATGAAATTAAAAAAAAGAAAGAAGGAAAAGAAAAACAAAGAGAGAAAGAAAGAAAGAAGGAAGGAAAGAAAAAGTAAGAAAGAAAGAAAGAAGGAAGGAAAGAAAGAAAGAAAGAAAGAAAGAAAAAGAAAGAAAGAAAGAAAGAAAGAAAGAAAAAGAATGAAAAAAAAGAAATGAAAGAAAAGAAAGGAAAAAGGAAAGAAAGAAATGAAATAAAAAAGAAAGAAGGAAAAGAAAAAGAAAGAAAGAAAGAAGGAAGGAAAGAAAAGTAAGAAAGAAAGAAAGAAGGAAGGAAAGAAAAAGTAAGAAAGAAAGAAAGAAAGAAAGAAAGAAAGAAAGAAAGAAAAGAAAGAAAGAAAGAAAGAAATGAAAGAAAAGAAAGAAAAAAAGGAAAGAAAGAAATGAAATAAAAAAGAAAGAAGGAAAAGAAAAACAAAGAAAGAAAGAAAGAAATATAGAAGGAAAGAAAGAAAAAGTAAGAAAGAAAGAAAGAAGGAAGGAAAGAAAGAAAGAACGAAAGAAAAAGAAAGAAAGAAAGAAAGAAGGAAGGAAAGAACGAAGGAAGAAAGAAAGAAAGAAAGAAAGAAAGAAAGAAAGAAAGAAAGAAAGAAAGAAAGAAAGAAAGAAAGAAAGAAAGAAAGAAAGAAAGAAAGAAAGAAAGAAAGAAAGAAAGAAGGCAAGAAAGAAAGAAGGCAAGAAAGAAAAAGTAAGAAAGAAAGAATGATTCCTATGTTGTATAAATAACATGTTGTAAATTTAGTAAAACCATACCTACAACCTTAGTTGCACTCATTTTAATTGCACTCATGAAACAAAGAACAAATAAGAGACACGGCTATGTTGATGGTTAAAAACACAACCATATTGCCACGAAATGATTGCTTTGCCTCAGGTACTGCCATATAATAGACTTGTCTCAACATAATATTGAAGGCTGTTTCCTCTATCCAAATTGGTCTATTTTTTCTGTTTACATTTAGTCGGTCGATCGTAGATTCAGAGTTATCTTTTGGCCATTGATTTTCTTCTCTTCCCTTCCTCATTTATCTTTCATTGTCGGGAGGAACTTGAGCTCTTTTGTTTTTCTGTTTGCCTCTGCTGCTGTTATGTTTCCCAGTGTTTCTAATATTCAATCAATTCATCATTTTCGTGGTCGGCCCTTGTGACTGGTGTTCTCGCAACGTTTATTAAAGACTCGTTGTGTTGTGTTTTGATCTTTCTGTCTCAAAATGTGGCCAAACAATTTTATGTGGTGTTTCTTTATATATTCATTGGCGTGAATTGTCCCTAACGTTTTTCTCACTTTTTAATTTCTAATCTTATCTCTCAGACTGTTTCCTGCCATTCGTCTAACACATACCATCTCGGTAATGGTTATTTTTCTTATTGTTCTTTCATCTAGGGTCCAGGTATGGCATTGGTAGCACAACGTTGGGATGAAGATTGTATTATACAGTGCCCGTTTTTCCTCTAGAGTTATTTCCTGTCTGGATTTTAGTTGTGACAGTTGACAGTTGCCCAATGATTTGACAAGCCTTGTTTCATCATGAGTCTATTTCTGCTGCTTATGAATTGTCGTCACGACACTTCCTAGATATCTCAATTATTCCACTTGATTTAGTTGTCTGCTATCTGTCGTTTATATGCCGCGCATAACAAGCAAAAATAGAGAAACCCTAACTGATGCGAAAGGAGCACACTTTAACATAATCTCTATCCGAATATTGTGCTCTCAGTACCGTGCCGCTATATACAAGAACAATAAAGATCTTATCACATGATGAATCGTGCAAAATATATTTTGGGAAATATTTTGAAAGTCAGAATTAACAATTAAAATTACAACGGCAGTCTGGGACAACCCCTACAGAAGAATCAATAACCATCAAACGAGCCAGTTTGATCATGTAATAATGCAGAAACAACTAACACAATCAAGAAAGCTATCAACAAATGACTAACACACGTCATACAGCTATGAACAAAAAATTTAAAAAAAACCCATAAACCGACAGATTATTTTTGGAAACAACATGCCTAGAACAGTTGAAAACGCAACACCAGAAAGAGCTAGCAATGCAGCAAAATAGTCGCCAGTGTTTGAAGCCAAAAAACAAGCCAATTACGTACACATTTATTTGCAATATATCATAAATGTCAGCCGGTATTTACTGTAACATGAGACAGTAGTAGAGCTGGAGAAAGGCGTATTCTTGTATTTTGCTCAATGATTGCTACATTTCATACATGAAATGTTAAAAAAGAAATTTCGATAAAATATTAATGTTTTTTAAGGTCTCCAGCGATTTTCTTGTCTGTTGTCCTATTGTCCCTGATTTACGTCCATGTGTTAAGACTGGCTCTACATAACATTTAAGAACTATTTTTCTTGTTTCTATTGTCAAAAATGGATTGCATAGTATCTTCCTCATTTTTGGAAAGCTGCTTTTGCCTGAGCCATTCTGCATCTCACCTCTTTTGTACATCTACCATCTGAGGCTAATAAAGTTCCCAGATATTTAAATTCATTTACCTTTTTTAATATTGTTCCACTAGTCTTTATTTTGCAATGATGTGATGTCTTGTTCTTTGTTGTTACCATTACTTCTGTCTTTTTGCTATTAAGGCTAAGTCCTTTATTTTTGCTTTCTTTCACTATAATGTCTAATATTTCTTGTAACTCATTTTCACTCTTAGCGATTAAGACTGTATCATCAGCATACTTTAGATTACTTATATTACGATCTCCGAAATGTGTTATTTCAGGCATGCCATTTATGGATCTTAAAATAATTTCACTATAAATATTAAACAAATCTGATGACAGCACAAGCCGTTATTTGTTGGCAGTACATGTTCTTTATTGTTCTTAGATCTTTGCTGTCTACGTTTATGCTTTCTAAAATTTTGATTATTTATTGGTGCTTTACTCTGACAAATGCTTTGGTGTAATCTATGAAACATAGGTATAGATCTGTTTTCACCTCTATGGCTCTTTCTACTAAAGATCTCATGATATAAATGGCATTGCTTGTTCCTTTATCTCTAACAAAACCACACTGTTCATCGCTAATTTCTGGACTGATTCTGTTTTGCACTCTTCTCATGATGATTCTTAGTAATATCTTAGTCATGTGACTCATAAGGCTTATTGTGCGATGATCATCGCATTCAATCGCACCCGATTTCTTTGGTAGGGCTATGAATATTGATTTGAGCATGTCGTCTGGTATATATCCACTGTTGTAGATATCATTCAATATTTTTGTTATTATTTCTATTCCAAAATCACCCATGGCTTCAATATCTATTTTGTTAGAAATTTTTTTTGAAAATGAACATTTGTTAGAAAATTACAAATAATAAACTGGCCTATCACCAAGCAGCCAGAATGCATGGACGAGCTTAAACCAACCCTTCCAGGCCGTAAGATATCGGATCTTGTTTGACTAACTAAACAACACTGAAATATTATTTCACTTACCTTATTTGTATGTAGCTGAAATAGAAGTTTATATTTTCTGCGTGCACGACAAACCGCGAGGAATGTACGATTTGGAATCAATGAACTATGCAACTGAACTCAGCTAATGCAACATGAACCTTTGCCTATTGTCAATGTGACGGATCTGAGCTAGTCTACCCCTGTAACTCTAAGACAGCACTGACTGGATCAAATGTTTCTGTTTCTTCAAACAAAAGCTCATTCGGACAAAAGGGACAAGTAGGAGATGTCCCGATGTTTTTAATGAGTTCATGATACACCCCCTCGTGGCGTGGGCGTGGACATGTGACTGCTAGCCAGCACTTCCTTCCTTCATTCTCTGGGAGCGCGTGATTTGTGTGGGCAATCTCACGTGGCTGTGAGGTAAGGTGTAGCAATCCACACGTGTGGGTACGTGAGTGAGATGTTGCAACGAGCATGTTTGGTTGTGAAGATAAGATTTGACTGTCTGTACATGAATTAATAATGATCCTCCACGTTGTTCAGAAAGTGAAGTATTACATTACATGTATATGGTTGTGTGAGACATGTGGGATATCTAACACCTTTCTTTGTTAGGATCGTCATCACTGCACACCGGACGAACCCATAGGAGCTCTGATACTTCCCCCCCCCCCCGGTTTCCGAAGAGAATCTTAGTTAACGTGCACGAACTCCGTAGTGCGGCCTGGGGTTCACGGTTTCTGTTGGCAATCTCACCCGTGTAATGGCTTTATTTTTATTGCCGTCTCTTTACGATTGTAACTGCCAGGGGTTTCTTAACGTGCGCAAGTGCACACGGGACCCCTGTTTACTGCCGTTATCCTAGAGGGCTAGGCATCGAGTCTCACTACGCAAGAGATTTTTAAAAAAGTAAAGTACCCCGGTCACGCCAAGTGGCGTATAGGGAATATGGTGTTAGTGACCATATATTTTACACACCTTCGGCACATGATTTTTGGGGTAATGTGGTAGGTATTACGCTTTACTTTCCCATAAAAAACCCGGTGCCCATTAAATGCTGGGTGAACCCGGAAGCCGTCGATTGGGATCGAACTCTACCTCTCGTCCTTTGTAGTCCAGTAAAATTAACCACTATCGCGGCTCCCTTACGCAAGAGATTTACACGGATTAATGTTTCCCTTATTTCTAAAAAAAACTACCACCGCTCCTGGCGGGTTTTCAACCCGGATCCTTCCTGTCCTGAGGCGGGCGTGTTACCTCTAGACTACCTAGCCCCTCTACCCAATTAACCCCTGGATTTTGTACAAATGAAGAGTGATAACCGGCAGTTGTTTTTGTTACAGTCACGCCAGACTTCTACCTGTAAAGGTATAGGGATAAGGAAATAGTAATAATCACACTTTGTTTATTGTGAAGCAGTCCCAAAGGTGTTCAGTCTTTTTCAGAAGTTCAGTGGAAGTGTCTAGGTTCTGTCTCAACTGTGTCTATGTTCTGTCTCAACTGTGTCTATGTTCTGTCCCCACTGTGTCTATATTATGTCTCAACAGTGTCTATGTTCTGTGTCCACTGTGTCTGTTTTCTGTCTCAACTGTGTCTATGTTCTGTCTCCACCGTATCTGTTTTCAGTCTCAACTGTGTCTATGTTCTGTCTCCACTGTGTCTGTTTTCTGTTTCAACTGTGTCTATGTTCTTCCTCCACTGTGTCTATTTTCTGTTTCAACTGTCTCTATGTTCTGTCTCCACTGTGTATATTTTATATCTCCATATCTCCACTATGTCTTTGTTCTGTTTATGTCTATGCAATTCAAATGCATCCATTGTTCCATCTATTGATCACTAACATACTAACGATCCTTTCATCCTCCAATCCTGATGATCTATTCATCCTCCAATCCTGATGATATATTCATCCTCCAATCCTGATGATATATTCATCCTCCAATCCTGATGATATATTCATCCTCCAATCCTGATGATATATTCATCCTCCAATCCTGATGATATATTCATCCTCCAATCCTGATGATATATTCATCCTCCAATCCTGATGATATATTCATCCTCCAATCCTGATGATAGGGAGCCGTGATAGCTCAGTGGTTAGTGAACTGGACTACAAAGGACAAAGGGTAGGGTTCGATCCCAACCGAAGGCTTCCGGGTTCAACCAGTCTTAAATGGGTACCGGATTTTTTTCTGGGAAAGTAAAGCGGCACAGGCGTAATACCGACCACATTGCCCCAAAAATCATGTGCTGAAGGTCTGTAAAATGTATGGTCACTAACACCATATTCCCCATACGCCACTTGGCGTGAAGGGGGCTCTTTACTTACTTTTCACTCCTGTTGATATATTCATCCTCAAATCTTGGCAATCCCTTCATCCTAACTATCCCTTCATCCTCCAGTCCTGGCAATCCCTTCATCATAACGATCATTTCGTTGTAACTAAGATGAGCAAGCTGTCTTGCTATTACCTATAACATAAACCATATATGTATGTCCAATGGGCAATTTTGAGGAATGGATAATTTTAGCTATCAGGAGAAAAGTAAGGGGAAAGAATTAAACTAGACCTTTAAACCGGACTTGACTTTTCCTCAAGGGTCGATGTCACATGTCCAGAAACTGGGTTAATAAGCAAACTTAGAATTTGAGAAGAGACAGGTTAGGTTTATGAGAGATAAATGTTGCTCTTAGAGGACATACTAGGCCAATCTTGTTTTTCAACTCAGAGGTTAGTCATATGTCAAGATGGAGTTTTTGTTTGGCAAATTTTGACATAAAAATCACCCATAGTTGAACCTCGACTTCTACGATTGGCTAAAAGAGCCCTAATCAGCCACTCGGCTAATACATTATGCAGATGATACAGGGGTATTTAACCTCAAGCTTCAACAGAACTATATATTTAGAGAGATATAGAGAAATAGGAGAGAACATCAAGTTAGATCATGCTATAGTTTAGTTCAATCTTACTCCAAGTTTCAAAAGTATTCCAAGTTTCAAAAGTATTCCAAGTTTCAAAAATATTCCAAGTTTCAAAAGTATTCCAAGTTTCAAAAGTATTCCAAGTTTCAAAAATATTCCAAGTTTCAAAAGTATTCCAAGTTTCAAAAGTATTCCAAGTTATATTTAGAAAGTTTGTTTATTCCAGTGAATGTAAGTAGGTAAAGAATATCATAGAGAAAGTCAACATAGATATAAAATAGTAAGTGTAAAGCAAGACAAGTTCGAATATTTTAATAGAAAACAAAAATAGGATTTTTGAAAAATCACAGAGAAGATGTGTAAAGAGATGCCTTAAATAATTAACGGTGTTAACGTTTTGAGCGCATCCAGATCAAGAACGGGTAGAGTTAGAAATTGTATATTTTCAATGTATTCCACTAGTAACATCAGAATTGTATAGACAACGATTTAATTAAGCTGAATCATTCATATATAAAAGTCAGTACCTACGTGACTACTGGTGTGGGTGTCCAGAACGTCGTATTGTTGTCCTCGTGCTACCATAAATATAACAATAATAAACACTGTATCAATAGGATTGTGTTGTTACTTATAAATTTGTAGACTTTTGTTGTTAGTTAGAGATTATATACATTTGTTGTTTGTTGGAGATTATAAACATTTGTTGTTTGTTGGAGATTAAAGACATTTGTTGTTTGTTGGAGATTATAGACATTTGTTGCTTGTTGGAGATTAGAGACATTTGTTGTTTGTTGGAGATTATAGACATTTGTTGCTTGTTGGAGATTATAGACATTTGTTGCTTGTTGGGGATTATAGACATTTGTTGCTTGTTGGAGATTAAAGACATTTGTTGCTTGTTGGAGATTATAAACATTTGTTGTTTGTTGGAGATTATAAACATTTGTTGTTTGTTGGAGATTATAAACATTTGTTGCTTCTTGGAGATTATAGACATTTATTGTTTGTTGAAGATTATAAACATGTGTTGCTTGTTGGAGATTAAAGACATTTGTTGTTTGTTGGAGATTATAGACATTTGTTGCTTGTTGGGGATTATAGACATTTGTTGCTTGTTGGAGATTATAGACATTTGTTGCTTGTTGGGGATTATAGACATTTGTTGCTTGTTGGAGATTATAGACATTTGTTGCTTTTTGGGGATTATAGACATTTGTTGCTTGTTGGAGATTATAGACATTTGTTGCTTGTTGGGGATTATAGACATTTGTTGCTTGTTGGAGATTAAAGACATTTGTTGCTTGTTGGAGATTATAAACATTTGTTGTTTGTTGGGGATTATAAACATTTGTTGTTTGTTGGAGATTATAAACATTTGTTGCTTGTTGGAGATTATAGACATTTATTGTTTGTTGGAGATTATAAACATTTGTTGCTTGTTGGAGATTAAAGACATTTGTTGTTTGTTGGAGATTATAAACATTTGTTGCTTGTTGGAGATTATAGACATTTGTTGCTTGTTGGAGATTATAGACATTTGTTGTTTGTTGGAGATTAGAGACATTTGTTGTTTGTTGGAGATTATAGACATTTGTTGCTTGTTGGAGATTAGAGACATTTGTTGTTTGTTGGAGATTATAGACATTTGTTGCTTGTTGGAGATTATAGACATTTATTGTTTGTTGGAGATTATAAACATTTGTTGCTTGTTGGAGATTATAGACATTTGTTGTTTGTTGGAGATTATAGACATTTGTTGTTAGTAGGAGATTATAGACATTTGTTGTTGGTTTGAGATTATAGACATTTGTTGTTGGTTGGAGATTATAGACATTTGTTGTTGGTTGGAGATTATAGACATTTGGTGTTATTTGGAGATTATAGACATTTGTTGTGGTTGGAGATTATATACATGTGTTGCTGGTTGTAGATTATATACATTTGTTGTTGGTTGTAGATTATAGACATTTGTTGTTGGTTGGAGATTATAGACATTTGTTGTTGGTTGTAGATTATATACATTTGTTGTTGGTTGTAGATTATAGACATTTGTTCTTAGTTAGAGACTATATACATTTGTTGTTAGTTAGAGACTATATACATTTGTTGTTAGAGACTATATACATTTGTTGTTAGTTGGAGACTATATACATTTCTTGTTAGTTAAAGACTAGATACATTTGTTGTTAGAGACTTTATACATTTGTTGTTAGTTGGATATTATATACATTTGTTGTTAGAGACTATATACATTTGTTGTTAATTGGAAACTATATACATTTGTTGTTAGAGACTATATACATTTGTTGCTAGTTGGAGACTATATACATTTGTTGTTATAGACTATATACATTTGTTGTTAGTTGGAGACTTTATATATTTGTTGTTAGAGACTATATACATTTGTTGTTAGTTGGAGACTATATACATTTGTTGTTAGAGACTATATACATTTGTTGTTAGTTGGAGACCATATACATTTGTTGTTAGAGACTATATACATTTGCTGTTAGTTGGAGAATATATAGATTTCTTATTAGTTAGAGAATATATACATTTGTTGTTAGTTGGAGACTATATACATTTGTTGTTAGAGATTATATGCATTTGTTGTTAGAGACTATATACATTTGTTGATAGTTGGAGACTATATACATTTGTTGTTAGAGACTATATACATTTGTTGTTAGAGATTATATACATTTGTTGTTAGTTGGAGACTATATACATTTGTTGTTAGAGACTATGTACATTTGTTGTTATAGACTATATACATTTGTTGTTATTTGGAGACTATATACATTTGTTGTTAGAGACTATATACATTTGTTGTTAGTTGGAGACTGTATACATTTGTTGTTAGAGACTATATACATTTGTTGTTAGCGACTATATACATTTGTTGTTAGTTGGAGACTATATACATTTGTTGTTAGAAACTATATACATTTGTTGTTAGAGACTATATACATTTGTTGTTAGAGACTATATGCATTTGTTGTTAGAGACTATATACATTTGTTGTTAGTTGGAGACTATATACATTTGTTGTTAGAGACTATATTCATTTCTTGTTAGAGACTATATGCAATTGTTATTAGTTTGAGACTATATGCATTTGTTGTTAGCTTGAGACTATATGCACTTGTTGTTAGCTTCAGACTATATACATTTGTTATTAGTTTGAGACTATATACATTTGTTGAAATACGTCAATTTTAGCCAGAATTAGACTGATCTTAAAATATTCTGCGACAGCTGCAAATGATGAAACGTCACTTATAATAATTTATCTGAAACATACTTCTATATGTAATATCACTTGATGATAAGTTACAAAAAGTCACAATATTTAATGATAACTGTCAGAAATGTAATAGTGATCGTTTATCTATATTTCAACACTGGCTGTTTTCAGAATTAGATATAATCTGTACTTTTACTTAGATATAATTTGAAGCCAGTAGTCTTTAGGTGAAGATCTGCGCGCAATAATGCTGTCATGTCAGACATCTCATTTATGCGAACACTCTTCAGACAGATTTATGACAATAAAGCTGTTTTGTCTGTCTGACTGCATTTCTTACTCTTTGTATGTTTGTCTTTCAGTCTGCTTGTCTGTCATTCTGACTGACTGACTTTATATCTGTCTGGTTGTCTGTTTGCCTTTCTAACTGATCGTCTGTCTGTCTTTCTGACAGATTGTCTTTCTGTCTGTCTGCCTGCCTTTCTGACTTACTCTCTGTCTCTCTGATTGATTGACTAACTGTCTGTCTGTGTGTATGTTTGTGTCTGTCCGTCTGACAGACTGTACGTATGTTTTTTTATGTCTGTCTGTCTGATAAACTGTACGTATGCTTTGTGTCTGTCTGTCTGATAAACTGTACGTATGTTTTGTGTCTGTCCGTCTGACAGACTGTACATCTGTTTTGTGTCTGTCTGATTAAAACTAAAAATAATAGTTTTAATGGTGAATTTTTTTCATAAAAAAACAAAAAAAAAAAAAAAAACATATTTTTGTAATATCAAATGTTGGTCTTTTTATCTCAACTCGAATAGTTTCAATTTCTAACATATTTCACATATTTGCCATACTTTGACATTCGCCATACTTTGACATTCGCCATACTTTGACATTCGTCCATTCTTTGGCATTCGCCATATTTTATATTTCCGCAGTATCTCTAATATTCACCCTATCCCTTGTGTTCAGCACTTGTGTGGTTTGCATCTTACGGCACTTTCCAACATTTTCTATCCTGAGATGACCTTTTGAACTGAACCCTAAGGCAAGCATTGTTCTTGTATATTTCTTTGTTAAACAGTTCTTTCTTCTCAGTCATTCTATTGCCTTCTTTCCGCCCCTGTCTTTCTAGGCTTAAAGGGAAATATGGTGTTGGTGTCCGTCTTTTTCAATGACCACAGGACATTTTTTGGGTGATATGGTCGGTATCACGTCGATTGGTAAACCCCGGAGCCTTGTCAAAATTCGCCACTTCTGAGAATTTAACCTAGACTCTTCCGATCAAGAAGCGAGCGCACTAACCGCTCAATCGCCGAAGTTTCCTTATGACTTACTCATCATCATCAAGTGCCATGCCTGTTGGCGTAGGTGATCATGTTTCTCTACAAACTTTTGATCTCGACAGTTATTTATCATTTCTGTTGTTGACCTTCTGCCAAGCCATTCTCTTAAGCTGTCTGGTATCTTTTCTCTTTGCTTCCCTCTATCTTTTCGTCCCTCAATTCTCCCACCCGTCACAATATATTCCAGATGTTCCCTTCTCATGACATGGCCAAAAAATTATGATTGTTTCTTCCTAATATTAGTAATTAGCTCTCTTTTTGCTTCGGCCTCCTTCAGAACGTTTTCATGACTCATCTTAACTGCCCATGCTATTTTCAAAAATTTTCTTTTTCTTGTTTCTATAGTCAAAAATGGATTGCACAGTATCTTTCTCATTTTTTTGGATAGCTGATTTTGACTGAGCCATATTGCATCTCCCCTCTGTTGTAAATACCTTACTACCCATCGTTAACTCAGTGTGTTGCTGTCTATGACACGTCTGATATTACTGTTTTCTTTTTATTTTCATCCTGATAGCATAATATATATATATCTATATCCACTTTCTCATTAAAACCATTTCTGGACAGATAAATTGTCGTTGTTTTCTCGTTCATAGCTGTGTCCTTTGTGCATCTTAGAATGATACACACAGCCTCGTTCGGTACCCTTTGTAGTACCTTTAATTGAGTATGAAGCCGGTGTAGTGAGAGCAAATTCAGTCACAGAAACCGTCAGTCTATAAAATAACAAAGTGACACTGCTCACAGGCTGCTACTGTCATTATTGTCATTGTAGCCAATCTCTTCCTAGGTTTCAAAGCTACTTCAGGAAATATGTATACTAGAGGTACGATGTCATTATTGACATTGCAGCCAATCTCTTCCTAGGTTTCAAAGCTACTTCAGGAAATATGTATACTAGAGGTAAGATGTCATTATTGTCATTGCAGCCAATCTCTTCCTAGCTTTCAAAGCTACTTCATGAACTATATATACTAGAGGTAAGACGTCATTATTGTCATTGCAGCCAATCTCTTCCTAACTTTCAAAGCTGCTTCATGAACTATAAATACTAGAGGTAAGACGTCATTATTGTCATTGCAGCCAATCTCTTCCTAACTTTCAAAGCTACTTCATGAACTATAAATACTAGAGGTAAGACGTCATTATTGTCATTGCAGCAAATTTCTTCCTAGCTTTCAAAGCTACTTCATGAACTATAAATACTAGAGGTAAGACGTCACTATTGTCATTGCAGCAAATTTCTTCCTAGCTTCAAAGCTACTTCATGAACTATAAATACTAGAGGTAAGACGTCACTATTGTCATTGCAGCCAATCTCTTCCTAGCTTTCAAAGCTACTTCATGAACTATATATACGAGAGGTAAGACGTCATTATTGTCATTGCAGCCAATCTCTTCCTAGCTTTCAAAGCTACTTCATGAACTATAAATACTAGAGGTAAGACGTCATTATTGTCATTGCAGTCAATTTCTTCCTAGCTTTCAAAGCTACTTCATGAACTATAAATACTAGAGGTAAGACGTCACTATTGTCATTGCAGCCAATCTCTTCCTAGCTTTCAAAGCTACTTCATATATACTAGAGGTAAGACGTCATTATTGTCATTGCAGCCAATCTCTTCCTAGCTTTCAAAGCTACTTCATGAACTATAAATACTAGAGGTAAGACGTCATTATTGTCATTGCAGCCAATCTCTTCCGAGCTTTCAAAGCTACTTCAGGAACTATGTATACTTGAGGTAAGACGTCGGTGTTTGGACAAGAATCCCGTCACAGAAGGTAGGAATGTTTCACTTCGAATCCGTGGTTGCCTCGTGGCTTTACCCTCTCCTTTTATCTGGGTAATGAGCTCCGATGTCTAGCCCTCTCTTATTAATGAGGTCCGATGTCTAGCCCTCTCTTATTAATGAGGTCCGATGTCTAGCCCTCTCTTATTAATGAGGTCCGATGTCTAGCCCTCTCTTATTAATGAGCCCCGATGTCTAGCCCTCTCTTATTAATGAGGTCCGATGTCTAGCCCTCTCTTATTAATGAGGTCCGATGTCTAGCCCTCTCTTATTAATGAGCTCCGATGTCTAGCCCTCTCTTATTAATGAGGTCCGATGTCTAGCCCTCTCTCGTTAATGAGGTCCGATGTCTAGCCCTCTCTTATTAATGAGGTCCGATGTCTAATCCTCTCTGGGTAATAAGCTCCGATGTCTAGCCCTCTCTTGTTAATGAGGTCCGATGTCTAATCCTCTCTGGGTAATGAGCTCCGATGTCTAGCCCTCTCTGGGTAATGAGCTCAGATGTCTAATCCTCTCTGGGTAATGAGCCCCGATGTCTAGCCCTCTCTATTATTAATGAGGTCCGTTGTCTAGCCCTCTCTTGTTAATGAGGTCCGTTGTCTAGCCCTCTCTTGTTAATGAGGTCCGTTGTCTAGCCCTCTCTTCTTAATGAGGTCCGTTGTCTAGCCCTCTCTTGTTAATGAGGTCCGTTGTCTAGCCCTCACTTGTTAATGAGGTCCGTTGTCTAGCCCTCTCTTCTTAATGAGGTCCGTTGTCTAGCCCTCTCTTGTTAATGGGCTCTGTTGTCTAGCCCTCTCTTGTTAATGGGCTCTGTTGTCTAGCCCTCTCTTGTTAATGGGCTCTGTTGTCTAGCCCTCTCTTGTTAATGAGGTCCGTTGTCTAGCCCTCTCTTGTTAATGAGGTCCGTTGTCTAGCCCTCTCTTCTTAATGAGGTCCGTTGTCTAGCCCTCTCTTGTTAATGGGCTCTGTTGTCTAGCCCTCTCTTGTTAATGGGCTCTGTTGTCTAGCCCTCTCTTGTTAATGGGCTCTGTTGTCTAGCCCTCTCTTCTTAATGAGGTCCGTTGTCTAGCCATCTCTAGATAGTGAGGTCCGATGTTTATTGTTTTTGGAAAACAGCAAAACAACAGGAGTTTCCGTGTGCACGCACGCACGTTAAAGAAACCTTGCCAGGTAAAAGTCGAAAAGAATAGATTAAAAAATGGCCGCTGCCCGGAAGGGAAAATGTGAAGTATAATCAGCCCTGCCGATGAGTGATGTGTCGAGCCTAAGAGGGCAACTATCGCAGCTGTGTCGTAAACTAACGACACAACGCACCCACGCCCACTTAACGGGTGAACGCTAAACAAACTTATAATCGCTCGGTCTATGTGCTTGGTAAAAGCAAAACTCCGACCAAACTGTAATCCAAAGTTTTGCACTGCGTTAGACCTCGAAGACGCTCAATTAATGTTGGTTTGTTGCCAACACGGTTATTCAGAGAGTCATGCTGCCTTCATTAGATTAACTCATTCTCCTGGCTCACCGCACCACATGCTCAAGCATTCGAGCTCTCTGAAGTTCTACATCAACCTGCTCCAGTTCTTTCCCTTGGCGGTGCACCAAAACATCATCGGCGTAAGACAGTGTTGGTTCCGACCAGTAATCGCTCTCCTGTCGTTCTAATAATGTAAGTTGTGAAGAGTACTAGAGATAATGGTGATCCGTGTGGTAGATCAAAGAATATTGTTGTTGGTTCACACGGATAACATTGTCTTCATTCGCTGGTCCGCCTTCAATTCTGGCGATACAACCATCGGTGGCACAAACAAGATCCGAGATAATCATTTCTGGGGAAGAGGTTTACAAAACTTGGAAACTAATTCACAAATAATCAATAACAGAAGAAACAACAAAGAACAATAGTCAGACCGAAGCAGGATCGAACCTGTAGTTCGCTAGGGCAGGCGGTCACCTAAGCAACCTACAAAAGTAGCTATGGTGATGTTCGCGCATGTCTATTCATGCCTATAGCATAGGATTACGATCACAACTCGGGAATAAATTGCGTATCTGCATTTTTCTATTAAGACAAGTATCTCCCGGATAGGGTAGGGCTGAATACGTGCGTTGCAAACAAACAGCTATAAGACGATAGAGCAGGTGGAGTAGTTTCCAGCGGTTTAACCATCCTTACTCTCTAGTGTCTTCCCGATCTCTTCACTTTTATTGAATGAGATGTTTCCCTTTCTGTTGACCTTTAATGCTGAGATCACAGAAAACGACATTTTTCTCAAAGGTTTATGATGGGTTTATGATATTGTTAAGACATTGTAGTGAAAGAAAGCAAACATAAAGGACTCAGTCTAAATAGCAAAAAGACAGAAGTAATGGTAACTACAAAGAAAAATACATCACCTCAGTGCCAAATAAAGACAAGTGGAACAATATTAAAACAGGTAAATGAATTTAAATATTTGTGAAATTTGTTAACCTCAGACGGTAGATGTACAACAGTGGTGAGATGCAGAATGGCTCAGGCAAAAGCAGCTTTCAAAAAATGAGGAAGACTATGCAATCCATTTTTGACAATAGAAACAAGAAAGATAGCTCTCAAATGTTATGTAGAGCCAGTCTTAACATACGGATGTGAATCATGGACAATAGGACAACAGACAAGATAATCACTGGAGTCTGTAGAAATGTGGTTTTACAGAAGAATGTTGAAAATATCATGGACAACTAAGAAGAGTAATGAAAACGTTCTGAAAGAGGCCAAAGCAAAAAGAGAGCTAATATTCAATATTAAGAAGAAACAATCATCATTTTTTTGGCTAAGTATGGGAAGAGAACAGCTGGAGTATATTGTATCAACTGGGAAAATTGAGGGACGAAGAGATAGAGGGAAGCAAAGAGAAGAGATACCAGACAGTTTAAGAGAATGGCTTGGCAGAAAGTCAACAACAGAAATTATATATAACTGTCGAGATCAAAAGTTGTGGAGAGACATGATCACCTACGCCAGCAGGCCCGGTACTTGACGATGATGATGGTATTGTTACTGTCCTTTTCATAAGTTTTTAACAGAAAAGAAATAAAATTAACGTGAAATGAAGGAAACTAAGACTAAACACAGATCAGCAAGAAGAATGAAGTACTTAAATCAACACTGTTACTGTTGAAGGTCATGGTCAGTTCATCGATCACATCCATGGTGTCTACTTCACTTCCGGGGAGATAATCCGCAATCAGAAACATTTGAATGAGTTCTCTGTTTAGGATCTCGTATCATCCCAGTTTGTCTAAGCCCAAACCAACGCTAGCGATTGTCGTTCTACAGCCACTGGTCTGTCTCTGACGCCGACCGCACAAAGTTTTGGTTACTAAAAAAAGCCACGATTTGCACATCTCAACGCAAATATGACTCTAATTTTATATCAGTCACCTTTGAGCCTTTCGCAATTCTAAACATGAATTTCGTCGCAGTAAAAGTTAAGGATATAAGCGTTAAGTTTAGCCATGTGGTAACCTTTATGACATTTCAGGAATAGTGTGCTAGATAGATACATTAACAAAGTTACCAGAAATAGCTGGGGATATCGTTGATAGTAGCAAACGTGAAGAAGATATTTTAAATATAGCAACGCGGGCATTGCGCCGGTGTTTGTAAGAAAATAGAAATGGGGGAAGATATAGGAAAACATTTAAATGGGAGTTTGTGAATTAAAATGAAAATACAAACACATAGCATGATAGCATGGTAGACATATAAAATGCTGAAAAGTTTGGATAATGCTTTGTAATTAGTGATTTTATTAAATGCTATGCAGAATCCGTTATAACATGTGGATGTGAATCATAAACAATAGGACAACAGACAAGAAAATCGATGGAGGCTGTAGAGTTGTGGTTTTACGGAAGAATGTTGAGAACACCATGGACAGATAAGAAGAGTAATGGAAACGTTCTGAAAGAGTAAAAAAAAAGGAAGTAAAGAGCCCCCGTCACGCCAAGTCGCTTATAGGGAATATGGTGTTAGTGACCATAAATTTTAGACCTTCAGCACACGATTTTTTAGGTAATGTGGTCGGTATTACGCCCGTGCCGTTTTACTTTCCCAGAAAAAATCCGGTACCCATTTAATGCTGGGTGAATCGGAAGCCGTCGACTGGGATCGAACCCTACCTCTTGTCCTTTGTAGTCCAGTTCACTAACCACTGAGCTATCGCGGCTCCCGTTCTGAAAGAGGCCAAGGCAAAAAGAGAGCTAATTTCCAGTATTAGGAAGAAACAATCATCATGTTTTTTGGCCATGAAATTAGAAGGGAACAGCTGGAATATATTGTGACGAGTGGGAGAATTGGGGGACGAAGAGATAGAGGGAAGCAAAGAGAAAAGATACCAGACAGCTTAAGAGAATGGCTTGGTAGAAGGTCAACAACAGAAATAATAAATAACTGTAGAGATCGAGAGTTGTAGAGAGACATGATCACCTACGCCAACAGGTATTGTACTTGATGATGATGAAGTTAAAGATTATGATGATGATGCTGCTGCTGCTGATGATGATGATGAGGATTAGGATGAGGATGATGAGGATGATGAAGATGATGATGAAAATGATGATGAAGATAAGATGATGATGATGATGATGATGATGAAGATAAAGATGATGATAAGGATAAAGGTGATGATGAAGATAAATATGATGATGATGATGCTGATGATGATGATGATGAAGATAAAGATGATGATGATGATGATGATGATGCTGATGATGATGATGATGAAGATAAAGATGATGATGATGATGAAGATAAAGATGACGATAAAGATGACGATGAAAATAATAATGATGATGATGATGGTGGTGAAAATAAAGATAAAGTTAAAGATACTGATTTTTATTTTATTATTATTATGATGATGAAGATAAAGATGATGATGACGATGATGATGATGATGATTATAAAGAAGATGTGATCATGCTAACTTGTGATGATGCTAACTTGCGATGACGCTAACTTGTGATGATGCTAACTTGTGATGATGCTAACTTGCGATGACGCTAACTTGTGATGATGCTAACTTGTGATGATGCTAACTTGCGATGATGCTAACTTGTGATCATGCTAACTTGTGATGATGCTAACTTGTGATCATGCTAACTTGTGATGATGCTAACTTGCGATGATGCTAACTTGTGATGATGCTAACTTGCGATGAAGCTAACTTGTGATGATGCTAACTTGTGATGATGCTAACTTGTGATGATGCTAACTTGTGATCATGCTAACTTGTGATGATGCTAACTTGTGATGATGCTAACTTGTGATGATGCTAACTTGTGATGATGCTAACTTGTGATCATGCTAACTTGTTATCATGCTAACTTGTGATGATGCTAACTTGTGATGATGCTAACTTGTGATGATGCTAACTTGTGATGATGCTAACTTGCGATGATGCTAACTTGTGATGATGCTAACTTGTGATGATGCTAACTTGTGATCATGCTAACTTGTGATCATGCTAACTTGTGATGATGCTAACTTGTGATCATGCTAACTTGTGATCATGCTAACTTGTGATGATGCTAACTTGTGATGATGCTAACTTGTGATGATGCTAACTTGTGATGATGCTAACTTGCGATGATGCTAACTTGTGATGATGCTAACTTGCGATGACGCTAACTTGTGATGATGCTAACTTGTGATGATGCTAACTTGCGATGAAGCTAACTTGTGATGATGCTAACTTGTGATCATGCTAACTTGTGATGATGCTAACTTGTGATGATGCTAACTTGCGATGATGCTAACTTGCGATGACGCTAACTTGTGATGATGCTAACTTGCGATGACGCTAACTTGTGATGATGCTAACTTGTGATGATGCTAACTTGCGATGATGCTAACTTGTGATGATGCTAACTTGTGATGATGCTAACTTATGATGATGCTAACTTGTGATGATGCTAACTTGTGATGATGCTAACTTGCGATGATGCTAACTTGTGATGATGCTAACTTGTGATGATGCTAACTTGTGATGATGCTAACTTGCGATGATGCTAACTTGTGATGATGCTAACTTGTGATCATGCTAACTTGTGATGATGCTAACTTGTGATGATGCTAACTTGTGATGATGCTAACTTGTGATGATGCTAACTTGCGATGATGCTAACTTGTGATGATGCTAACTTGTGATGATGCTAACTTGTGATCATGCTAACTTGTGATCATGCTAACTTGTGATGATGCTAACTTGTGATCATGCTAACTTGTGATCATGCTAACTTGTGATGATGCTAACTTGTGATGATGCTAACTTGTGATGATGCTAACTTGTGATGATGCTAACTTGCGATGATGCTAACTTGTGATGATGCTAACTTGCGATGACGCTAACTTGCGATGATGCTAACTTGTGATGATGCTAACTTGCGATGAAGCTAACTTGTGATGATGCTAACTTGTGATCATGCTAACTTGTGATGATGCTAACTTGTGATGATGCTAACTTGCGATGATGCTAACTTGCGATGACGCTAACTTGTGATGATGCTAACTTGCGATGACGCTAACTTGTGATGATGCTAACTTGTGATGATGCTAACTTGCGATGATGCTAACTTATGATGATGCTAACTTGTGATGATGCTAACTTGTGATGATGCTAACTTGCGATGATGCTAACTTGTGATGATGCTAACTTGTGATGATGCTAACTTGTGATGATGCTAACTTGCGATGATGCTAACTTGTGATGATGCTAACTTGTGATGATGCTAACTTGCGATGATGCTAACTTGTGATGATGCTAACTTGTGATGATGCTAACTTGTGATGATGCTAACTTGCGATGATGCTAACTTGTGATGATGCTAACTTGTGATGATGCTAACTTGTGATGATGCTAACTTGTGATGATGCTAACTTGTGATGATGCTAACTTGTGATGATGCTAACTTGTGATGATGCTAACTTGTGATCATGCTAACTTGTGATGATGCTAACTTGTGATGATGCTAACTTGTGATGATGCTAACTTGTGATGATGCTAACTTGTGATGAAGCTAACTTGTGATGATGCTAACTTGTGATGATGCTAACTTGTGATGATGCTAACTTGCGATGAAGCTAACTTGTGATGATGCTAACTTGTGATGATGCTAACTTGTGATGATGCTAACTTGTGATGATGCTAACTTGTGATCATGCCAACTTGTGATGATGATAACTTGTGATGATGCTAACTTGCGATGATGCTAACTTGTGATCATGCTAACTTGTGATGATGCTAACTTGTGATCATGCTAACTTGTGATGATGCTAACTTGTGATGATGCTAACTTGTGATGATGCTAACTTGCGATGACGCTAACTTGTGATCATGCTAACTTGTGATGATGCTAACTTGTGATGATGCTAACTTGCGATGAAGCTAACTTGTGATGATGTTAACTTGTGATGATGCTAACTTGCGATGATGCTAACTTGTGATGATGCTAACTTGCGATGAAGCTAACTTGTGATGATGCTAACTTGTGATCATGCTAACTTGTGATGATGCTAACTTGTGATGATGCTAACTTGCGATGATGCTAACTTGCGATGACGCTAACTTGTGATGATGCTAACTTGCGATGACGCTAACTTGTGATGATGCTAACTTGTGATGATGCTAACTTGCGATGATGCTAACTTATGATGATGCTAACTTGTGATGATGCTAACTTGTGATGATGCTAACTTGCGATGATGCTAACTTGTGATGATGCTAACTTGTGATGATGCTAACTTGTGATGATGCTAACTTGCGATGATGCTAACTTGTGATGATGCTAACTTGTGATGATGCTAACTTGCGATGATGCTAACTTGTGATGATGCTAACTTGTGATGATGCTAACTTGTGATGATGCTAACTTGCGATGATGCTAACTTGTGATGATGCTAACTTGTGATGATGCTAACTTGTGATGATGCTAACTTGTGATGATGCTAACTTGTGATGATGCTAACTTGTGATGATGCTAACTTGTGATGATGCTAACTTGTGATGATGCTAACTTGTGATGATGCTAACTTGTGATGATGCTAACTTGTGATGATGCTAACTTGTGATGATGCTAACTTGTGATGAAGCTAACTTGTGATGATGCTAACTTGTGATGATGCTAACTTGTGATGATGCTAACTTGCGATGAAGCTAACTTGTGATGATGCTAACTTGTGATGATGCTAACTTGTGATGATGCTAACTTGTGATGATGCTAACTTGTGATCATGCCAACTTGTGATGATGATAACTTGTGATGATGCTAACTTGCGATGATGCTAACTTGTGATCATGCTAACTTGTGATGATGCTAACTTGTGATCATGCTAACTTGTGATGATGCTAACTTGTGATGATGCTAACTTGTGATGATGCTAACTTGCGATGACGCTAACTTGTGATCATGCTAACTTGTGATGATGCTAACTTGTGATGATGCTAACTTGCGATGAAGCTAACTTGTGATGATGTTAACTTGTGATGATGCTAACTTGTGATGATGCTAACTTGCGATGACGCTAACTTGTGATGATGCTAACTTGTGATGATGCTAACTTGTGATGATGCTAACTTGTGATGATGCTAACTTGTGATCATGCTAGCTTGTGATGATGCTAACTTGTGATGATGCTAACTTGCGATGATGCTAACTTGTGATGATGCTAACTTGCGATGATGGATGATGCTAACTTGCGATGATGATGACTTGCGATGATGCTAACTTGTGATGATGCTAACTTGTGATGATGCTAACTTGTGATGATGCTAACTTGCGATGATGGATGATGCTAACTTGTGATGATGCTAACTTGCGACGATGATAACTTGCGATGATGCTAACTTGTGATGATGCTAACTTGTGATGATGCTAACTTGTGATGATGCTAACTTGTGATCATGCTAGCTTGTGATGATGCTAACTTGTGATGATGCTAACTTGCGATGATGCTAACTTGTGATGATGCTAACTTGCGATGATGGATGATGCTAACTTGCGATGATGATGACTTGCGATGATGCTAACTTGTGATGATGCTAACTTGTGATGATGCTAACTTGTGATGATGCTAACTTGCGATGATGGATGATGCTAACTTGTGATGATGCTAACTTGCGACGATGATAACTTGCGATGATGCTAACTTGTGATGATGCTAACTTGTGATGATGATAACTTGCGATGATGCTAACTTGTGATGATGCTAACTTGCGATGATGCTAATTTGTGATGATGCTAACTTGACTGTTTGTTCTGCTTCATGATGGAGAGGTAAAGACTTTATCATGACACACGATGAGCTGGTCGCCTAGTCAGTACTCATTTATGCAAGTGTGATTATGATTTTTCCCTTAAACCTGCGCAGCGGCTGACACATTCCTTCTTCGGCTAGCTAATGGTAATGATACAAATTGGTGATAATAATGATGGGAATGGTATAAATGATATTACTGAAGATGAGGATATTAATAATAATAATGCTGATTGCGACAATGTTGATGACGAAGGGGGTGAAGATATTATCAATGAAGAAGAAGATAATGATCATGTTGGTGTTTGCAGCCTGATGACAATGTTGATGGTGTTAATAACGATGATAATAAGAATAATGATGAAAATCGTTAAGTTGATGATGGTGATGATAATATTCGTGATAAGATAATCGTGACTATAACTATGAAGCAAATTATAAAAGATATATTGATGTTAATGATAACTATGAAGCTAATTATAATAGATATATTGATGTTAATGATAACTATGAAGCTAATTATAATAAATATATTGATGTTAATGATACTATGAAGCTAATTATAATAAATATATTGATGTTAATGATACTATGAAGCTAATTATAATAAATATATTGATGTTAATGATACTATGAAGCTAATTATAATAGATATATTGATGTTAATGATAACTATGAAGCTAATTATAAAAGATATATTAATGTTAATGATAACTATGAAGCTAATTATAAAAGATATATTAATGTTAATGATAACTATGAAGCTAATTATAAAAGATATATTAATGTTAATGATAACTATGAAGCTAATTATAAAAGATATATTAATGTTAATGATAACTATACGCGCAATGAAAGGGAAACGGTTGATGATGGTAATAATAATGATGATGATGAGCGCCATTATGAAGATTGTGACGATGGTGATACTGATAGAACTTTAATAATTATGAAGACAATTATAATGATTTTATTGATGTTGATAAATATCATAAAAGTTGTATTGATGTTGATGACTATCATGATTGTTTAATTGATGTTGATGACTATCATGATGATTTTATTGATGTTGATGAATATCATGATGATTTTATTGATGTTGATAAATATCATGAAGGTTTTATTGATGTTGATGACTATCATGATGATTTTATTGATGTTGATGACTATCATGATGATTTTATTGATGTTGATGACTATTATGATGATTTTATTGATGTTGATGACTATTATGATGATTTTATTAATGTTGATGACTATTACAATGATTTTATTGATGTTGATGAATATCATGATGATTTTATTGATGTTGATAAATATCATAAATGTTTTATTGATGTTGATAAATATCATAAAGGTTTTATTGATGTTGATAAATATCATAAAGTTTTTATTGACGTTGATAAATATCATAATGATTTTATTGACGTTGATAAATATCATAATGATTTTATTGATGTTGATAAATATCATAAAGGTTTTATTGATGTTGATAAATATCATAAAGGTTTTATTGATGTTGATAAATATCATAAAGGCTTTTATTGATGTTGATAAATATCATAAAGGTTTTATTGATGTTGATAAATATCAGAATGATTTTATTGATGTTGATAAATATCATAAAAGGTTTTATTGATGTTGATGACTATCATGATGACTTTATTGATGTTGATGATTATCATAATGATTTTATTGATGTTGATGACTATTATGATGATTTTATTGATGTTGATGACTATCATGATGATTTTATTGATGTTGATGACTATCGTGATGGTTTTACTGATGTTGATGACTATCAAGATGGTTTTATTGATGTTGATGACTATCATGATGGTTTTATTGATTGTTGATGAATATCATGGTGATTTTATTGATGTTGATGACTATCATAATGATTGTATTGATGTTGATGACTATCATAATGATTTTATTGATGTTGATGACTATCATAATGATTTTATTGATTTTGATGACTATCATAATGATTTTATTGATGTTGATGACTATCACAATGATTTTATTGATGTTGATGATTATCATAATGATTTTATTGATGTTGATGACTATCATAATGATTTTATTGATGTTGATGACTATCATAATGATTTTATTGATGTTGATGACTATCATAATGATTTTATTGATGTTGATGACTATAATAATGATTTTACTGATGTTGATGACTATCATAATGATTTTATTGATGTTGATGACTATTATAATGATTTTATTGATGTTGATGACCATCATAATGATTTTATTGATGTTGATGACTATCATAATGGTTTTATCGATGTTGATGACTATCATAATGATTTTATTGATTTTGATGACTATCATAATGATTTTATTGATGTTGATGACTATCACAATGATTTTATTGATGTTGATGACTATCACAATGATTTTATTGATGTTGATGACTATCATAATGGTTTTATCGATGTTGATGACTATTATAATGATTTTATTGATGTTGATGACTATCATAATGGTTTTATCGATGTTGATGACTATTATAATGATTTTATTGATTTTGATGACTGTCATAATGGTTTTATCGATGTTGATGAATATTATAATGATTTTATTGATGTTGATGACTATCATAATGGTTTTATCGATGTTGATGAATATTATAATGATTTTAGTGATGTTGATGACTACCATGGTGATTTTATTGATATTGATGACAATCTTGATTATTTTATTGATGTTGATGACAATCTTGATTATTTTATTGATGTTTATGACTATCATGATAATTTTGTTGATGTTGATGACAATCATAATGATTTTATTGATGTTGATGAATATTATAATGATTTTTTGATGTTGATGACTATCATAATGATTTTATTGATGTTGATGACAATCATGATGATTTTATTGATGTTGATGACAATCATGATGATTTTATTGATGTTGATGACAATGACGATATTTCTTGATGATAATTCTAGAATCTTGATAGCAGCTTTGTTCGCTCATCTGTACTTTCCTTATCAAAATCATCAAATACACACGTGTCTCATCGCCATCAACCATTTCTTCATTCATTTCTCTTTAACGTGCGTCCTTTAAAGGAAATTCAGATTGGAGTATCTGTGCTGGATCGTTCTCTACAGCAAGATGTGGTCCCCGAACGTTTCAGACCTGCACATTCGACTTCAGCTTGACATTTTGAGGTACACCCATTTTTTTCTCTTGGATCTCTGCTCGTTTGGTCAAACTTGTTAGTCTGTTACCATGGTTACCAGTAGGAGGTTGCGTTGTGTGTGTGTGTGTGTGTGTGTGTGTCTGTGTGTGTGTGTGTGTGTGTGCGTTCGCGTATGTATGTGTGCGTGTGTGTATGTGTGTTAATCACTGATCCTGACGTAAGTAATTCCATGCTAGTGGCCGTACTCGTTCAATACTCGCACTGTCCGACTTCTTAAATTGATTGCGAATCTTTAGAAATCTAAGACTGTGATAAACAGATACAGAGCACAAGCGACACAGACAGACAGACAGACAGACAGACAGACAGACAGACAGACAGACAGACAGACAGACAGATAGAGATAGATAGATAGATAGATAGATAGATAGATAGATAGATAGATAGACAGACAGACAGACAGACAGACAGACAGACAGACAGACAGACAGACAGACAGACAGACAGACAGACAGACAGACAGACAGACAGACAGACAGATAGATAGATAGATAGATAGATAGATAGATAGATAGATAGATAGATAGATAGATAGATAGATAGATAGATAGATAGATAGATAGATAGATAGATAGATAGATAGATAGATAGATAGATAGATAGATAGATAGATAGATAGATAGATAGATAGATAGATAGATAGATAGATAGATAGATAGATAGATAGATAGATAGATAGATAGATAGATAGATAGATAGATAGATAGATAGATAGATAGATAGATAGATAGATAGATAGATAGATAGATGAAGACTTGAAGTGTAGATTTATTGAAGACTTGAAGTGTAGATTTATTGAAGACCTTAAGTGTAGATTTATTGAAGAATCCAAGTGTAGATTTATTGAAGACTTGAAGTTTAGATTTATTGAAGACTTCAAGTGTAGATTTATTGAAGACTTGAAGTGTAGATTTATTGAAGTCTCTAAGTGTAGATTTATTGAAGACTCGAAGTGTAGATTTATTGAAGACTTGAAGTTTAGATTTATTGAAGACTTCAAGTGTAGATTTATTGAAGACATGAAGTGTAGATTTATTGAAGACTTAAGTACAGATTTATTGAAGACATCAAGTGTTGATTTATTGAAGTCTTGAAGTGTAGATTTATTGAAGACTTGAAGTGTAGATTTATTGAAGACTTGAAGTGTAGATTGGAGAAGAGCAAGAGGTAGACCAGAGTAAGAATGACAGACAACATCAAAGAGACGTTACGATAGCATCGGTTGGCTATGATTGAAGCCGCCAAAAGATGACAACCAGAATTGTGCATCTCCCTCAACACCTGAACGAGTACAAGGGAAAGTGAAGAAAGAAAAGAAGAAAGATCCCCTAAATTGTGTACGCTTTCCTACTTTCTTGGTACACTTTTCACAAAATAAATCCGTACATGATTGATACACCAGTGTCTCTTGTGTCGTCCTGAGCAGAAACGTGATATCATTGAGATATCCTGCTGGCGTAGGTGATCATGTCTCTCCACAACTGTCGATCTCGATAGTTATTTATCATTTCTGTTGTTGACCCTCTGCCAAGCCATTCTCTTAAGCTGTCTGGTATCTTTTCTCTTTACTCCCCTCTATTTCTTCGTCCCTCAATTTTCCCAGTTGTTACAATATATTCCTGCTGTTCCCTTCTCATTACATGGCAAAAAATGATGATTGTTTCTTCCTAATATTGGAAATTAGCTCTCTTTGCTTTGGCCTCTTTCAGAACGCTTTCATTACTCTTCTTACTTGTCCATGGTATTCTCAGCATTCTTCTGTAAAGCCACTTTATCTCACGCATCTATAAAATGTACTCACACTGTCCTCGGTCATTGTGTCCAAATCTTTCCTCGCCTTCTCCCCGATTTTTTAAATAACTTGAAGCTGAGTTCTCTTTCCTCTCGTCGACGTCATAGCTCACGTGATCTTCTACGTCAATTATCTGGTCTTGAACTCAGTGATTACTCCATGGACTGTTTCTCCCTGTTTTTTTTTTTTTTTTATTGTCACTTTTTTGGCTCTACCCTTTAAAAAGACTTCCCAGCATGCAACAATTTCCGGTCTTTAAAACAGTAAAAAAAATGACAATAATCTAGAGACCACTTCCAGAAACCGCTAGATGCTTTTTTTTTTGCCAGCCTCCACATGCTGGTGTGCTGGTGTCCATTAAAGTAGAAGATTCAAGAGTTACGGGCCGTCTCACTTAAAGAACAGAAATGCATCCCAGAATTCTAGTCTCATTTAAAGTGCGGGGTGCATAAAGAAAGGTCAAATTCTAAAGCAGAGGTGCTGCACTGATTCTTTAAAGGAATAAATCAAAATATGGTCTTCAGCTTGTGAACCGATAATTGCTTAACTCAATAGAGGCCACATAACGATAGATGGCCAAGAACGTAAACAAATGAGAGAATGTAAACAAGTGAGAGAATGTAAACAAGTGAGAGAATGTAAATGTCTGGAAAGTCTAGTGACTAACGACAATCCACAAACGGCAGGAATAGACTCAGGATGCAACAAATTTTGTCAAAAAGTCGGACAACTATCACCACTGTTGTCCAACAAGAAAATAACACTAGAGGCAAAACGGGTACTATAAAATAAAATTATCATTTCAACGCAGTGCTACCAATGCACACTCTAGACACACGAATAATAAGACAATATATCCATTATTGAGATGAATTGTGTTAGACAAATAACAGAAAACAGACTGAGAGATCAGATCAGAAATGCAGAAATGAGAAAAGAGCTAGGAATAATTCCCACCATAGAATATATAAAGAAACAACAGATAAAATGGTTTGGCCACGTTCAGACACTAGAGTCTGGCCTATGTGCCGTCTTCGGCTCGAAAGCACAAGAGACAGACAGACATAATGGCGGACAGTCAGGCGGACGGACGGGCGAACGGACGCACCGATAAATAGATAGATAGATAGACAGACAGACAGACAGATAGACAAATAGATAGATAGATAGATAGATAGATAGATAGATAGATAGATAGATAGATAGATAGATAGATAGATAGATAGATAGATAGATAGATAGATAGATAGATAGATAGATAGATAGATAGATAGATAGATAGATAGATAGATAGATAGATAGATAGATAGATAGATAGATAGATAGATAGATAGATAGATAGATAGATAGATAGATAGATAGATAGATAGATAGATAGATAGATAGATAGATAGATAGATAGATAGATAGATAGATAGATAGATAGATAGATAGATAGATAGATAGATAGATAGATAGATAGATAGATAGATAGATAGATAGATAGATAGATAGATAGATAGATAGATAGATAGATAGATAGATAGATAGATAGATAGATAGATAGATAGATAGATAGATAGATAGATAGATAGATAGATAGATAGATAGATAGATAGATAGATAGATAGATAGATAGATAGATAGATAGATAGATAGATAGATAGATAGATAGATAGATAGATAGATAGATAGATAGATAGATAGATAGATAGATAGATAGATATAGATGTTCTTTGCGTGTCTTGTGACACTAATTAAAACCACACCTATAAAATATCAATTTACTGAATGTGTGGAATGTACTTGGCACGATAAATCTTCATGGAAAAATGATGTAAGTTTCCTAGATTAGAATTAAAATGCCTTTCTGTTTTAAAAACAAACAAATGTGATATGCCAGGGAAGTTGACTGTGTCACTCTTTCATTAGGGCTGATATTGTTTCGTTTTTTAATTGATTGTTAATTTGTAATCGTCATTAGCAAGGAAAAGAAAACAAACGATGAAGTCTTAAAAACAACTAAAAGAGAACTAATAAGCACAATTCAAACAAGACAAATGAGATTTTTGGGCCACGTTAAAAGACACAGCAGCCTACTAAATGTAATCCTGGAGGGGAAAATACAAGTTAAAAGAGGCAGAGGCACACCAAGTACTAACATGGATGAGTAACATCAAAATATGGACAAATCAGCCTATGACAACCTGCACCATCAAAGCAATAGACAGAGCAGAATGGTGTTCTATGGTAGCCCACCTTCGTTACGGAGACGGCACTCGATGATGATGATGATGATGATTAGCAAAAGAGCGAACAATGCCACAATAAAAAGAGGCGATTCAAAGCACAATTCAAAACAGAAGCGAAAAAAAAAGATTTCAAAGGATAATAAGAGAATTATTAATTCATATCTAGTTTGTGATTGTGTTACAGAATAGAAATTATGAATGGGAACAAAAGATGGGTTTGATACAGAATCTATAATACGATTTTATAATTATTTCGCGATTATATTTATCTATCTATCTATCTATCTATCTATCTATCTATCTATCTATCTATCTATCTATCTATCTATCTATCTATCTATCTATCTATCTATCTATCTATCTATCTATCTATCTATCTATCTATCTATCTATCTATCTATCTATCTATCTATCTATCTATCTGTCTGCCTCTATGTCTGTCTATCTGTATCTGTCTGTCTCTGTCTGTATGTTATTGAGTTATTTGCGGGTTATCATCATTGCACTCCGAACATGTCCATAGGTGCTCAGATCCCCTCCTCAGCAAGTCTCACAGTAATAAGCGACTGACGACTCCAGTTCTGTGTTGGTTGATAAGTCTTCTTACACGCCCACTAAGTTTCTCGTTTCTGGCTGTGCCCATCTTAACTCCCATCTCTTTCATCCGAAGGAGTGACGTAGACTCGTGGTTGTCGAAGTCCTGTGCCCTACCCACATCTTGGAGGGCATTGATGACGCCCGCCCGATTCATTGGTTGACCGTCTTCAACGACAGCGCAGCTAGCCAACCTGTCCGCTCATTCATTTCACCGTACTTCCGCATGACCAGGGACTAGACAAAGGTGACTCTACGTATTTTTGACTTCTGCAATGACTCTACCCATTGCCTGCATACAGAGCCTGCCTTCGCTTTTCTTATCATGCTCATCGAATCACCTAGTATGCAAGCGTGGGTGTAGTCTTGTAACTCTAACCATATGAATGCGTGTGTATTATTAATGTAGTGGCTACTGTCCCATGTGTGTTAATATTGTCACTTGTTTGTGTTAATAGTGTAGTGGCTACTGTCACTTGTTTGTGTTAATAGTGTAGTAGCTACTGTCACTTGTTTGTGTTAATAGTGTAGTAGCTACTGTCACTTGTTTGTGTTAATAGTGTAGTAGCTACTGTCACTTGTTTGTGTTAATAGTGCAGTGGCTACTGTCACTTGTTTGTGTTAATACTGCAGTGGCTACTGTCACTTGTTTGTGTTAATAGTGTAGTGGCTACTGTCACTTGTTTGTGTTAATAGTGTAGTGACTACTGTAGCGTGCATGTGTGTATGCGTTAACAGTGTAGTGACTACTGTAGTAAGTGTGTATGTGTTAATAGTGTAGTGTCTACTGTCACTTGTTTGTGTTAATAGTGTAGTATCTACTGACGCGTGTGTGTTGAAAGTTTAGTTCTACTGTCTCTTGTGTTTGTTAATAATGTGGTTGATAGCACTCATGCTTCACTTCCAAGAGAATGTGGACTCAGTCCTATCTTAACCTTTTCTAGTCGACACAGCAGAATGGTAACAACATGTTTTGTTAACTGACTTCAACAAAGTAGGTATTAACAGCGAGAAAGAGCACCAGTTTCTTCTTCAAATGTAATACTCTAGAACGGCAACGTTACGTAAGCATTATATGTGTACTCCTAATTATGGCTCCAGTTTAACCATTATTACCATATATGAATGTGAAAGTTGGAAATCCATTTAGACTTTAGATATGAAATTAAATGCCTTGAAAACGAATGTCTTTCTAGGTTCTTCTCAAACAAAAGCTGGGAAGAATACTTTTCAAACATGTTGATACGAGACGAATCGAAACAAGAATAAGTGTAATGTTTTATGAATAGAACATGTTAGAAGTAGCTCACAAGGTGAGAATGAATTTATAAAGATTTCCACATCAGCCACTTATTTGTGGAAAGCATCTGGTAGTAGAAAATAAGGCAGACCCAGAGAATCGCTAAGCAGAACAATTACTAGAAAGGGAAGGCTAAACCATGGGGGCTAAGAAAGTACGAAGACATTCAAGAACTAGCAGCAAACCGTCAATAGTGGAGAACTATCAATCCCGGTTTATGTACCGTCTTCGGGCCGAGATGAAAAAAAAATGAAAATACAACTGGAAGGCATTGTTCCAGGGCATCGAGGCAGGAACAGGCCAAATAAAAGGTGGTTTCAAATCATTAGACTTTTAATATGACAACAGAAGAAATAGGAGATCTGGCTAGAGACAAGAATTTTTTTCAGACGCGTTGTGATGAATGTTACTTTCTGTGGGAGATCTGGCTAGAGACAGAGATTCTTTCAGACGGGCTGTGGTGAATGTAACGTTCTGTGGAAGATCCTTCCAGAGACAGAGATTCTTTCAGACGGGCTGTGGTGAATGTAACGTTCTGTGGAAGATCTGGCTAGAGACAGAGATTCTTTCAGACGGGCTGTGGTGAATGTAACGTTCTGTGGAAGATCTGGCTAGAGACAGAGATTCTTTCAGACGGGCTGTGGTGAATGTAACGTTCTGTGGAAGATCTGGCTAGAGACAGAGATTCTTTCAGACGGGCTGTGGTGAATGTAACGTTCTGTGGAAGATCCTTCCAGAGACAGAGATTCTTTCAGACGAGCTGTGATGAATGTAACGTTCTGTGGAAGATCTGGCTAGAGACAGAGATTCTTTCAGACGGGCTGTGATGAATGTAACGTTCTGTGGAAGATCTGGCTAGAGACAGAGATTCTTTCAGACGAGCTGTGGTGAATGTAACGTTCTGTGGAAGATCCTTCCAGAGACAGAGATTCTTTCAGACGAGCTGTGATGAATGTAACGTTCTGTGGAAGATCCTTCCAGAGACAGAGATTCTTTCAGACGGGCTGTGATGAATGTAACGTTCTGTGGAAGATCCTTCCAGAGACAGAGATTCTTTCAGACGAGCTGTGATGAATGTAACGTTCTGTGGAAGATCCTTCCAGAGACAGAGATTCTTTCAGACGGGCTGTGGTGAATGTAACGTTCTGTGGAAGATCTGGCTAGAGACAGAGATTCTTTCAGACGGGCTGTGGTGAATGTAACGTTCTGTGGAAGATCCTTCCAGAGACAGAGATTCTTTCAGACGGGCTGTGGTGAATGTAACGTTCTGTGGAAGATCCTTCCAGAGACAGAGATTCTTTCAGACGGGCTGTGGTGAATGTAACGTTCTGTGGAAGATCCTTCCAGAGACAGAGATTCTTTCAGACGGGCTGTGGTGAATGTAACGTTCTGTGGAAGATCCTTCCAGAGACAGAGATTCTTTCAGACGGGCTGTGGTGAATGTAACGTTCTGTGGGAGATCCTTCCAGAGACAGAGATTCTTTCAGACGAGCTGTGATGAATGTAACGTTCTGTGGAAGATCCTTCCAGAGACAGAGATTCTTTCAGACGGGCTGTGGTGAATGTAACGTTCTGTGGAAGATCTGGCTAGAGACAGAGATTCTTTCAGACGGGCTGTGGTGAATGTAACGTTCTGTGGAAGATCTGGCTAGAGACAGAGATTCTTTCAGACGGGCTGTGGTGAATGTAACGTTCTGTGGAAGATCTGGCTAGAGACAGAGATTCTTTCAGACGGGCTGTGGTGAATGTAACGTTCTGTGGGAGATCCTTCCAGAGACAGAGATTCTTTCAGACGGGCTGTGGTGAATGTAACGTTCTGTGGGAGATCTGGCTAGAGACATAGATTCTTTCAGACGGGCTGTGGTGAATGCAACGTTCTGTGGGAGATCTTTCAAGAGACAGAGATTTTTTCAGACTGGATGTGATGAATGCAAAGTTGTATAAAGACATGCCAACTGGTTATTTATGCCTCTCCTTATACATTTGTTTATGTGTATCTATCTACCTCTGTAAGGTAGAATTTTTCTTCTCCATACATCTTCCTCATTTCTCTCTTTTATCCTCAAACCCTGGCTTGTATATCTCATCTTTCTTCTTCCTCTATCCCTATTCTTACCTCTCTGTATCGCCCTCTCTCTTTCAGTACAACCCTTTTCTTCATTGCAACCAAACAAGGGAGATCAACACATTATTTTTTACTCTCCACTTTGTTAAAAATTCGCGATTTATGTTTTCTTGAACTTAAGCTTGAACCGGAAATGATTACAGATCGGCAAGCCACAAGACCCTCTGGTTATTTTCTAACGAGACGGCTCTCTTGAACTGGCACTTCTTTAAGACTACCGGAAGCTCAAAGTAAGTCTCACCAGCCAAATCCCTAGATGTGCTACCAATTCTCTAGGCGCCATACATCAAAATTGATGAGCTTTCCGTCTGCCATCAATATTTAGTTTGGTAATTCACCATCATGATGTCACGCGTGTAATCTGCCAAACTTCCTTATTTACGTCTCTTCATCAACTGATAGTTCTTCAACAATCCCTTCACTGTTTGCCTTCACGAATAATTGCCTACCTCGACCGGCCTTAATTTAGCGTCACGTGACGTATGCTGCGTTATAGCGCAATTTACAGCAAGCAGCGATATATACACAAATGTCGGCCCAACATATCCGATTTCAGACAAATAATAATAAATGAATATTATTATATAGGGATGTGATTACTGACATCCTTCTATAATAATATTCATTAATTATTTGTCTCCAGTCTAAACCAGTGGAAACTACTGTTCGTGCTATTTCGTTCTATAAATGTTTGTCTACAACACAAGTATCCAGCCCTACCGGGAGATACTTGTCTTAATAGGAAAATACAGATACACAATTTATTCCCGAGTTGTGATCGTAACCCTACGCTATAGTCATGAGTACACCTTCGTGAAAGACAACAATGATAGCTTATTGTTTTTAGATACCTGAGTTGGTCGTGTGCTCTAGCATTTGGTTTCTCGTGGCAAGACGCTGTGCCAAGGAGAACGGGTCCTACTTCTGACCATATATTGTTCTTTGTTTGTTTTTTTGTTTTTTCTGTTGTTGATTATTTGTGATTTTTTTCCGAGTGATATACACATACCCCCTCCTCTGAAATGATTCGCATATCTGACTTCAACAAAGCATTTCTGTGTGCTTTGTTGCCTTCCATTTTGTTTACTCGTACTCACTTTGCGAGGATAGTTGACATGTTCCCAAGACTTCACGGCGGTGCAGTTGGACCGTAATCGACCCATGTTCATGTACCATAACGCTAGCAATTATCTATGCGTTACTGACCGCCCTATGTACTGTATAGCCAATCTATATAGCTTCAGTTTTCTCTATTTGTTTTCCAGCCACTACAACCAGAGATGAGTGCCAGCTTCAAGGTCCCAATCAAGGGTGGCTGATATTGCTCTACACTGGGGGGTCTAGAATTTAAGGATGGGATTCCGGGATAATATCGACCATATTACCCCAGAAATAATGCCGAAGGTCTATAACAATTATGGTCACTAACACTATATACGCACTTGGCGTGACGTTCTTTACATACAATTTCTAGATAATGTTGAGTATTACTGTAAGTTTGTATTATGGAAATCTATCTAGTTTTATTCTTTCAACATAAACATTAATTGTGTTTGTAAGTTTGTTATTTGTTTTTTGCAAGGATCATCATCTCTACACACCGTACAAACCCATAAGTGCTCCGATACAAACCCATAAGTGCTCCGATACAAACCCATAAGTGCTCCGATACAAACCCATAAGTGCTCCGATACAAACCCATAAGTGCTCCGATACAAACCCATAAGTGCTCCGATACAAACCCATAAGTGCTCCGATACAAACCCATAAGTGCTCCGATGCAAACCCATAAGTGCTCCGATACAAACCCATAAGTGCTCCGATACAAACCCATACGTGCTCCGATATCCCCATCGAGAATCGCCAGAAAATCCGAGGAGAATCATCCCTAAGTGCACGAACTCCGTAGCACGGCCTAGGATACACGATGTTGGTAGGATTTTGCTGACAATTTTGCCCGGGCAGCGGCACATATTTATGGCCTACTCTTTTTTCTTTTATCCTCTAGGGATTTTTAACGTGGCTGAGTGCACACGGGACATTCTATTTATTCCCGTTATACGACAGGGCCAGACATTGGAGATCTCGCTACCGACGTGTTCCGGTGAGGGTAACGCCAAACAGAAACCAGGAATTCCTTTTTTCCTATTTTTGAAAAATCACCACCACTTCTGGTGGGTTGTGAACCCAGGTGCTTCCTATCTTGAGGCCGACGTCTTACCTCTAGACCAGCCACCGTAACTAGTATATGTGTCATCATCAGTGAAAGCTGTCATAATGCACTGTGTTCACCACCTTACTTGAACCATGTTCAGCTAATTTGTCCACATCTTCTACATTATAGGGAGCCGCGATAGCTCAGTGGTTAGTGAACTGGACTACAAAGGACAAGGGGTAGGGTTCGATCCCAACCGACGGCTTCCGGGTTTACCCAACCTTAAATGGGTACCGAATTTTTCCCTGGGAAAGTAAAGCAGCACGGGCGTAATACCGACCACATTACCCCAAAAATCATGTGCTGAAGGTCTGTCAAATATAGGGTCACTAACACTATATTTCCTATACGCCACTTGGCGTGACGGGGGTACTTTACTTTTACTTCTTCTTCTACCTTTTTAGCTCCCAGTGGAGCATAGGTCTTCAACAAACACTTTCCAAGTCGTTCTGTTTTTTGCCATTCTTTTAAGATCATTCCATGTCTTCCCCATCATCTTCATCTCTGCTTCTATCTGTCTTCTCCAAGAATTCCTTGGTCTTCCTCTTTGTCTTTTCCCCTGGGGATTCCAAAAAAGGGCCTGTTGTGTAATACTCTCAGTTGGCTTCCGTAGTGTGTCCTATCTAGGGCCATCGTCTTCGCTGTATCTCTTTATCCACTGGTATTTGAAAGGTATGGTACATTTCCATAATTCTATGTTAGTGATTTTGTCCTGCCATTTCCATCCTTTTATTCTGCGCAAGCAATACTAAAAAAAGGAAGAAAACAGTGGTACGGTGACAGCTTTACGTTGTAATGGACGAAACAGAAGTCGACATTTCGGCCAAGTAGGCCTTCATCTGGACGAACAACACAAAAATTATATATAACGATACATTAACAAATCTAACTACATGGCGATTTTATTCTGCGTAAGCATCCATTAATGAAAGTCTGCATCTTTGTGATTGTCAAATTTGTTGTTCTCCATGTTTCACAGCCATATAATAGGACCGCCTTAACATTTGAGTTGAAAATTTTTATTTTTGTATTTAACCTAATTTCTTTGGATTTCCATATGTTTCCCAGTGCAATGAAAGCTCCTCTTGCTTTTGATATCCGTATTTTGGTATCATTTTCTGTTCCTCCCTCTTTATCTATATTACTGCCCAGATATATGTAAGATTGTACGTCTAGTAGAGGTATTTCTCCTAGTTTTATTTGGTTATTGCCAACTGTATTAATTCTCATAATGCTGGTCTTATCTCTATTACTTTTACTTACTTCTACATTATTCTAGATCCTACGATTTACCTTTCTCGTGTATATGTTGATAATAATAATGTTGTTAATATGTTGATAATAATAATGTTGATAATAATAATGTTGATAATATGTTGATAATCCATTTTTATCAATGAAAGTTCTAGAAAAAGTTCTTCACTTTTGTGTGGAGCCGCTCTTGAGAAATGGATCTTCTTGGACAATCGCTCAACAGACATAGCTGTCCCCACCGACTTAGTCCATATGGGATGTTGAGAACAAGTACCATGGACAGAACAAAAATAGTGAGGACATTCTATCTAAAGTATGGTTATTGTAAAAGCATATAGTTTCTAACCTACATTAGGAGCAAATAATCATCCTTTGGGTTGGGGGGGGGGGGCATTTAATAATGATGAAACAATTGTGACAATAGGAAAAAGTGAGGAAAAAGAAATAGGGTCAAACAATGCGAAAAGATATAAGAAAGCTTATTAAAGTTGGTTTCTTAGTAAATTAACAACAGAAATTTTTTTTTAAAAACTACAACGGTTACAGTGATAATATAATGATTTTATAATTTAAAATATTTTTTCCTCTAGTTATAATATAATGTTTACATTGATAATATAATGGTTACAGTGATAATATAATGGTTACAGTGATAATATAATGGTTACAGTGATAATGGTTTAGAAACCATTTTTTTATAAAAAGGTTTGGGCTTATTAGCTTGTTGTCGTGGCAATTAAAGATGCGGTGGCTGCTGTTCTTTCAGCAGCTGTGGGGACGCTGTTATTTCAGCAGCTGTGAGGGCGCTGTTATTTCAGCAGCCGTGGGGACGCTGTTATTTCAGCAGCTGTGAGGACGCTGTTATTTCAGCAACTGTGGGGACGCTTGTCCATTCAGCAGCTGTGAGGACGCTGTTCTTTCAGTAGCTGTGGGTACGCTGTCTATTCAGCAGCTGTGAGGACGCTGTTCTTTCACTAGCTGTGTGGACGCTGTCCTCTAATATGGGAGAGCCTAAGACAATGGCTGCTTATTTAACACTGTGACCGATGTTAATGTCTATATTGCCCTTAAAATGATTTAAAACTGAACGTATAATGAGTGTAAGAGAATATATGTGGCACCGTTTGTGATATATGTGAAACTGGGTATGGAACTAGTGTAAGAGAATATATGTGGCACCGTTTGTGATATATGTGAAACTGGGCATGGAACTAGTGTAAGAGAATATATGTGGCACCGTTTGTGATATATGTGAAACTGGGCATGGAACTAGTGTAAGAGAATGTATGTGAGATCGTGAGAAATCTATGTGCCGTTCAACATAGCAATGCGCATACTGTTTTGTGTTTAACAGAAAAAGAAAGAGCCCCACACCGCCCCGATGGTCCAAGGGATATGGTTTGAGTTAATGTGGTCAGAATTACTCCAGTGCCGTTTGGCTCTCCTTTTTTTAAAGACTGAATGAACCTACAACTCCTCAAATGGAATCGCACTCAAACTCTTATTCTCGGTAGGCCAGCTCACTAATCTCTGCCTGCTTTATCGCGATTTTTTTTTGTGCTAAAGAAGACTATAATCTATGTTGTTTTTGTCCCTCTAATTGTAACAATTGGAACGAACCAGTCATCTACACAACAGCATTAGCATGGACATCACCTGGTAAAGGAAGAAGAGGCAAACCATTGGAAACATGGCGATGAACCATACACGGAGAAAGGTAAAGGTAAAGTACGAGACTTGATCCGGCGTCTTAGCACGCGAGTTTCCACTCATATGTGCTCGGCCGTCTATCTTAGCACGCGAGTTTCCACCCATATGTGCTCGGCCGTCTATCTTAGCACGCGAGTTTCCACCCATATGTGCTCGGCCGTCTATCTTAGCACGCGAGTTTCCACCCATATGTGCTCGGCCGCCTATCTTAGCACGCGAGTTTCCACCCATATGTGCTCGGCCGTCTATCTTAGCACGCGAGTTTCCACCCATATGTGCTCGGCCGTCTATCTTAGCACGCGAGTTTCCACCCATATGTGCTCGGCCGTCTATCTTAGCACGCGAGTTTCCACCCATATGTGCTCGGCCGTCTATCTTAGCACGCGAGTTTCCACCCATATGTGCTCGGCCGCCTATCTTAGCACGCGAGTTTCCACCCATATGTGCTCGGCCGTCTATCTTAGCACGCGAGTTTCCACCCATATGTGCTCGGCCGTCTATCTTAGCACGCGAGTTTCCACCCATATGTGCTCGGCCGCCTATCTTAGCACGCGAGTTTCCACCCATATGTGCTCGGCCGCCTATCTTAGCACGCGAGTTTCCACCCATATGTGCTCGGCCGCCTATCTTAGCACGCGAGTTTCCACCCATATGTGCTCGGCCGCCTATCTTAGCACGCGAGTTTACACCCATATGTGCTCGGCCGCCTATCCAGAAATATTCGGATATTTCTGTATAGTGTCGCCTCAAGCATCGAAACTCAGATGCGAAGCGACATTCCTCACCTTCCCAGAGTAATACCCTGCTTCCCATTTCTGCCAAAGGCTGGGTCGAGTCGACCTTGGGGGTATTTTTTTTTTCCTAAACACGAGTAAAATTCACACTGCTCCCAGCGGGAATCGAACACGGGTTGTCCGAACGTCGGTAGTCCAGTCGGGTGGTTTTCCCAACTAGGCTACCGAGGCCCCCATGAAAGAGAAATGCTTGTTCAATACCGAATTTGGTGGAGATCTCTTGTGAGTGCCCAGTCCTCCGACCGAAGTTCAGCGAATTAAAAAGAAGAAGATTTGTATCGATGTCGATTAATCATCATATGTTCATTTGTGCACAGAACCGTAGCATTGTAAAACACATGTATGTATACAATTAGAGAGAATATATGATCTGGCGTCAGGTATCTCATTCAAAATTGAAAGTTTCATTGGAGAGTACAAAGCGAAACAGACACGGTTCGCGGACACGTGACGTTGCAATCTGACGAATCAAGTAAGAGCAGATGTGAGAAAGAAAATATTAAGAACGCTATGTTATTCATTCAAGTAAGAAAAGATGTGAGAACAAAGAAGAGATGACTCCATACCTAGAACTCTGGAGAAAGACAGTAGCAAGAACGCTGTGTTATTCATTCCTGAAAGTCTCACGTCCTTTTATTTGTGCACATGGATCATAGATGATGTGACATAATGATTGATAATTATGGGAGGGTAGAAAGATGTCCTTATACAGCAGATTTGTAATATTTGGTCTTTACAATTATATGGATCTAGGCAGGCTTGTAATGTTTGGTCTTTACAATTATATGGATCTAGGCAGGCTTGTAATATTTGTTCTTTACAATTATATGGTTTAAGGCAGGCTTGTAATATTTGGTCTTTACAATTATATGGTTTAAGGCAGGCTTGTAATATTTGGTCTTTACAATTATATGGATCTAGGCAGGCTTGTAATATTTGGTCTTTACGATTATATGGTTCTAGGCAGGTTTGTAATATTTGGTCTTTACGATTATATGGTTCTAGGCAGGCTTGTAATATTTGGTCTTTGCAATTATATGGTTCTAGGCAGGCTTGTAATATTTGTTCTTTACAATTATATACTTTTTGTATATTTGCAGCAGGGCAGCCACAGGTTGTACTGTTTACAGTAGCAGATAAAATTACCCGACCTGACGTAAATTTGAGCTAAAATTACCTGACATGACGTAAATTTAAGGTAAAATTACACGACCTGATGTAAATTTGAGGTAAAATTACCTGACATGACGTAAATTTAAGGTAAAATTACACGACCTGATGTAAATTTGAGGTAAAATTACCTGACATGACGTAAATTTAAGGTAAAATTACACGACCTGACGTAAATTTGAGGTAAAATTACCTGACATGACGTAAATTTGAGGTAAAATTACCGGACATGACGTAAATTTGAGGTAAAATTACCGGACCTGTTTGAAATTAGAAGACGATGAAAGGCCTCCGAGGTAGGATTTGTCAAAAGTATGTTAAAAGTACGCTAGATATCTATAAGAGACCAGTGAGGTCTCAATGAAACCAACACAAAAAGAGAATTTCTAGAGAAAATCAGAAGGAAACAACAGACATATTTCGGGCACATCACGAAAAGAGGAAAGTTGGAATACTTGGTTACAACTGGCAAAATACGGAGAAACATTGATCGTGGACGGTAAAGAGAGACGATTCTAGATAGCTTGATTGTCTTTGTCATTAAACAATCCACAACAGAACAGACATGAAAATTGTGGACAAAGATTTGTGGATGACATGATCGCCTACACCAACCGGTATGCACATGATGATGTACAATCACTTCTGAATTCTGTACTTGTAAAAGTAAATCTTTGATAATCGAATAACAGACCAGAATATTTTGGAACTATCGAAATGTAATTTAAAACGAATAATGTTTAGAATCATGGACAACGGGGGAGTAAAAAAAAATAAAAATGGTGTTCTGAAAATGGTGAGGACAAAAGGAAAGCTTACTACCAACTGTAGAAGAGGTGTGTTATTACTTTATGGCTATCATGAAATAAACAAGAAAAAGAGTTCTAAAATGTTATGTAGAGCAGTCTTAACATATGGATATTAATCATGGACAATAGGACAAAAGACAAAGAAATCACTGGAGTCTGTAGAAATGTGGTTTTACAGAAGAATGTTCAGAATACCATGGACAGCTAAGAAGAGTAGTGAATACTACTGAAAGAGGCCAAAGCAAAGAGAGAGCTAATTCCAATATTAGGAAGAAACAATCATCATTGTTTGGCCATGTAATGAGAAGGAGAACAGCTGGAATATATTGTAACAACATGGAAAATTGAATGACGAAGAGATAGAGGGAAGCAAAGAGAAAAAATAACAGACAGCTTAAGAGAATGGCTTGACAGAAAGTCAACAACAGAAAGGTAAATAACTGTCGACAACTTTAGTTATAGTTCACATTACACTCCTTTATCGTTTCTCTTGTTTGCTATATTTTCTCATTGTTTCCATCTATCTCTTATTCCTTCAGTTTGTTTCTGTTTTATATTATTCCTATATTTGGTTTTCTATTTTATGGGCTAAAGAAGATGGTTATTTCTTCCTAATGTTGGTAATAAACTTTTTTTTAGTCTTTTTATGCTCTTTCTGAATGTTCTCATTACTCCTGGTTAGATCCGCATGGTAGTCTCAAACGTATGGATACCAATCATATTTCTGTTACTGTTGGCGATTTTTTGTGGGGTCTTTTTTGTATATAGAAATTGGTTTTTCATATAATGAGTGTGTGATTAGCTTATTCTTAAAAATAGATTCAGAAATATTTTATTTAGAAATGTTGTATTTAGAAAATATTGTATTTAGAAATGTTGTATTTAGAAATGTTGAATTTATAAATGTTGTATTCAGAAATGGTGTATTAAGAGATATTGTATTTAGAAATATTGTATTTAGAAATATTGTATTAGAGAATATTGTATTAAGAAATATTGTATTAAAAATATTGTATTTAGAAATATTGTATTTAGAAATGTTGTATTTCGAAATATTGTATTAAGAAATATTGTATTAAGAAATATTGTATTTAGAAATAAGTTTTAGGGCCAGTCTGTTTCTCTAGTGAAACCAGTCTGCATTAATGAACCACTGCCCAGAACATGAGATTCTATACAGCTGAATCAGACATCAGACAGTGTGTGTGTACAGCTGAATCAGACAGTGTGTGTGTACAGCTGAATCAGACTGTGTGTTCTATCTAGCTCGTTTTAGCGGTTGTACATCACCGATACGGCTCCAAGATCTTCCTGTTAGTCAAAAGGGCTGCGAGGAGATGGGGGGGGGGGGGTGTAATACTTGTGAACCAGTTTAACTTTTTTTTTACACTGCGGGATTTGCTGAGGGGGTGGTGGTGTAGACGAGGATTATTGCTTCTTCTCTAGCAATCACTATCTGGTCATTTTACTGCAACACTGGGGGCATGGTACACTCAGGATCAGGCTTCACGCCTTCTCGTGGACTGACTTCGCGTTGTGTTCTGTACTCGACACTCCAGACTCGTTCGTCGCAGGATCAGTCACCCTTCCAACACAGCAAGTAACAACACCAGGAATAATAAACAACAGTTTAATACATTAACAGATTGCACATACTGCCATGGCGTCCGCCACTAAGTCATGTATGATAACCAATTGTAAACAAGAACTTCTCTGGACAGACTTACTGGTGCATCAATAACACTTCACAATGATATGATTCACACCCCATGTTCACACCTTACAGCTAACTGCTGTTGACGATTTCTACAAAGGCACCTGGCACACAGCCCATAGTTCATCTTGAAACCTCAATACTGATGAAGGCCTCTAGTTATTTGATAACGGCACTCAGCCGACAGTCACATTGAACTCTTGCCAATAATGAAAAGTCCTATATTGATAATCACGGCACACAGCCGTTAGTTCATCTTGAAACCTTAATACTGATGAAGGCCTCTAGTTATTTGATCACGGCACTCAGCCGACAGTCACATTGAACTCTTGCTAATAATGAAAAGTCCTATATTGATAATCACGGCACACAGCCGTTAGTTCATCTTGAAACCTTAATACTGATGAAGGCCTCTAGTTATTTGATCACGGCACTCAGCCGACAGTCACATTGAACTCTTGCTAATAATGAAAAGTCCTATATTGATAATCACGGCACACAGCCGTTAGTTCATCTTGAAACCTTAATACTGATGAAGGCCTCTAGTTATTTGATCACGGCACTCAGCCGACAGTCACATTGAACTCTTGCTAATAATGAAAAGTCCTATATTGATAATCACGGCACACAGCCGTTAGTTCATCTTGAAACCTTAATACTGATGAGGATTTCTAAATTCTGTCCTAATGGCACACAGCCGACAGTTCAACTTGATAGGCCTCGTCTACTGATGAAGATTTCTAAATTCTGTCCTAATGGCACACAGCCGACAGTTCAACTTGGACATGCATCGTCTACTGATGCAGATTTCTAAATTCTGTCCTAATGGCACACAGCCGACAGTTCAACTTGACATGCATCGTCTACTGATGCAGATTTCTAAATTCTGTCCTAATGGCACACAGCCGACAGTTCAACTTGATATGCATCTTCTACTGATGAAGATTTCTAAATTCTGTCCTAATGGCACACAGCCGACAGTTCATCTTGATATGCCTTGTCTACATTAGACCTAGTTGCAATTAACTAACTTAGCTATCTCTCACTTGATGACTAGCCTGTTACTACGATCATCAGATCACTAGTTGTTTTAATCTATCTCTACCGTAACTTAGTGACTCAACTATCTAGTTCGACTACTGCCCACACACTAACCTGTAACCCAGAATCTGTTTCATACTGTTCCTTGCCCACAGTCTCGTTGTGTCCTGTCGGACACCACGTCTGCATCTGGCCTCGACTAAAGCTCGAATGAATTCTATTCTGCCCTTGGCCTCGACTCAAGCTCGACTGAATTATGTTCTCCCCTAGTTCTTTCTCTTCAATTTCGTTCACACCTGTCCCTCGCCTTGCACGCTTTCTACCAATTCACCGCGCCCTAATTACATCTAGTGTTCCCATTATCTCCCCTCTCAACATCTCCTTAATTTTCATCATTACGTCCCCTTGACCACATCTCCCACCTATCACTCTTCTTCACCACCTTCCTACCCCTTTTTAGTTATTTATCCATCATAAAAACTAATGTGTCCTATCATCTTCTTAATTTTCACTCTAACTTCTAATCGGAGCTGCCTTCACAATTTCCGTCAGGACCTCTATCTCTATTACTCCCCCTTTTTAACATATTGTCTCCGTTTGTCTGTATTTTCTTCTAGTTCACAGACCTCATATATGGGCCCTATGAAATCTGTAGACTAGGTATCTGTCTCTTGTCTATCTCTCATCGTCACCCTTTCTAATCTCTCACTATTCCTATTCCTACATTGCTCATTGCAATATTCTCTTATTGTTTACACAATATTTCTTTTGTGTAGCCTAAATTCCACCGGAACACACTGCCGGGACTACACCTCTCTACTTTTCTCGTTCTAATAGGCTCCTACCTGTTGCCTACTTACTCTATGTAGCCCAATTCTTTCGATTGGTACTTCGCTACATCTCCTTTTCCTTTCTGTAGCCTAATTAATCTCAGACTAGTACTCCGCTACCACTTCAACTGTCTCTACTCTTCTGTCGTCGTCTCCAGTCTCTTTCACCTAATATACTCTACCTCCTTCATCTCCTATTTTGTACTCTTAACTATTATTTCTGTGTTCTATAATTCACTATTATTCTATTCTTGTTCAACCAGTCCCTACCTAGCACCATCATTCTATTCATTTTCCTTATTATTACAAACTTTTGTTGCCGCCGCCTCCACAATTTATGATCTAATATCTCCATTCATCCTTCGACCTATAATTATCATATCTTCGATGACCTTTCCTCTCTCTATATCCATAATCATAAATTCGACTCTCTTTTCGATAACTTTTCCTATTCTCTCTATACCCGTAATCATAAGTTTGACTCTCTTGTATCTCGTCTAGCTCCTTATATAATTTTTCCTCTGACTCTCTTGTTAATCTTTCTATGTCTGCTGCTCTTAATTCCACAGACCCTCCTTTGTTTCTCTATTTCCTGTGTCTTCTATTTTCTGTGCTTTCTCTGCGTTATTCATTTCTATTGATTCTATTCTATATGTTTTCTCTACTGTATGTATGGGACTTGGCAACATCCTTTCTACGTTGGCCGTGAATTTCTCAATCATCTTTAATAATTCACTTCCACTATCTTGCTCCTGGATTTCTTTGTCCCCTTTCATTTCCCTTACTAATAAACTTCCGTTATTATCTATCTGTGTTCCCTTATCCTCTGTGTTTGTTTGTCCATCTGTCATTGTCCACTTATTCTTTGCTTCTTTCTCTATCATCTGTGTTGCACTCTCTGTGCATTCCATCTCAGTTTGTGTACACTTTTGTTCCTTTTTATTCTGTCTAACTATGTCATTGTCTGTACCAACTCCTACATCAATATATTTTCTCATGTCCCTATCTGCTAACCTTGTCTGTGTTTCCCTTGTCTCATGTGTCTTCCTTACTTTCCTACTCTTGTTTGATTTCTTAGAACCTAACTTTTCTACTTTACTCATGTCATCATCTGCCGTCAAAAATTCTTCATTGTCTACTGTATCTGCTCTTATGTCTGTTGTCCTAATAAATGTATTATGTTCCCTAATTCTCTTGTTTATACTGATACTATATAATCTATCTTCTATTTTATTATGTAGTCCCTCTCTTCTTACTCCAATACTATTTACATATAATGGTTTTATCTTTTGGTTGTCTTCCTGTCTCACTTGTATGGGTGTAAAAATATCTACCTTTATTCTATCATTAGCTATATTATGTTCCTGTCTTATAATATTATTCACTATCTCACTATTTCTATATAATATTATAGCTTTATTTCTCTTGCTTATATTTAATATGAATTTACAATACATGATTTGACCAAATTTACCAAAATATTCTCTAATCTGTCCTTCCGTTATGTCCTTCCTCACTCCTGTAACTATTATCTTACAACTATTCGTTCTGTTTTTCCCTAACTGACACTGTCTGACTAGGTGTCCTATTTCCTTACACCTATTACATCTACTCTCCTGTATTCTATCTAGTCTTGTGTGGTCACCTCCTAACTCATCTGTTTTCCACCTGTTTTGCCACCTGTAACTTCCTTGATTAATTCCACCATTTCCTATGTCAATCTGTAAGCTAAAATGGATTCAATACATCAGCCCCAAAAATGAGTTCAATATTCTAACACTTTTTCTTTTCACTTCAATATCCCCAAATTTTCAATCAATAATTTCTCTTTTCAATCTCCAATCACAATTTTACAATTCAGTACCTCAACAAAAAAAAATTTTCAATCAACCATTTACCATTCAGTAGCTCAAAAATGTTTCATCAACCGACCAATATTTTGTATAGTCAATTCACATTAACAATTTTACAATTCAGTAGCTCAAAAATGTTTCATCAACAGACCAATATTTTGTATAGTCCATTCACATTAACAATTTTACAATTCAGTAGCTCAAAAATGTTTCATCAACAGACCAATATTTTGTATAGTCCATTCACATTAACAATTTTACAATTCAGTAGCTCAAAAATGTTTCATCAACAGACCAATATTTTGTATAGTCCATTCAACATCAACAATTTTACAATTCAGTAGCTCAAAAATGTTTCATCAACAGACCAATATTTTGTATAGTCAATTCACATTAACAATTTTACAATTCAGTAGCTCAAAAATGTTTCATCAACAGACCAATATTTTGTATAGTCCATTCACATTAACAATTTTACAATTCAGTAGCTCAAAAATGTTTCATCAACAGACCAATATTTTGTATAGTCCATTCAACATCAACAATTTTACAATTCAGTAGCTCAAAAATGTTTCATCAACAGACCAATATTTTGTATGGTCAATTCAACCTCAACAATTTTACAATTCAGTAAAATTTCCAATCACTGGACCAGCAACAATTGTTCTATTTAATACCAAAAGTTACAAATTCTACACTTCCATATAACCAATCAACAAAAAAAAAAAATTCCAATAACTCACCCAGCAATAATTTTCTATTCACTATAGAATCACCATTTTACAATTCAACCTAAAAAAAAAAATCAATTAATTGATCTGCAATAATTTTTTTTTCTTCTATTCCACTATCTCCGTCTGTCCTTTGCGTTGTGCCCTATTTCTCGCCCTATTATTGACTTAACATCCCCTCAGGCTTATAATGTACTTCAATAATCTTTAGCACCAACACAGGATCACCTTTATTCAATTTGAGCAACCTCTGCTGTTTAACTTACTCCTGCATAATAATTTCCCCTACAACAATGTTCAATTTATTAGTACACTTTATGTTGAATACCTATTGATTTGCCATGTTATTTATATTGTGGTGATCGAACACACAATTTTTACATTACTCACAAAAATTTTCAATTCAATAGCAAAAAAAAAAAAAATTTTAGTTCACTACACCAGAACTTTCCTACAAAAATTGTTAATTCAACACTGAGGAAACTTCCTAATAAATTACACCAAGGAGAATGTCAATTTAATACATAAGAAACCAATTTTCAATTCCATATACCAAAAAAAATTTTCCCCTTCAATACATCAGGGAAACAATTTCCCAATTCACTACACAAGGGAACCTAATTTTCCAATTCAATATAGGAGGGCACAAAATTTTCCAATTCAATGCACAAGGGAACAAAATTTCCAATTCAATATCCAGGGAAAACAAAATTTTCAAATCCAATTGCTCAGGAGAAGAATTCCCATTCATCATCCAAGAAAAAAAAATTCAATTTAATATGGAAGCAACAAAATTCCACTTCAATATGCCAGAAAAATGTCCAATACACAAGCAGTTTTTCAATTCAATACACCACTAATTTTTTTTTTCCCAGTTCAATCCACAAGAAAATGTTCATTTCAATATACCAAAAATATATTCAATTCATTACACCAGCAATTTTTCAATTCCATATACACAAAATTTTCAATTCAATATTAGCCAATATTCAATTCATTACACAAGCACTTTTTCAATGTTTGACCCCAATAATTGTCATAATTAAGTTATCTATTCAATACACAACTTTTCCCTTTGTTAATACACACTGAACACTCAAGAACACAAAAAAATTGTCTTTTTATTAATTATGTACTTAATTAATTCTTACTACTCCTGTGTTGATGTTGGCCGCTTCTGTCGCTGCTGTTGTGGACGTTGGTGACCGTTCTGCGCAGGACGCAGGTCCAATTATGTAGACGAGGATTATTGCTTCTTCTCTAGCAATCACTATCTGGTCATTTTACTGCAACATCTGGGGCATGGTACACTCAGGATCAGGCTTCACGCCTTCTCGTGGACTGACTTCGCGTTGTGTTTCTGTACTCGACACTCCAGACTCGTTCGTCGCAGGATCAGTCACCCTTCCAACACAGCAAGTAACAACACCAGGAATAATAAACAACAGTTTAATACATTAACAGATTGCACATACTGCCATGGCGTCCGCCACTAAGTCATGTATGATAACCAATTGTAAACAAGAACTTCTCTGGACAGACTTACTGGTGCATCAATAACACTTCACAATGATATGATTCACACCCCATGTTCACACCTTACAGCTAACTGCTGTTGACGATTTCTACAAAGGCACCTGGCACACAGCCCATAGTTCATCTTGAAACCTCAATACTGATGAAGGCCTCTAGTTATTTGATAACGGCACTCAGCCGACAGTCACATTGAACTCTTGCCAATAATGAAAAGTCCTATATTGATAATCACGGCACACAGCCGTTAGTTCATCTTGAAACCTTAATACTGATGAAGGCCTCTAGTTATTTGATCACGGCACTCAGCCGACAGTCACATTGAACTCTTGCTAATAATGAAAAGTCCTATATTGATAATCACGGCACACAGCCGTTAGTTCATCTTGAAACCTTAATACTGATGAAGGCCTCTAGTTATTTGATCACGGCACTCAGCCGACAGTCACATTGAACTCTTGCTAATAATGAAAAGTCCTATATTGATAATCACGGCACACAGCCGTTAGTTCATCTTGAAACCTTAATACTGATGAAGGCCTCTAGTTATTTGATCACGGCACTCAGCCGACAGTCACATTGAACTCTTGCTAATAATGAAAAGTCCTATATTGATAATCACGGCACACAGCCGTTAGTTCATCTTGAAACCTTAATACTGATGAGGATTTCTAAATTCTGTCCTAATGGCACACAGCCGACAGTTCAACTTGATAGGCCTCGTCTACTGATGAAGATTTCTAAATTCTGTCCTAATGGCACACAGCCGACAGTTCAACTTGACATGCATCGTCTACTGATGCAGATTTCTAAATTCTGTCCTAATGGCACACAGCCGACAGTTCAACTTGACATGCATCGTCTACTGATGCAGATTTCTAAATTCTGTCCTAATGGCACACAGCCGACAGTTCAACTTGATATGCATCTTCTACTGATGAAGATTTCTAAATTCTGTCCTAATGGCACACAGCCGACAGTTCATCTTGATATGCCTTGTCTACATTAGACCTAGTTGCAATTAACTAACTTAGCTATCTCTCACTTGATGACTAGCCTGTTACTACGATCATCAGATCACTAGTTGTTTTAATCTATCTCTACCGTAACTTAGTGACTCAACTATCTAGTTCGACTACTGGCCACACACTAACCTGTAACCCAGAATCTGTTTCATACTGTTCCTTGCCCACAGTCTCGTTGTGTCCTGTCGGACACCACGTCTGCATCTGGCCTCGACTCTAGCTCGAATGAATTCTATTCTGCCCTTGGCCTCGACTCAAGCTCGACTGAATTATGTTCTCCCCTAGTTCTTTCTCTTCAATTTCGTTCACACCTGTCCCTCGCCTTGCACGCTTTTCTACCAATTCACCGCGCCCTAATTACATCTAGTGTTCCCATTATCTCCCCTCTCAACATCTCCTTAATTTTCATCATTACGTCCCCTTGACCACATCTCCCACCTATCACTCTTCTTCAGTGGGAGGGGGAGGTAGAGAAAACAGAGAAAGAGAGAGAGAGAGAAAAAGAGAGAGAGAGAGAGAGAGAGATCTTAGTGCGTATGGACAATTGTAGTATGTGTGATCATGAAACTCCCACGACTAATTTGGTTGTAAAAATGAAAAAAAGTAAAGTACCCCCGTCACGCCAAGTGGCGTATAGGGAATATGGTGTTAGTGTTATGGTGTATACATTTTACAGACCTTCAGCACATGATTTTTGGGGTAATGTGGTCGGTATTACGCCTGTGCCGCTTTACTTTCCCAGAAAAAAAATCCGGTACCGATTTAAGGCTGGGTGAACCCAGAAGCCGTCGATTGCGATCGAACCCTTCCTCTTGTAATTTGGTTGTGGCGATGCGTGAAGCTTGGACTCCTAATTCTGGATTGTTTTTTTCTTTAAAATTGTCTTTTGTGTTTCCTGTCATTGCGTGTGGTCTTGTCATATTGCTTCTCGTAAACATGGGATCCTGTGTCATTTATCATTATCATCATCATCATCATCATCAAGTACCATGCCTGCTGGCGTAGGTGATCATGTCTCTCCACAACTCTCGATCTCAACAGTTATTTATCATTTCTATTGTTGACCTTCTGCTAAGCCATTCTCCAGTATCTTTTCTCTTTGCTTCCCTCTATCGTCCCCCAATTTTCCCACTTGTTACAATATATTCCAGCTATTCTCTTCTCATTAGATTGCCAAAAAATGATGATTGTTTTTTCCTAATATTGGAAGTTAGCTCTCTTTTTGCTTTGGTCCCTTTCATAACGTTTTCATTATTCTTCCTTGATGCCGTGGTATTCTCAACATTCTTCTGTAAAACTACAATTCTACTCTTCTAATGAAAGTTTACGCCTAAGGTGGCATATTTGTGGCTTTTGGCTCATGACATCCGACGTTGTACAGTATTGATAAATCGCGTTTTAATTTCCCCTAATCTATTGGCCAGACACAGCATTTTTCTTCTGTAATCATCAAATGGAGATTAACTTAAACTCTTAAAACTGTTCTCTGAACCCTGTGCCAACACTCAGCTATGAGTCGATGAATGTTATAAGGTGAATTGCTGCATCAGAGATTCCTCAAAAAAAAAAAAAGAAAATCCGCAATTTAATATTTTTCCGTAGAACATTTATCTGTAATAACCAATAATTGATGGTTTCATGTTTAGTCCCAGACAGTGTATAGCCTAGTTCTACGTGATAGCTGCGTTTATAGCTTCATTTATTGACCGGGTTGTTGGACTGGTTTCAATGATGACTTTGACTTGCCGGCTTGTAATCATGTTTATTGAATTGGTCGTGATAAGAGATCTGATACGAAATAGTACCATATTTTGTAAGCAAACAAATATGTTTACTGCAGAAATAAACAAAGTAGGGAGTGGAATTATCGGTTATAGTTCAGGATAGCTCTAGAGAAATTATAATTGGAGTTGGAGTTCGTCTATCCCAGGCTATGCTGGGAAACTACTAGCCCAGCCCAGAGGTACTGCAATACTGGGTTATCTATATCAGTAACAGTCACCACTACAGGGCTCTTGTGCACGAACTCCGTAGCATGTTTTGGAATCCACGGTGTGGGTGTTTTTGTGTAGTCTATCATCATCATCAAGTACCGGGCCTAGTGGCGTAGGTGATCATGTCTCTCCACAACTTTCGATCTCGGCAGCTATTTATCATTTCTGTTGTAGACCTTCTGCCAAGCCATTCTCTTAAGCTGTCTGTTATTTTTTCTCTTTGCTTCCCTCTATCTCTTCGTCCCTCAATGTTTTCATTTGTTACAATATATTCAAGTTGTTTTCTTCTCATTACATGGCCAAAAAATGAGGCCGCTGTTTGTTGCCAGTACATGTTCTTTATTATTCTGAGATCTTTGCTGTCTATGTTTATGCTTTCTAAAATGTTGATTATTTATTTCTTGGTGCTTTACTTTGTCAAATGCCTTGGTGCAATCTATGAAACATAGGTATAGATCCGTTTTCACCTCTATGGCTCTTACTACTAAAGATCTTATGATATAAATGGCATTGCTTGTTCCTTTATCTCTAACAAAACCACACTGTTCATCGCTAATTTCTGGACTGAGTGTAGTCTATAAAGCACATATATAGATCTTTCTTTACCTTTATAGCTCTTTCTATCAATGTTCGCAGGATGTATTCTGCATTATTGGTACCTTTCATCCCACAACTCCACATTGTTCATCACTTATTTCTGGTTTTATTGTGTTCCTTAATACATCACCGATTGATATTATGACATGCATGAATGACCGAGAGATACCAAGAGGGATCCGGCTTCCGGCATGGCACCCGATGGTGATTGGTGAATGCAAAGTTCACGTTAAACAGAAGGTACATGAAACTTTTGAACCGGACTACAACTGACAAGAGGTCAGGCTCGATCCTGATCGACGGATTCCAGGTTACCCAGCCTTAAATGGGTACCGGATTTTTCCGGTAAAATCATGTGCTGAAGGTCTGTAAAATTGATGATCAATATTCCCTATACGCTACTTGGCGTGTCGATGCTCTTTACTTGTTTCTTTACATTAAACTTTTGGTCATCTTTCATGTTTGAAAGAGTTTGTGAAAGCAGACATTTTAAGGGGGGTACAATTTGTGCAGTAAATCTTTGGGAAAGTAATACCGTGGCTATTTCCCTTTACATATATTTCATTAATAGGAAGGTGTAATTTAAAACGGCTCACGGAAAAGAACTCATTCTCGCTATCTCTCCCGCCTTTTATGCATCGCTCTTTGTTTTCATTTATCATTCTCTATCTATCTATCTATCTATCTATCTATCTATCTATCTATCTATCTATCTATCTATCTATCTATCTATCTATCTATCTGTCTATCTATCTATCTATCTATCTATCTATCTATCTATCTATCTATCTATCTATCTATCTATCTATCTATCTATCTATCTATCTATCTATCTATCTATCTATCTATCTAATTCTCTCCTCTTTCTCAATCTTTCTCTTTCCTTTCTCCCTTTCTCTCTATCCTCTTTATCTCTTTCCTCTTTCTCTATATCTTTATTTACCGTTTCTTTTAACTCTGTTATCGTTTCTCTCTCTCTCTCTCTCTCCGTTTCTCTCATCTTTCTCGATCTTTTTCTTTCCTTTCTCCTTTTCTCTCTTTCCCGTTTCTCATAGTTATGTTATCATTTCTCTCTCTCTCTCTATATATATATATATCTTTCTATTTTCTCCATTATAACTCTTGCTAACTCTATCTCACCCTCATAATCATCATCATCATCATCAACATCATCAACATCATCATCCTCAACATCATCAACATCATCAACATCATCATCCTCAACATCATCAACATCATCAACATCATCATCATCAACATCATCAACATCATCATCAACATCAACAGCATCATCATCAAAATCATCATCAACATCATCATCATCAACATCATCATCATCAACATCATCAACATCAACATCATCATCATCAACATCATCAACATCATCATCATCAACATCATCAACATCAACAACATCATCATCATCAACATCATCATCATCATCAACATCATCATCATCAACATCATCATCAACATCATCATCATCATCAACATCATCAACATCATCAACATCATCATCCTCAACATCATCAACATCATCAACATTATCATCATCAACATCATCAACATCATAATCAACATCATCATCATCATCCTCAACATCATCAACATCATCAACATCATCAACATCATCATCAACATCATCATCATCATCATCATCCTCAACATCATCAACATCATCATCAACAACATCATCCTCAACAACATCATCCTCAACATCATCAACAACATCATCATCAACATCATCAACATCATCATCAACATCATCATCAACATCATCAACATCATCATCATCAACATCATCAACATCATCAACATCAACATCATCAACATCATCAACATCATCATCCTCAACATCATCAACAACATCATCAACATCATCAACAACATCATCAACATCATCATCAACACCATCATCAACACCATCATCATCATCATCATCATCATCATCATCATCATCAGGGCTAAGGGGTTGTTCAGCAACAGAGCTAACAGTTATCAGTGACTCATAGCTATTAGCTTGCGTTAGGATTGGTGAGCCAGGACTATTCAGATCATATTTCACCTCTTTATGGTACCCCTAGAAATAGACTAACCATTCTAGTCAAGCCGAGTGAGCAGGGATCGGGAAGGAAGGCAACCCGGTCCTCAAAAATTATATGCTGATGTCGGATGTTTCGGGCAGAAATATCACAGTTCTACTGCAAACAACACAACGCACCTACGCGGATGACAAAGAGGGCTAACTATTACTTTAGTCTTAGGGTGGACGCAAACAAGTGCCATCATCATCAATATCATCATCTTACTCTTTCTTTCTCTGTTTCTCTTCCGTGTTCTTTATTTCATTCGCTGTCTTCATTTGTTTCAGTATCTTTCACTGCATCAAAGCTACTCACTTCATTTGCCTTGCTTTATGCCTCCTACTGTTTCTCTCTTACTCATTACATCTCACTCTGCCATTCTCACACTTTTGTTGTGTGTTCGTTCCTCTCTCTCTCTCTCTCTCTCTCTCTCTCTCTCTCTCTCTCTCTCTTTAACACACACACTTTGTCCGTCTATTCATCTTTCTCTTATCACTCCCTTTCCCTCCTCTTTCACTCAATCTCCCTCAGTTCCATTTTCTCCCCCCCACCACCACCCCCACCCCTCTCCCTCTCCCTCTCTCTCTCTCTCTCTCTCTCACTACACACATACTCAAATGCTGTTAGATCTAACATTGAATGTATTACTCATGTTCAGGTGATTCATTGTAACTAGTACACTTATAATTTGCAACACTGTACTAGAATTGTAAATATTTAATTTTAATGATGAGATGAAAAGTTCAGAAATATATTGAAAGAAAATCATTAACGAAAGAAGCATAGGACGTCAGAGATCAATATATGTTATGAATGACAAAGTGGTTTAGAGAGTCATGGTCATGGAATGTTAAGGGATTTGATCAAATTGAGATGATTATGAAGACGAGTCTTTTTCAAGTGAAGATTTTCTCATTAACATCTTGATGGCTATTCTGACGATGTAGCACAGAAGCAACATCAGTTTAACACGGGCCAAAACAGCATTTCAGTCTATGGAAAATGTTGTGTGCAACATGTCTGTGCCAAAAGAAGTGAGAAGAAGAGTTCATATGTGCTATATAGAGCCAATTCTGACCTATGGAGTCGAATCATGGACAGTAGACAAACAAATTAAAAGAGTCGACTGAGGTGGAATTTCTCAGAAAAATGTTGAAAGTTCCCTGGACAGCTAAAAAGACCAAAGAGGAAATTCTCAAAGCGGCCAACACAAAAAGGGAGCTTGTAAAATAAATCAGAAAGAAACAATCGACTTATATCGGACACACCATGAGAAGTGGAAAGTTATAATACTTGGTTACAACTGGCAGAATACAGGGAAGAGATATCGCGGACGACAAAAAAAAAAGAAAATACTAGATAATTTGGTCTGGTGACACGATAAACAGTCAACAAATATGATTGATATGTGGTGATATAATTCAAGGACATGATCACCTCCACCAACCACTATGGCACACGATGGTGATGACTATACTTCAAATTGTATGTTTCTCCTGCATGTTGTAAGTTGTACTTTGTATGTTGTAAGTTGTACGTTGTATGTTGTTCAGTACAAGTAATGAACGCGTGATTCAATGTTTGATTTTCCCTTTGAGTAAATAGTTCACAATATTCAACCGTTACTGTGTTACTGTGACGTTAACTACAACGACATGTATTACTGTGACGTTAACTACAACGAACTGAGGTCATAGTTTACTCTATTCATCTCTATCTTGCAACATTAAGTGTTCTTCATTTACAGTTACTGCCACGGACAGGCAAATGCTGAAAAAAAAGCGTATTGCGTCGTTTTCAGATGTTGATAATTGGTCAAGTTGATATTTATGTTTACATGCAAATCCAGCACCAAATACAGGCTGAAATCGTGCTGATTTTTGTGACGTACGTAATTTATTTACAATATGAACGTCGCTGCGTGATTTGGCGACGTCCAGCGCTATTTGTGGCGACTGGATGACCGTTAGCTTAATTAAGAACGACGAGATCGGTGTTCTAGCAGTGGTCCTGGCGGTTCCCACGTTTATTAAGAGAACAGACATGACATCAAGTTTTTTTCTGGTCACGCGTGGACATCAATCTTTGGTTTGTACGTGGGTGGGCTGTTGCTGTCATGGGTTTTCGCTGTGTTTACATGTAGCCGTTGCCGTGTTGACATGCCGAGAAACAATGTCTCTTCGTTCTTAGTCTTCTATGTTATATACATTAGGAAAGAATCAAATACGAAAATATTTCACAGCTGTTTATTATTTATATTTTAAATGCTTTGCATATTTTCTCATTCTTTTCTCATCCTTTCCTTTCTCATTTGCCTTTCAACGCTTATATTTTCTAGTGTTTCTAATACTAAATTAAGCCATCTTTTTTTTTTCGTTGCCAGCCCTTGGGTCTGGTGTTCTCCCGTCATTTATTGAAGGATCGCTGTGTATTGTTTTGATCTTTCTGCCGTATCACGCGGCCAATCCATTGTATCTGTTGTTTCTTTATGTACTCCATGGCGGGAGTTTTTCCCAGCTTTATTTCTCAGTTCTTCATGTCTGATCTTATCTCTCAAGCTATTTCCTGTCATTCGTCCCACTCATCCCATCTCGATAGTGGCTATCTTATTGCTCTTGCATCTAGGGCTCAGGTCTGGAATTGGTAGCACAACGTTAGAATGAAGATTGTAGATTTTCTCATTTGAAAAATATAACTCGCAAGGAATTTCTCTAAGATACGTTCTAATTTATTAGAAAAGCTTATATTTGTTTCATTTCAATAACATTTTGTGTTTGAAAATAAAGTGCAAACTACAACAATCTCTGATTGTTCTTCCTTCTATGATTCCCTGAATTATCGCCTCGGAAGTTTCCCTCTATAATATTATTTATTTATTATTTTTTGTCTCCAATCTCTGATTGTTCTTCCTTCTATGATTTCCTGAATTATCGCCTCGGAAGTTTCCCTCTATAATATTATTTATTTATTATTATTTGTCTCCAATCTTTGATTCCTCTTTTCTCGCAGGCATTACCTTCTCGAATGTCTTGATACAAACATTAATAACAAAACAAAAACAAGCTGAGAATAATTCCCGCCGTTGAGTACATAAAGAAACAGCAAATCACATTGTTCGGTCACGTGACAAAACAAATCGATTAAAACAACACAACGAGCTTTCAATGAGCGTGGCGAGAACAGACTCAAAGGTCGAGCACGAAAAGATAAATTAATGGAGTGCAAAAAACACTAGGAAACACAACAGCAGAATAGGCCAACAGAAGAACAAAAAGCAACAAACTATATCTCCTCTCGAAGCTGAAAAGCAAATGAGGAAAGGAGAAGAAGAAGAAAGAAAGAACATTAATTAAGCTCCGAAATTATATTTGTATCTGGTGTCACAAAATGGAACCACCGTCATTCAATATCATTTGTAAGAATGAGCAGAACGTAATGAACTCACACGACAACCTTCAGCCATAAATACCATACAATTTCAAGGATTGCAACTAAATTACAACTTTCTGATAAAAACAAGCAACTGTGATGTTGTTAAATTTAGCTCTACAATCTTGTACGTCACGTGGTATCTCATCTGTTATACCGACTGGAGTGGGCGATCTTTTTATTTTCCTTCACATTCCCCTGTTCATCAATTTCTCTTCACTTTTTATTGTTTCCTCAATCATTATTTTATTCTAGATTGTATAATCTTCGCTCTCATTTTCCCCTCAAAACTTACTTTTTTGTTTTCAATCTCACATAAATCCTGCATTCTGTAGTCACCTCTCATTGTATCCTTCCCTTCAATGTGCGGATATTTGCTATATAACTGTTTTATTACCTTTACGACTTATCACGTGTCATAATCATCATGTTGTGCCGTTTCATTAATTTAACGAAATGTGGCTATCATGGAGCGTGCTTTACAATGTCTCTCATCTTTATCCAGCACATCTCTTGATATTATTACTCAAATTTAGCCTCCAACTTGATGATGCTATAACTCAACTTTTGCTTCAGTTTGTTGATGTTATTACTCAAATTTAGTCTGCACTTTTTGATGTTATCATTAAACTTTAATCTCACCTGTTGATGTTATTACTCAAATTTAGTCTGCACTTATTGATGTTATCATTAAACTTTAATCTCCCCTGTTGATGTTATCATTAAACTTTAATCTCACCTGTTAATGTTATCATTTACTTCAGTCTCCACTTTTTAATGTTATCACATATATCTTTAGTGTCTACCTCTTGACTTTATCATTAAGCTTTATTCTCCACTTGCCGGTGTTATCATTCACCTTTTAATTTCACTTTTTGATGTTATCATTTATTTGTAGTCTCCACTTTTTGATGTCATTACTTAACTTGATTAGTATAAAATATCAACAGTAGTATAAAAGAGAAGCTGCGATCTCTGCAATATGTGCCATTTTGGCACACAAGTATTCTGTTTTTGAGATTGTGGTTCTGCCCTATGTGTCGTCTTCGGCTCGAAAGGACAATAGATAGATAGATAAAAGAGACATTGCAGCAGCTGTGATAGAGCAAGAAACACATATATTAGCCACTGATGTAGTTGTGCTGTTAGAAGGGAACAGTAAAAAAAGATGAGACGAAAAACATGATCCTACATACAAACAAGAATATCTGCTACTTCAGTGAAATCATGAAAAAAAAAAAATAAATAAAGGCAACCTCCCTAGTTGAATTCCATCTTCAAATTCTTTCTAGTACTTTTAATCCCTGAAATTCTACTATTCTTTATCCCGCACTTGAAGTAAACATTTTTTCTCATTCAGGTGACAGCTGTTGCTGTCAGAATGTTTCTATTAACGATGTTTAATTGGTCAATACTTTAATGCTTTACTCGTGTGAAATGAATTAGTTTTTTTTATTTACCGTGCACTACTTTTTGTGCCTAAGAATGTTAGAGTTGAGATGTGCACTAAAAGCACATTCCAGAAATACATCTTTGGTTGTCTGAAGGTAACGAGTTGGTTTGGGGTTTCCTGGTAGAATAATATTCCGGATTCTTTCTTGATTTGTTGGCCCTGATCATTAACTCAATGATGAAGTCAGTTCACGGCAGGTGGCGCTGCACGTCTTGTTTTAGTCAGATGACAAGTTCATTTCCGGTAACTAGGACGAGAATGTGAAGGTCGTCCAATGAAATCAGAGGTCACGGAAGCAGCCAGGTGGAAGAAAGGGGCGTGGGTGGTTTCCACGTCCTAATTCTGGGAAATAGTTTGAATTTTATTCTAATTGGGCTGCACTTATCGAAGTCTGAGCACAATTCACAAGGTAGAAACGTAGAAACATTGTACAGCCTTTCCGGGAAATTAACTGTAAGTGTTAATGATGAGAAAATTCTGACAGAACTTCCAATGACTAACATCAATCACATTCCAAGAAATGCCGCCTTGCCCATTCTACAAAACCTAACAGTAGTCTATTGAGCTAAAGATCGAATGGACTCATTCCAACATCAGAGGGGAAAGGAGGGGGGGGGGGGGGGGAGGAGTCCGACAATAACAGAGATGAAAGCTGCCAGTGATTCGAAGATAATAGCTTGCACAAGGATTAGTGAATCAGAGCTATCCAGACCCTACTCCACCTCTTCGCAGTGTTCCTAGTACAGACTAACTAGTCTAGTCTAACCAAGTGTGTAGAGATCAAGACAGAAGGCAAACTCGCACTCAAAAACATCATGCCGAAGACTGCTGTGTTGAAGCGAAAGGTGCAAAACATCACTTTTACTGCCAACGGGAATGAAGAACATTCTAGGCCGCAACGTCGTTTAGTCTGTGTCGTCCACTTATCGCGTAAAGTTTCTAACACAAAATTTTTTTTTTTCCCTTACTTTTACTGCCAACGGGAACGATGAACATTCTAGGCCGCAACGTCGTTTAGTCTGTGTCGTCCACTTATCGCGTAAAGCTTCTAACACACCTTATTTTTTTTAATTTTTCCTTACTTTTACTGCCAACGGGAACGAAGGACTTTCTGGGCCGCAACGTCGTTTCGATTTTGTGTTGTCCCTCATCTACGTAAAGCTGTAATCATACCCCCTCCCCCACCCCTTGTTTTCTTCTCTTTCAGCGCATTTAGGCTCATGTAGCGTCATTTTAAGGGCGGACGACGAAGAGATATCCTTTAGTCATCAGGTGAACACAAATAACAAGAAGATTCAAAATTGTTGTATTTAATTTCTATAGCAATTCTTGCATACTCAGTTGTAAAGCTAGTTACTCTATTTTTCACCTTCAAACAAAAAAAAAAACATATTTTCCTTAGAAAGATCGACATTTGCTTCAATAAATTAACAAGTAAAAAAAAACTGACATGTTAACAATCCGGTAATATTTAAAGTAGTTTTATAGAACGGTAAGTCTACTACTGGTAAGTCTACTACTGGTAAGTCTACTACTGGTAGGTCTACTACTGGTAAGTCAAATTATCAGCCAAAAATAATGTCAGTTGTAGCTCAAGAAGCACTGTTTTAGAACAGGCTGGGAGTGAGAGAAGCGGGAAATGTGAGTGGGCGAAAAAGGAAAAGCGGATGAATACATGGATAGATAAATTAATGGCACTTTTGACAACAGAGACAAGAAAAAGAGTTCTTAAATGTTATGTAGAGCCAGTCTTAACATATGCATGTGAATCATGGACAATAGAACAACAGACAAGAAAATCACTGGAGGCTGTAGAAATGTGGTTTTACAGAATAATGTTGAGAATACCATGGACAGCTAAGAAGAGTAATGAAGATGTTCTGAAAGAGACCAAAGCAAAAAGAGAGCTCATTTCCAAAATTAGGAAGAAACAATCATCAATTTTTTTTTTGGCAATTTAATAAGAAAAGAACATCTGGAATATATCGTAACAACTGGGAAAATAGAGGGACGAAGAGATAGAGGGAAGCAAAGAGAAAAGACACCAGACAACTTAAGAAAATGGCTTGGCGGAAAGTCAACAACAGAAATAATAAATAACTGTCGAGATCAAAAGTTGTGGAGAGACATGATCACCTACGCCAGCAGGCCCGGTACTTGATGATGGTGAAATGAATGGTGGAGAATTAGTAAACATGACGTTTATTTGAGTGATTCATCAACATCATGTTCCTCTCGGGCCGAAGACAGCGCATAAGACGGAAGTCATAGTTCCCCACGACTGACGATTTGCTGCTAACAGTTCTTGGTTGTTTCTTAGTCCCTTGGTTGGACCTTCCCAATTAACTGTACTGGGGAGAGATTCTCTTGGTCTGTCTTCTTTTCTTCTACCAGATAGTTTCCACATGAACGTCTGGTGAGGAAGTCTTTCTTCATTCATTCATTAAATGTATCACACTCATACACATAGTTTCCTTTTGGTTGCTCCTTCCCTTTTGCATAGCCTTCTCTACTGCACATATTTGGGTTCTTTGGTCTATCTACTATGCCATGCTATTTATAGTTCTTCTCCTCTAGCCCCTAATGAGACACTTCGGTGTTCTCCTCTATACCTTTTTTCTGTGCTCCTTACCCCTCATTTGTGTTTATTGTACCCCACTCTCAGACATCTCACTCTTATCGCCTTTTGAGCACCTGTTAGTCTACTGTTCTATTCTTTCTCCTTTGTGTTTGCACACTGACCCCTGTGTGAACTCCTCTGGTTCAGTGTGCATTTGCGCACATTTCTGCACATTCACGACAGCCACACTTTTGTTACCATTTCCTTTTCATACACACAGGATAGACATTTTCTTTAACATATTTCGAATATTTTTGTTTTGAATGTTTCGTTATTAGTTTTGTGTGTTTGTTTTTCTTGTTTGTTCCTGCTGAATGCCTATTGGGCCGAAACGTCGTTTAGTCTGTGTCGTCCACTTATCACGTAAAGCTTCTAACATACCATTTTTTTAAATTTTTTAAATTTTTCTTTATATTCAGCTTTACTGCAGCTTCGCATCTTTATGCATCCATTTGCATTTCTTCGCCTTAACCCTTGTCTCGTTTTACTTTGCTAGTTTTCAATTGTTTGCTTTTACTAGTTTCAAGTCATGATTGCAATGCTCCGTGTCCAGTTTATAATTATTTCCAAATCATGATTTCAATGTTCCATGTCCAGTTTATAATTAGACCCAAGTCATGACATCCGTGTTCCATATTCTGTTTATAATTACATCCCAGCTGTAACCTGATCTTTTAGATATTTGGTTTCTTGACCTAGCTTAGAATTCTCTGAAAAAAAAAAATTCAAATTGTCAATTACGACAACTATGGAAGCGCAGCGTGGACAATACGCTTGAGATCGTTCAAAATACGAGTATCAGGCGAAGTAAACAACAATGAAATATGTGATTTATTGTTTTAATTTTTTATTTATAATTTTCGGCGTATAACTGCGTTATCTTTCATTTAAAATTTATATTTTTGAAATTAAAGTTTATAAAATTTGGCATTGTTTAGCATCTGAGAGCGGATTAATTCACTTTCCATTGCTTGTAATGGGCAAAAAATTGATTCAAGTTTCGAACAACTCATAGTTCGAACAGCCACGACGAGCGAATTAGTTTCGAAATACGAGTCACTGCGGCATCTTCAATCTTATCTCACTCTCACATCCATTTTTCTCGCTCACCATGTCCTCGGTCCTCAAACCAAATATACCCCACACACACCAAAGACAAGCACTCCCTGCTGGTTTGTTTTGTTCTCACGTTTCAGCCACATCGAAATCATCTTCATGGTAGCCTCATATGTTAGGAACTCACAAATGTATTTAGATGTGCATTTCACAATGAACAGGTAACGCTCGTGTTTGTTGACAAAGAAACGAGCAATAAATTGAAAATAACCTCCCCCAGTGACCTTCAACTTGTCAAAAAGTGCTAGCTCTCCTGTGTTTGCATGTTTTTAAGGATATCCTGTTTTTATACATTTCATGGATTTTCTATCAGTCTCACAGGTTTCTTCATATTCTTCTTCTGCTTTGTTCATCGTACATTTACGCTAAGATTTCGAGCTTCAACGAAGTCTATTATCTCATTGTAGCAGTCTCTCAATTGAGTTTCTCATCATCATCATCATAATCTTCATCATCATAATCATCATCATCATCATTATAATCATCATCAGCATGATCATCTTCATCTTCTTCATCATCTTCATCATCATAATCATCATAATCATCTTCTTCATCATCTTCATCATCATAATCATCATAATCATCTTCTTCATCATCTTCATCATCATAATCATCATAATCATCTTCTTCATCATCTTCATCATCATAATCATCATAATCATCTTCTTCATCATCTTCATCATCATAATCATCATTATCATCTTCATCATCATCATCATCATCATATAATCTTCATCGTCATAATCATCATCATCATCGCCATAATCATCATCGTCAACATCATCTTCTTCTTCTTCGCCACTTCTTTTATCTATCTATCTTTCGTTCGACGAAGTATTGTCTTTATCTGCAATGTCGTTTCCTGTATAAATTTTACACCCTCTTCAACGCTCTACACCCTCAACACCCTCTACACCCTCTTCAACGCTCTACACCCTCTACACGCTCTACGATCTACACCCTCTACACACTCTACACCCTCTACACGCTCTACACCCTCTACACCCTCTACACCCTCTTCAACGCTCTACACCCTCTACACGCTCTACGATCTACATACACCCTCTACACCTTCTACACCCTCTACACCCTCTACATCCTCTACACCCTCTACGCCCTCTACGCCCTCTTCAACGCTTTACACCCTCTACGCCCTCTTCAACGCTCTACACCCTCTACACCCTCTTCAACGCCCTACAACCTCTTCAACGCCCTACACCCTCTACACGCTTTACGATCTACACCCTCTACACCCTAAACACGCTCTACACCCTCTACACCTCTACGCCCTCTTCAACGCTCTACGCCCTCTATGCCTTCTTCAACGCTCTACACCCTCAACACGCTCTACACCCTCTACACCCTCTACGCCCTCTTCAACGCTCTACGCCCTCTTCAACGCTCTACACCCTCTACACCCTCTACACCCTCTACACCCTCTACACGCTCTACACCCTCTACACCCTCTACACCCTCTACACGCTCTACACCCTCTACACCCTCTACACGCTCTACATCCTCTACACCCTCTACCCCCTCTACACGCTCTACACCCTCTACACCCTCTACACGCTCTACACCCTCTACACCCTCTACACCCTCTGCACCCTCTACTCGCTCCACACCCTCTACACCCTCTACACGCTCTACACCCTCTACACGCTCTACACATTCTACATCCTCTACACGCTCTACACCCTCTACACCCTCTACACGCTCTACCACCTCTACACCCTCTACACGCTCTACACCCTCTTCAACGCCCTTCACCCTCTACACGCTCTACACCCTCTTCAACGCTCTACACCCTCAACACGCTCTACACCCTCTACACCCTCTACGCCCTCTTCAACGCTCTACGCCCTCTACGCCCTCTTCAACGCTCTACACCCTCTACACCCTCTACACCCTCTACACGCTCTACACCCTCTACACCCTCTACACGCTCTACACGCTCTACACCCTCTACACCCTCTACACGCTCTACAACCTCTACACCCTCTACACCCTCTACACCCTCTACACCCTCTACACGCTCTACACCCTCTACACCCTCTACACGCTCTACACCCTCTGCACCCTCTAAACGCTCCACACCCTCTACACCCTCTACACGCTCTACACCCTCTACACGCTCTACACATTCTACATCCTCTACACGCTCTACACCCTCTACACCCTCTACACGCTCTACACCCTCTACACGCTCTACACCCTCTTCAACGCCCTACACCCTCTACACGCTCTACACCCTCTTCAACGCCCTACACCCTCTACACGCTCTACACTCTCTACACCATCTACACCCTCTTCAACGCTCTACACCCTCTACACGCTCTACGATCTACACCCTCTACACCCTCTACACGCTCTACACGCTCTACACCCTCTACACCCTCTACACCCTCTACACCCTCTTCAACGCTCTACACCCTCTACACGCTCTACGATCTACACCCTCTACACCCTCTACACCCTCTTCAACGCTCTACACCCTCTACACGTTCTACACCCTCTACACCATCTACATGCTCTACACCCTCTACACCCTCTACGCCCTCTACACCCTCTTCAACGCTCTACACCCTCTACACGCTCTACACCCTCTACACGCTCTACACCCTCTACACAATCGACATGCTCTACACCCTCTACACCCTCTACGCCCTCTACACCCTCTTCAACGCTCTACACCCTCTACACGCTCTACACCCTCTACACGCTCTACACCCTCTTCAACGCTCTACACCCTCTACACGCTTTACACCCTCTTCAACGCTCTACACCCTCTTCAACGCTCTACACCCTCTACTCCCTCTTCAACGCTCTACACCCTCTACACCCTCTACACGCTCTACACCCTCTAATCCCTCTTCATCGCTCTACACCCTCTACACCCTCTACACCCTCTACACGCTCTATACCCTCTACACCCTCTATACCCTCTACACCCTCTACACGCTCTACACCCTCTAATCCCTCTTCATCGCTCTACACCCTCTACACCCTCTACACCCTCTACACGCTCTATACCCTCTACACCCTCTATACCCTCTACACCCTCTACACGCTCTACACCCTCTAATCCCTCTTCATCGCTCTACACCCTCTACACCCTCTACACCCTCTTCAACGCTCTACACCCTCTACACCCTCTACACCCTCTATACCCTCTTCAACGCTCTACACCCTCTATACCCTCTTCAACGCTATACACCCTCTACACCCTCTTCAACGCTCTACACCCTCTACACCCTCTTCAACGCTTTACACCCTCTACACCCTCTTCAACGCTCTACACCCTCTACACCCTCTTCAACGCTTTACACCCTCTACACCCTCTTCAACGCTCTACACCCTCTACACCCTCTTTAACGCTCTACAACCTCTACACCCTCTTCAACGCTCTACACCCTCTACACCCTCTTCAACGCTCTACACCCTCTACACCCTCTTCAACGCTTTACACCCTCTTCAACGCTCTACACCCTCTACGCCCTCTTCAACGCTCCACACCCTCTTCAACGCTCTACACCCTCTTCAACGCTCTACACCCTCTTCAACGCTCTACACCCTTTATACCCTCTTCAACGCTCTACACCCTCTATACCCTCTTCAACGCTCTACACCCTCTACACCCTCTATACCCTCTTCAACGCTCTACACCCTCTTCAACGCTCTACACCCTCTACACCCTCTATACCCTCTATACCCTCTACACCCTCTACACCCTCTATACCCTCTTCAACGCTCTATACCCTCTTCAACGCTCTACACCCTCTATACCCGTTTCAACGCTCTACACCCTCTACACCCTCTATACCCTCTATACCGTCTACACCCTCTACACCCTCTACACCCTCTACACCCTCTATACCCTCTTCAACGCTCTATACCCTCTTCAACGCTCTACACCCTCTATACCCTCTTCAACGCTCTACACCCTCTACACCCTCTACACCCTCTATACCCTCTACACCCTCTACACCCTCTATACCCTCTATACCCTCTACACCCTCTACACCCTCTTCAACGCTCTACACCCTCTTCAACGCTCTACACCCTCTTCAACGCTCTACACCCTCTTCAACGCTCTACACCCTCTATACCCTCTTCAACGCTCTACACCCTCTACACCCTCTACACCCTCTACACCCTCTTCAACACTCTACATCCTCTACACCCTCTACACCCTCTTCAACGCTCTACACCCTCTACACCCTCTATACCCTCTTCAAAGCTCTACACCCTCTTCAGCGCTCTACACCCTCTACGCCCTCTTCAACGCTCTACACCCTCTTCAACGCTCTACACCCTCTTCAACTCTCTACACCCTCTTCAACGCTCTACACCCTCTTCAACTCTCTACACCCTCTTCAACGCTCTACACCCTCTACGCCCTCTTCAACGCTCTACACCCTCTTCAACGCTCTACACCCTCTTCAACTCTCTACACCCTCTTCAACGCTCTACACCCTCTTCAACGCTCTACACCCTCTTCAACGCTCTACACCCTCTACACCCTCTTCAACTCTCTACACCCTCTTCAACGCCCTACACCGTCTTCAAAGCTGTACATTCTTTTCACCGCTCCACGCCCTATTCACCGCTCTACAGCGTCTTTAACTCAATGAACACCCACTTGTCAACACGTTTCTTTAAACCTTACACCAGGACGGGATGAAACAGAAAATCTAACAACAGTTTGAAGTACATTGTCATCAAAGGTGGAGTGCAGTGTTTACAAGTTACTTAACTCGAAGACCTGGTAAACAAATCGTTGCAGGTGTCGATATGCACGTGCAATCTGCATTTCCCAGCATCCATGTGGAAGAACCTGGAAATATCTGTAACCGTAATTGATAACAATTTAATAAGCAGACACAACTTTCTTGAAAAACAGAAATAGAATTCTAAAATTCAGAAGGGAAAGAGAGAAGGAGATATAGAAAGATAATTCATAAAACAAGAATACAAAATTCAATCGAGTTTCATAAGTGATTAATATTAAGATGGAGAAGGCTACCTTCGTTTCTGTAATAGAAGAAGAAGATACATGTTGCGGTGGCACGTGCTGAAGTTCCCAAAAATATCTATTTCTTTAGATGCAATCACATTTTATAAAGAATAAAATAGAGGTCCTTCGTGACAGTCAAATGGATCATTAAATGGATCATTAATCACGGAGAAACATTCGTAGAGTAGTTCTATATATTTTATATTATATTATATTATATTATATTATATTATATTATATTATATTATATTATATTATATTATATTATATTATATTATATTATATTATATTATATTATATTATATTATATTATATTATATTATATTGTTATGTTATGTTATGTTATGTTATGTTATGTTATGTTATGTTATGTTATATTATATTGTTATGTTATGTTACATCTTTTCTCTTCTTATATCTTCTCTCTTCTTATATCTTCTCTCATCTTACATCTTCTCTCTTCTTATATCTTCTCTTCTCTTATATCTTCGCTCATCTTACATCTTCTCTCTTCTTATATCTTCTCTCATCTTACATCTTCTCTCTTCTTGTATCTTCTCTCTTCTTACATCTTCTCCCTTCTTATATCTTCTCTCTTCTTACATCTTCGCTCTTCTTACATCTTCACTCATCTTACATCTTATCTCTTCTTACATCTTCTATTTTCCTACATCCTCTCCGTGCTGTAATTTACTTTTGTGATCTATTTCAATATTTCGTTGGCATGCAAGTCCAATCTTCCCTGTTTTCTATTTCCTTGTGGGTTCTATGTGAGACCTTATATGGCTGTACTTTCAAAGCGTGTGTCATGTACATCTCCGTCGTTTTATTGCCTTCTATCCTCTGTGGGTTTATCTGCTACAGTTTATCATTTTGTTATGGTGCTTTGCCATCTAATTTGAATTATCTTCTCGCAGTGTCGGCTCAAGGTACCGGCAACTCGGACATTTGCCCCGGGCGCGTTATGTGTTTAGGGGTGCCATCAAGTTTTTTTCCTTGTAATTAAAACCGTTCAGTTTGTCCGTGGCGCCAGCAACAATATGGTCGGAACTGTTCTCAAGCAGATATTTGTGTGTGTCTGCTGTTTCCTTTTAACCCTTTCAACCCCGACAGGACCTCAAAATTCAAATGTATATTTCCTACATTGTCTTTTTAAACAATTAAATTATTGTCAATTCGTTTATTTTAAGAATGCACTTTTGACAGCAGAAAGAAGAAAATGAGTTCTTAAATGTTGTGTAGAGCCAGTCTTAACATATGGAGAACAGCAGACAAGAAAATCACTGACGGTTGCAGAAATGTGGTTTTACAGAAGAATGTTGAGAATACCATGGACAAATAAGAAGAGTAATGACAATTTTCTGAAAGAGGCCAACGAACGAGAGAGTTGGTATCCAATATTAGTAAGAAACAATCATAATTTTTTGGCCATGAAATGAGAAGGGAACAGCTGAAATACATTGTGAAAACTGGGAAAGTTGAGGGACAAAGAGATAGAGGAAAGCAAAGAAAAAAGAAACAAGACAGCTTAAGAGAATGGCTTGGCTGAAGGCCAAAAACAGAAAGGATAAATAACTGTCGAGATCGAAAGTTGTGGAGAGACATGATCGCCTTTCTCAGCAAGCATTGTACTTGATGATGATGATGATTCTACGAACTTTCACTGGTTGTTTCTTTAACTGTTTATGCGAAATAAAATCTGTACAGAAGAGGTAAAACTGTTAATTTGGCGTCAAAAAGTGCTGAATCTGCGTGGCTTTCTAGACATTTGTGAAGCTTGAAATTACAAAGCAAGTACTTAGGACCCACACAACAGACCGAGACAAATAAAATGGATTATACTGTTGTTACGAGTATAAACTAGAACGACAAACCATTTCTATTTTTTGTTTGTTCTACTTTCTTCAATCTCGTCTGTTATGTTTGAATTGTTATCCCAACGTTGTGCTTCCAATGCCAGACCTGACTCCTAGAGACTACTCCAGCGAAGTCATTTTGAATATTTTTATTTTTACTTTTCAGTTCCACATTATTTCTCTATACTTACAATCTCTACACTTCACCTATCCTCTAATATGTGATACAGCTGTTTCTCATCCCATCATCCCATCTCTCATCCCATCATCCCATCTCTCATCCCATCATCCCATCTCTCATCCCATCATCCCATCTCTCATCCCATCATCCCATCTCTCATCCCATCATCCCATCTCTCATCCCATCATCCCATCTCTCATCCCATCATCCCATCTCTCATCCCATCATCCCATCTCTCATCCCATCATCCCATCTCTCATCCCATCTCTCATCCCATCATCCCATCTCTCATCTCATCATCCCATCTCTCATCTCATCATCCCATCTCTCATCCCATCATCCCATCTCTCATCCCATCATCCCATCTCTCATCCCATCATCCCATCCCATCATCCCATCTCTCATCCCATCATCCCATCTCTCATCCCATCATCCCATCTCTCATCCCATCCCATCATCCCATCTCTCATCCCATCATCCCATCTCTCATCCCATCATCCCATCTCTCATCCCATCATCCCATCCCATCATCCCATCTCTCATCCCATCATCCCATCTCTCATCCCATCATCCCATCCCATCATCCCATCTCTCATCCCATCATCCCATCTCTCATCTCATCATCCCATCTCTCATCTCATCATCCCATCTCTCATCCCATCATCCCATCTCTCATCCCATCATCCCATCTCTCATCCCATCATCCCATCTCTCATCCCTTTGTCCACCTCTCCCTAACTTTATCATCCAACATGTAGCAATAGGTATTTGTGCCTCGCCGTTTGTTGTCGTTGTCCCCGTCTTCTGAAGAAGGCCGTAGGCCGAAACGTTATTATTTTGTCGTGTTCCTTTTTTGTAAAGCTGTCACCATACCTTTGAGTGTACATCACTTCCCACTACTGGCTTCTGAATAAGAAAAAACAATTACCGAGATGAAATGTGTTAGACGAATGACAGGAAACAGCGTGAGAGACAAGATCAGAAATGAAGAACTAAAAAAAAAGTCGAGGAATAATTCCCGCCATTGAAAACATAAAGAAATAAAAGAAAAAATGGTTTGGCCACGTGATAAGACAAAAATACCAAAACACAACGCATCAATAATATACGTTGGGTGAACACTAGACCCAAGGGCCGACCACGAAAAGGGCAGACCGGTGTAAAATTAGAAACACTAGGAAACGTAACAGCAGGAAAAGCCAACAGAAGAGCAAAAGCCAACAAATTCTATATCCCCTCCACGCTGAAAGGCAAATTAAGAAAGAAAGAAGAAAAAGAAGAAAAGCTGTTGTGTTTATATAAAATATATATTATCAACATCATCATCATTAAGTACCATGCTTGCTAGCGTAGGTGATCATGTCTCTCCACAACTTTCTATCTTGACAGTTATTTATCATTTCTTTTGTTGACCTTCTGCCAAGCCATTCTCTTAAGCTGTCTGGTATCTTTCCTCTTTGCTTCCCACTATATCTTCGTCCCTAAATTTTCTCAGTTTTCACAATATATATTCCAGCTGTTCCGTTCTCATTGCATGGCCAAAAAATGATGATAGTTTCTTCCTAATATTGGATATTAACTCTCTTTTTGCTTTGGCCTCTTTCAGAACGTTTTCATTACTCTTCTTATCTGTCCTTGGTATTAACATTCTTCTGTAAAACCATATTTCTACAGCCTCCAGCGACGTTCTTGTCTGTTGTCCCATTATCCATGATTCACATCCATATGATAAGACTGGCTCTACATAACACAACAAAATATATATATATTGCCATATAACTTGAGAGTCCTACTATCTTAAAGCGCAATATTTCTCTATTGCTCCTAAATTGACCTTTACCCTCAGTGCAGCTTTCAGTCTGGCCCCACGAGCGCGCCCACAAGCTTTCTCTCTCTCTCTCTCTCTCTTTTTCTCTCTCTCTCTCTCTTTCTCTCTCTCTCTCTCTCTCTCTCCTTCCAACAACTGTTATCTGGTCGTACCCACCACAAATGTAAGAAAAGATAGCGAGACATGAGAAGATATGAGAGCGTCTCTAGATTGAGTCTCCGCTATTCATAATAATTATGCCCTATGTGACGTTTCCCATTTGTCGACTCTTATCTGCAAGCGAGTACTGGACTATCTTTTCCTAGAGTTTTAGAGTTTCGGTGTTTTAGAGTTTTGATGAGGCCATGATACTGGCAGCACAAGTGTATGAGGCAGTCAACAAGTCCTTACCTGTTGCTTACATCAGAATCTTTTCTCTATCTATCTATCTATCTATCTATCTATCTATCTATCTATCTATCTATCTATCTATCTATCTATCTATCTATCTATCTATCTATCTATCTATCTATCTATCTATCTATCTATCTATCTATCTATCTATCTATCGATCTACCTACCTACCTACCTACCTACCTACCTACCTACCTACCTACCTACCTATCTATCTATCTATCTATCTATCTATCTATCTATCTATCTATCTATCTATCTATCTATCTATCTATCTATCTATCTATCTATCTATCTATCTATCTATCTATCTATCTATCTGTCTGTCTGCCTCTCTCTATCTCACTCTTTTTCTCTCTGTATATATATATATACATATATATTTTCACTCATTTCTACCCCTTCAGGTGTAGAGGGAGATACCAAATGTCTAGTTGTTGCGGTACTGGCAGCCTCGACAATAGTCATCTGATGTCGTGTATGTTGTGTTTCTTGTATCAGGACCAGCAAATCAAAACTGATGAAGATTCACCCCTCCCCCTGCGGTGACTCAGGAAACACACTAAACTGTGTAGGCATCGGAGAGGGAAGACAACACTAAAATTGTGTGCCGAAGTCGGATATGTTGGGCCTAAGGGCGCTGTTTTCGCAGTTAATTACGCCACTTTACGTCCTTTTACGTAGTGACAATGAAGAAGAGTACTCGTGGGCCTAACGGAGACGATGAATCCATTGTTTCATGAGTGGATGGAAAGTGCATACAACAAGAATTGTGTGTTGAGAAACCGAAGAAAGTAGAGACAGTCAATTAATCAATTAATAACACAAGAATGATGTGTTGAGAAACCGAAGAAAGTAGAGACAGTCAATTAATCAATTAATAATACAAGAATGATGTGTTGAGAAACCGAAGAAAGTAGAGACAGTCAATTAATCAATTAATAACACAAGAATGATGTGTTGAGAAACCGAAGAAAGTAGAGACAATCAATTAATCAATTAATAACACAAGAATGATGTGTTGAGAAACCGAAGAAAGTAGAGACAGTCAATTAGTCAATTAATAACACAAGAATGATGTGTTGAGAAACCGAAGAAAGTAGAGACAGTCAATTAGTCAATTAATAACACAAGAATGATGTGTTGAGAAACCGAAGAAAGTAGAGACAGTCAATTAGTCAATTAATAACACAAGAATGATGTGTTGAGAAACCGAAGAAAGTAGAGACAGTCAATTAATCAATTAATAACACAAGAATGATGTGTTGAGAAACCGAAGAAAGTAGAGACAGTCAATTAATCAATTAATAACACAAGAATGATGTGTTGAGAAACCGAAGAAAGTAGAGACAGTCAATTAATCAATTAATAACACAAGAATGATGTGTTGAGAAACCGAAGAAAGTAGAGACAGTCAATTAATCAATTAATAACACAAGAATGATGTGTTGAGAAACCGAAGAAAGTAGAGACAGTCAATTAGTCAATTAATAACACAAGAATTATGTGTTGAGAAACCGAAGAAAGTAGAGACAGTCAATTAATAACACAAGAATTATGTGTTGAGAAACCGAAGAAAGTAGAGACAGTCAATTAATAACACAAGAATTATGTGTTCAGAAACCGAAGAAAGTAGAGACAGTCAATTAATAACACAAGAATATGTGTTGAGAAACCGAAGAAAGTAGAGACAGTCAATTAATCAATTAATAACACAAAAATGATGTGTTGAGAAACCGAAGAAAGTAGAGACAGTCAATTAATCAATTAATAACACAAGAAATATGTGTTGAGAAACCGAAGAAAGTAGAGACAGTCAATTAATAACACAAGAATGATGTGTTGAGAAACCGAAGAAAGTAGAGACAGTCAATTAATAACACAAGAATGATGTGTTGAGAAACCGAAGAAAGTAGAGACAGTCAATTAATCAATTAATAACACAAGAATTGTGTGTTGAGAAACCGAAGAAAGTAGAGACAGTCAATTAATCAATTAATAACACAAGAATTATGTGTTGAGAAACCGAAGAAAGTAGAGACAGTCAATTAATAACACAAGAATTATGTGTTGAGAAACCGAAGAAAGTAGAGACAGTCAATTAATAACACAAGAATTATGTGTTGAGAAACCGAAGAAAGTAGAGACAGTCATTAATAACACAAGATTTATGTGTTGAGAAACCGAAGAAAGTAGAGACAGTCAATTAGTCAATTAATAACACAAGAATTGTGTGTTGAGAAACCGAAGAAAGTAGAGACAGTCAATTAATCAATTAATAACACAAGAATTATGTGTTGAGAAACCGAAGAAAGTAGAGACAGTCAATTAGTCAATTAATAACACAAGAATTATGTGTTGAGAAACCGAAGAAAGTAGAGACAGTCAATTAGTCAATTAATAACACAAGAATTATGTGTTGAGAAACCGAAGAAAGTAGAGACAGTCAATTAATAACACAAGAATTATGTGTTGAGAAACCGAAGAAAGTAGAGACAGTCAATTAATAACACAAGAATTATGTGTTGAGAAACCGAAGAAAGTAGAGACAGTCAATAATAACACAAGAATTATGTGTTGAGAAACCGAAGAAAGTAGAGACAGTCAATTAGTCAATTAATAACACAAGAATTATGTGTGAGAAACCGAAGAACGTAGAGACAGTCAATTAATAACACAAGAATTATGTGTTGAGAAACCGAAGAAAGAAGAGACAGTCAATTAGTCAATTAATAACACAAGAATTATGTGTTGAGAAACCGAAGAAAGTAGAGACAGTCAATTAGTCAATTAATAACACAAGAATTATGTGTTGAGAAACCGAAGAAAGTAGAGACAGTCAATTAGTCAATAATAACACAAGAATTATGTGTTGAGAAACCGAAGAAAGTAGAGACAGTCAATTAATAACACAAGAATTATGTGTTGAGAAACCGAAGAAAGTAGAGACAGTCAATTAATAACACAAGAATTATGTGTTGAGAAACCGAAGAAAGTAGAGACAGTCAATAGTCAATTAATAACACAAGAATATGTGTTGAGAAACCGAAGAAAGTAGAGACAGTCAATTAATCAATTAATAACACAAGAATTATGTGTTGAGAAACCGAAGAAAGTAGAGACAGTCAATTAGTCAATTAATAACACAAGAATTATGTGTTGAGAAACCGAAGAAAGTAGAGACAGTCAATTAGTCAATTAATAACACAAGAATTATGTGTTGAGAAACCGAAGAAAGTAGAGACAGTCATTAATAACACAAGAATTATGTGTTGAGAAACCGAAGAAGTAGAGACAGTCAATTAATAACACAAGAATTATGTGTTGAGAAACCGAAGAAAGTAGAGACAGTCAATTAATAACACAAGAATTATGTGTTGAGAAACCGAAGAAAGTAGAGACAGTCAATTAGTCAATTAATAACACAAGAATTATGTGTTGAGAAACCGAAGAAAGTAGAGACAGTCAATTAATAACACAAGAATTATGTGTTGAGAAACCGAAGAAAGTAGAGACAGTCAATTAGTCAATTAATAACACAAGAATTATGTGTTGAGAAACCGAAGAAAGTAGAGACAGTCAATTAGTCAATTAATAACACAAGAATTATGTGTTGAGAAACCGAAGAAAGTAGAGACAGTCAATTAGTCAATTAATAACACAAGAATTATGTGTTGAGAAACCGAAGAAAGTAGAGACAGTCAATTAATAACACAAGAATTATGTGTTGAGAAACCGAAGAAAGTAGAGACAGTCAATTAATAACACAAGAATTATGTGTTGAGAAACCGAAGAAAGTAGAGACAGTCAATTAATAACACAAGAATTATGTGTTGAGAACCGAAGAAAGTAGAGACAGTCAATTAGTCAATTAATAACACAAGAATTATGTGTTGAGAAACCGAAGAAAGTAGAGACAGTCAATTAATAACACAAGAATTATGTGTTGAGAAACCGAAGAAAGTAGAGACAGTCAATTAATAACACAAGAATTATGTGTTGAGAAACCGAAGAAAGTAGAGACAGTCAATTAATAACACAAGAATTATGTGTTGAGAAACCGAAGAAAGTAGAGACAGTCAATTAGTCAATTAATAACACAAGAATTGTGTGTTGAGAAACCGAAGAAAGTAGAGACAGTCAATTAATCAATTAATAACACAAGAATTATGTGTTGAGAAACCGAAGAAAGTAGAGACAGTCAATTAGTCAATTAATAACACAAGAATGATGTGTTGAGAAACCGAAGAAAGTAGAGACAGTCAATTAGTCAATTAATAACACAAGAATTATGTGTTGGGAAACCGAAGAAAGTAGAGACAGTCAATTAGTCAATTAATAACACAAGAATTATGTGTTGAGAAACCGAAGAAAGTAGAGACAGTCAATTAGTCAATCAATAACACAAGAATGATGTGTTGAGAAACCGAAGAAAGTAGAGACAGTCAATTAGTCAATTAATAACACAAGAATTATGTGTTGAGAAACCGAAGAAAGTAGAGACAGTCAATTAATCAATTAATAACACAAGAATGATACGAGTTAATTAGTGTTTCCTGTAGAAATATGGAAACTGAGAGATAGCTTAATAGATGGTGTGGCAGAAGGTCAACAGAAATGATAAATAACTGAGGAGATCAAAAGTTGTGGGGAGACATGATCACCTACGCCAGCAGGCAGGGAACTTGACGATCGATGATTATGATGATGATGATGATGTAGACATACGTAAGAGAGTCTTTCATAGAACTAATGAAGCTCTATAGACGTGCATCAAGGACATTTTTATTCTTCACTTCTTATTCATTTTGAGTGTCGAGGTAGAGATAAAAATATATATCTTGATCTTGTGCAAGTCTCATCTATTATATTTGTTTGCAGGTTGTTGTAAGACCTGGGACAGCTTCATGTTATGCCGTTCTTATTTCACTCTTGGAAGATACTGTACAATCAATGTTTGACAATGAAAACAAGCAAAATAGTTCTTAAATCTTATGAAGAACCAGTCTTAACTTATGGATGTGAATCATGGACGACCGACAAGAAAATCACCGGAGGCTATATAATTGTGGTTTTGCAGAAGAGTGTTGAGAATACCATGGACAGCTAAGAAGAGTAATGAAAACGTTCTGAAAGAGGTCACAGCAAAATGAGAGCTAATATCCAATATTAGGAAGAAACAATCATCATTTTTTTTTTTTTTGCTGTGTAATGAGAAGGGAACAGCTGGAATATATTGTGACAACTGGGAACATTGATGGACGAAGAGATAGAGGAAAGCAAAGGGAAAAGGTACCAGACAGCTTAAGAGAATGGCTTGGCAAAAGATGAAAAAACAGAAACGATAAATAACTATCGAGGGTTCTGGAGTGACATGATCATCTACGCCAGCAGGCATGGTGTACGATGATGACGTCATTCTTGTTTATAAACAACTTGTTTGATAAGAAAACACAGGTACATTGATTTAAAGTGGGTCATACAATAACAAGTAGGGCTACACTAAAAATGAACAAATGCATCATCTACTACAATTTTGTCATACAATTGTAGCCTAAATTAAACCTGGATTACATAGTGGAAGGTTGAGCGAGTTGTGCAGCTGCGCCAAGAAGCGAAAACTCCAAATTCAACGAGACACGTGCTAGTACTGTAGCTACTCTCTAGAATGTAGTCAGTCGTCTATAGCTCCTAATACTAAAAACGTCACTCTAGTTGGGTTTTTCCCAGAGCTTCATTCTCTACATTCAGGCTTATCTCTACAGATTGTTATGATCGAACCACAGCCATATTTAGAGAAAGGCCAGAGCACAGAAAGTAAAATCTGAGATAACTTGTCAAGTTATGTTTTCCGTCTAATATGACGTCTTCAGCCATGAGAGCTATAGCATTCTTCATCTTTTTTCTTCATTCCTTCCTCATTTACCTTTCAGCGTCGAGGGGAGATATAATTTGTTGTCTTTTGCCCTTCTACTGTTGTTTCCTAGTGCTTCTAATATTCTGTGAATCCATATTTTTCGTGGTCGGCCATTGGGTCTGGTATTCTCGCAACGTTTATTGAAGGCTCGTTGTGTATTGATCTTTCTGCCTTGTCACGTGGCCAAACCATTTTATCTGTTGTTTCTTTATATATTCTATGGCGGGGATTATTCCTAGCTTTCTGATATTGTCTCTCAGGCTGCTTCCTGTCATTCGTGTGACACATTTCATCACTGTAGTCGGTTATTTTTCTTGTTGTCCTTGCATCTAGGGTCCCGGACTGGCATTGGTAGCACAACGTTGGGATGAAGATTGTATTGTATAGTGCTCGTTTTGCCTCCAGAGTTATTTCCTTGTTGGACAATAGTGGTGATAGCTGTCCAATGATTTGACAAGCTTTGTTGTATCTTGAGTCTATCTCTGCTGTTTGTGAATTATCGTTTGTCACTAAACTTCCTAGATATTTGAATTCCTCTACTTGTTTTATTCCCAGCATTCTATAGTTATGTTGATATTCTGCCTTTCATTTGCGATATTCATGACTTCTGTTTTGATTATGTTGATTTTCATGTTCTTTTTTGCGCCTGTGCTGTTGAGTCTATTTAAGTGTTCTAGTAGGTCTTCTATTTGTCCATGTATTAGTGTCTGACCGTCTGCAAATAGAAGCTCATTGAGCTAGTCTGTCTCTGATGGGTTGGCTAGAGACAGGAGATAACGATCTACGACCTGTGGTCGCTGAAGTAAATCTACCCATAACAGCCATCTGATGTCTACCTTTCTTCCCCTCTGAATTTCTCTGCTTTTGGCTGTGATTGACACCCCCCCCCCCCTCATTCACTTCATTTCCAATTCTGACCTATGGAAGCGAATCAAGAAATGTAGACAAACAATTTTTTTTTCGCTCACAGCTTTGACCTCTGACGAAGTCCCTAGAGACTAGGAACTGAATTCTGCGTGTTAATCCTTTTTCCCTGGCAGCCGTGTGCACAGGGGTCCCTCGCCGCACAGGCAGATAACTCCGTCTTTGGAGGTACTCATATTTTTTTTCCGTCGATGAGTAATTGACGTTTCAAGCCGGGCCACGCTGCTGAGATCAGGGGTGGTTGCCGGAGGGAGAAATCATAAATAAAAACACAACTGATACAGTCGGGATTTGAACCCACAACCTCTCTGTCTCGAGGCCGGCGTCTTGCCTCGAGACCAACCAGTCCCCTGGACAAACAAATGAAAAGCCGGTTAGAGGCCACAGAGATGGGATTTCTCAGAAGAATGTTGAAAGTTCCCTGCACAGCTAAAAAGACCAATGAGGAAATTCTCAAAGAGGCCAACACAAAAAAGGAGCTTCTATAAACATCAGAAAGAAATAATTAACATTTTTCGGGCACATTATGAGAAGAGGAAAGTTGGAATACTTGGTTACAACAGGCAAAATACAAGAAAAGAGAAATCGTGGACGACAAAAAGAGAAAATACTAGATAGTTTGTGTCATGGCATGGCAAACAGTCAACAACAGAACTGATACGATGCACTGTAGATAGAAGATTGTAGAAGGACAAGATCGCCTACGCCAGCCGGTATGGCACATGATAATGATGACCACGCCACTAAAGCTCTCGCTACTTCCTCGTATACTACACATTTCGCTACAGTATTTAAAATAGTTGATCTCATCAGGGTCCATTTTCCCCATTCTTTCGCGATAGCAGCATTACACGACTGAAATAAACGAATGACTCGCGCACCAACGAACGAAATGCACGAGGAGAGCACCAGGGAACACCGGAACGAGGGACAAGTTAACAACTTTTCAAGTGACATGTTTCCAAACAAGATGGGTGCCGTATGAAAGATTTGTTACCGCGCTGGTTATCTCTTATCTGCTCTCTTCGCTTGTGTTATCTGATTCGCTCAGGTTATCTGAGTATGTGTTGTGAAGGCGATAGACGATTCTTGGCTGCTCACCTTATGAACATATACATTGGAGTGCTGGTTTAGCGATAGAGTTATAGCTTGTGTCAGTGGATGAAGTCAGCAGAGATCTGTCCAGTCGAGGGGAGAAGAGTTCCTTTATAATTAAGCATTGCAATCTAAAGAGTCTCGGTGACTGAGTGGATAGCGTGCTCGCTTCCTGGCCAGAAGGGCCCTGATTCGAGCCCCAGCAGTGGCGGATTTATTTTCCGACTGAAAAGGTTTCGGGGCTTACCCGGCCACTAAAAATGGACACCAGAGATTGTTCTGGAAGTAAAGGCGGCCTTGCGTGATACCGACCACAATTATACCCATAAATGTGCCGTGGTCATTGAAAATTATGGTCACCAACACCATATTTCCCATATGATGGTCACTAACACCATATTCCCCATACGATGGTCATCATCATCATCATCAAGTACCGGGCCTAGTGGCGTAGGTGATCATGTCTCTCCACAACTTTCGATCTCGGCAGCTATTTATCATTTCTGTTGTTGACCTTCTGCCAAGCCATTCTCTTAAGCTGTCTGTTGTTTTTTTCTCTTTGCTTCCCTCTATCTCTTCGTCCCTCAATTTTTCCAGTTGTTACAATATATTCAAGTTGTTCTCTTCTCATTACATGGCAAAAAATGATGATTGTCTTTTCCTAATATTGGAAATTAGCTCTCTTTTTGCTTTGACCTTTCTCAGAACCTCTTCATTACTCTTCTTAGCTGTCCATGGTATTCTCAACATTCTTCTGTAAAACCACATTTCTACAGACTCCAGTGATTTTCGTGTATGTTGTCCTATTGTCCATGACTCGCATCCATATGTTAAGACTGGCTCTACATAACATTTAATAACTTTTTTTCTTGTTTCTATTGTCAAAAATGGATTGCATAGTATTTTCCTCATTTTTGGAAAGCTGCTTTTGCCTGAGCCATTCTGCTTCTCACCTCTGTTGTACATCTTCCGTCTGAGATTAACAAAGTTCCCAATATTTAAATTCATTTATCTGTTTTAATATTGTTCCACTTGTCTTTATTTTGTACTGAGGTGATGTCTTTTTCTTTGTTGTTACCATTACCTCTGTCTTTTTGCTATTAAGGCTGAGTCCTTTATTTTTGCTTTCTTTCACTATAATGTCCAACATTTCTTGTAACTCATTTTAACTCTTAGCAATTAATACTGTATCATCAGCATACCTTAGATTATTTATATTATGACCTCCAATTGTTATTCCAGGCATGCCCCTTATGGATCTTAAAATAATCTCACTATAAATATTAAACAAATCTGGTGACAGCACACAACCTAACACCCTGTTTTATTTGTTGAAACATTCCCAATTTGTTTCCAGTTCATATGGCCGCTGTTTGTTGCGAGTACATGTTCTTTATTATTCTTAGATCTTTGCTGTCTACGTTTATGCTTTCTAAAATGTTGATTATTTCTTGGTGCTTTACTTTGTCAAATGCCTTGGTGTAATCTATGAAACATAGGTATAGATCTGTTTTCACCTCTATGGCTCTTTCTGCTAAAGATCTTATGGTATAAATGGCATTGCTTGTTCCTTTATCTCTAACAAAACCTCACTGTTCATCGCTAATTTCTGGACTGATTTTGTTTCGCACTCTTCGCATGATGATTCTTAGTAATATCTTAGTCATGTGACACATAAGGCTTATTGTGCGATGATCACCGCATTCAATCGTACCCGATTACTTTGGTAGGGCTATGAATATTGATTTGAGCATGTCGTCTGGTATATATCCGCTGTTGTAAATATCATTGAATATTTTTTTTATTATGTCTATTCCAAAATCACCCATGGCTTCAATCTCTTCTTTAGTTATATTACCTGTTCCAGGAGCTATAAATTATCCTGGCGTTAAAATACGATTAAAGTACACCACTTTTCATCATTGAGTGCCGTCTCCGCACCAAAGGTTGGCTACCATGGATCGCCATTCTGCTCTGTCTCTTGCTTTGAATGTGCAAGTTGTCATAGGTTGACGTGTCCATCTCTTGATGTTACTCGTCCATGTTATTTTTAGTCTGCTTCTGCCTCTTTTACCTTGTATTTTCCATTCCAAGATTACTTTTAGTGGGCTGCTGTGTCTTTTAACAAGCTCCAAAAATCTCATTTATTTTGTTTGAATTGTGTAGTTCTCTTTTCATTTTCAGTTGTTTTAAGATTTCATTGTTTGTTTTCTTTTCCTTTCATTCATTTCTTCTTATTCTTCCATAAATCCACATTTCAAAGGCTTACATTTTCTGTTCTGTTTTCTTGTCTATTGTCCATGTTTCTGCACTATACAGGAATATTGAGTAGGTGTAACATTTTGTTATTTTTAGTTTTAGCCCTGGTTTTTTTTTTTTTTTTTTTTTTTTTTTATTTGTTAGTTTGATCTTCATGACATTAAAATTACTTTTTGCCATTCCTATTCTTTTGTTTATTTCAGTTGCACATTCCTGGTTATAGTATGTCTCAGGTAGTTTGTAGCGTTGAACTGTCTCCAGCTCTGTTTCTTCAACTTTGATATGCACTTGTAGGTTTTGAGTATTATATTTGTTGATTATAGTTTTAGTCTTTTTGATATTCATATCTAATCCATATATTTTTTTTTCCTTTTTGTACTAATTTCTATCGTTTTTTGTATCGATGACTAGTACTATATTCGACCGTTTAATTCATACACTTTGTTAATGTGTGAACTAACTAAGGTGTGAACTAGTTAATGTATGAATTAATTAATTTGTGAACTAATTAATGAGTAAACTAATTAAGGTATGAACTAACTAATGAGTGAACATATTAATGAGTCAATTAAATAATGTGTGAACTAAGTAATGTGTGGACTAATTGAGACGTGAACTAATTAATAAGTGAACTAATCAATGTGTGGGCTAATTAATTAATGAAATAATTCATATGTTAACTAATTAATATGTGAACTCATTAAGATGTGAATTAATTAATGAGTGAATTAATTAATGATTAAACTAAGTAATGTGTCAAATAATTAATATAAGAACTAATTAATGTGTGAACTAATTAATTAGTGAAATAAATAATGAGTGAACTAATTAATGAGCGGACTAATTCATGCGTAAACTAATTCCTGTTTGAAGTAATCAATGAGTGAACTATTTAAGGTGTGAATGAGTGAACTATTTAAGGTGTGAATGAGTGAACTATTTAAGGTGTGAATGAGTGAACTATTTAGGTGTGATTTCAACTTGTATGTTACCAGTTAGTTCTGTGCGACAGTAGTATCATTAGTATCAAGCATCAGCCTGCTGGTGCTATATGTGACCACATTTACCGCGTATTTCTCTACTGTTTTCAATGTTTACTGTAAGTTGTGGCACTTGCATGCAATTTGAAAGCCGCTCTTCCCACCTCTTTCAACAACGTCTTGACAAAACCTTTCAGAACATTACAACCAACCGCAATGACTGACATCCATCTACATCATAACAGCAACCAAACTTTGGCGCAAGTACAACATTCCATCAGCAACAGCAGCAACATCATTTTTTTTGCGCGCGCGCGGGAAAGCGCATACCATTCACCGCGTGAGCACGTGCAGGTATATTTAAATTTTCTCAGCAAAAAAAATAAAAACCTGGATGAGTTTTACAAATCAAAATTCTGCATCTGTGGTGAAACAAAAACGTTGCAGTTAAACCAAAAATACATTTAAAGAGGAATTTGAGCAGCGATTGAAACAACAACATACATAATAAATAAATAAGTCATCACTTTTAACTTCGGCAATGCCAAAGTGGACTTAACTCTACAGAAAAGATACAATTTGCTTATTGTCTGTTGATCCCATTCTTTGTTATCTTTGAAGAATTTCTTTTTTTCGACGTCACCATTATCTGTTGTTATTCCATTCCACTTTCTCATTTGGTATATCCGTAACCGATTTTGTTCAAATGTTTTCTCAATTCAATATTTGATGTCATAAATCAACTTTTTTTTCTTTATTATCAAATCAGCTTTTTTCTTTATCATAATTGATTGCTTTCTTTCTTTGATAACACAAATCCATTTTTTTTATTTCATAAATCAATTTTTTTCCCTTTTGGTATCTTAAATCCTTGGGCAACAAATCCTAACTCAAGTCAAAATAGCATTTCAGAACATGACAATATGTTGCGCAACAAGTCCATGTCAATAGAAGTGAGAAAGAGAGTTCATCGGTGCTACAAAGAGCAAATTTTGACCTATGGAAGTGCATCATGGACAGTAAGTAAACAAATGAAAAGACGATTAGAGGTCACAGAGATAGGATTTCTCTTAGAATTTTGAGAGTTCCCTGGACAGCAAAAGAAAAACCAAAGAGAAAACTCTCAAAGAGAAAACTCTCAAAGAGAAAACTCTCAAAGAGATTAGTGTGTCGGCCCAAAACATGGGTCCAAGTGTGGGTCCATTTTTAAATGGTTGATGATTTTTTTTCGGGAATCCGTCTTACCCATTTCGACTTTTAATTTACAAGGCTTTTTTAAACATGCGCATCGTGTACATGGAGCTTCCTGTTCTTCGTTGTTATCCAAGAGGGCTAGACACCAGATACCACTGCCCTGAGATCGGGAGTGGGCACAGCCGTGATAAACCACGGATTCAAAGAGACAATTGTCCACCGCCTATAGCAAGTTTGGGAGCCGCGATAGCTCAGAGGTTAGTGAACTGGACTACAAAGGACAAGAGGTAGGGTTCGATCCCAATCGACGGGGTCCGATTCACTCAGCCTTTAATGGGTACCGGATTTTTTTCTCAGAAAGTAAAGCGGCATGGGAGTAATACCGACCACATTACCCCATAAATCATGTGCCTGTAAAATTTATGGCCACTAACACCATATTCCCTATACGCCGCTTGGCGTGACGGCGGGTACTTTACATTACTTAACTACTTACTTATAGCAAGCTTCAAACCAGGACTTTCTTGTCCAGAGGTCGACATCTTACCTTTAAATCACCCAGACACCATTTTCCCTGTGCCCCCACCCCAAATAAAACATTAAACAAATAATTAAAATTATCGGTGATATCTAATAACCAAATAAAAATAGGAGAAATACCTCTACTATCTGGGCAGTAAGAGGGGGTAACAGAATGATACCAAAGTAAAGATATCAAAAGCAATAGGAGCATTTGTTGCACTGGGAACATATGGAAGTCCAAAGAAATTAGGTTAAATACACAAATTAAAACTAACTTAGCCTAGTTGGGAAAACCACCCGACTAGACTACCGATGTTCGGACAACCCGTGTTCAATTCCCGCTGGGAGCAGTGTGAATTGTACTCGTGGTTGGAATAAAAAAAAAATACCCCCACGGTCGACCCAGCCGTTGGCAGAAATGGGTACCAGGGTATTATCCTGGGAAGGTGAGGAATTCGCTTCGCATCTGAGTTTCGATGCTTGAGGCTACACTATACAGAAATATCCGAACATTTCTGGATAGGCGGCCGAGCACATATGGGTGTAAACTCGCGTGCTAAGACGCCGGTTCAAGTCTCGTACTTTACCTTTACCTTATTAAAACTAACTCCAATGTTAAAGTCAGTCTTATTATATGGCTGTGAAACATGGAGAACAAAAAGACGACAATCATGAAGATACAGACTTTCATTGATGGATGCTTACGCAGGATAAAAGGATGGAAATGGCAGGACAAAATCACTAACATAGAATTATGGAAATGTACCAGTCAAATACCAGTGGATAAAGAGATACAGGGAAGACGATGGCGCTGGATAGGATACATACTGCGGAAGCCAACTGAGAGTATTACACAACAGGCCCCTTTTTTGGAATCCCCAGGGGAAAAGACAAAGAGGAAGACCAAGGAATTCTTGGAGAAGACAAATAGAAGCAGAGATGAAGATGATGTGGAAGAGATGGAATGATCTTTAAAAAGTGACAAGAAACAGAACGGCTTGGAAAGTGTTTGTTGAAGACCTATGCCACACAGGGAGCTGAAAGTGTTTGTTGAAGACCTATGCCACACAGGGAGCTGAAAGTGTTTGTTGAAGACCTATGCCACACAGGGAGCTGAAAGGCAGAAGAAGTATATCAGTGATATCGTTTTGTAACCTGGGCTTTGTGTGAGATTCCTAGAATTGTTGCCACAGAACGTAATACAAAATAACGTTATCTTTATTGCCTCTCTTGCCCTTCTTCTCACTCCCCCCCCCCCCACCCCGTCCACCTATCCTCTCTCTGTGTTACTCTTCTTCTTCTCGTTTTCTTCTAACCCGATGGGACACCTCTTTTATTTTATTTTTTTTTCAATTTTTACAATTTTTGATTGCTTGGTTCCTTTAGTCTAATTAAATCCTTCCTGCCCTATTGTCTATTAATCTTTTAACCAAACTCTACGTAAATCCTGGCCACCGTTTTTTTCTGCCATTTTTTTTTTCAGCTGTGTCGTTGTGTATTCTCAATCATATTTTTGTGTTAATGTGCATATTTTCTTCGATAAACCTGATGAAAGCTTTTGTCGAAACGTTCTAGTGTGTTTAGTCTTTCTGTTAGTCTAGCTGTTCAGTACCGTTTTATGCTTATTTTATGTGTTTTCTGAGGCTATAACACCGTATAATATTTAATATTTTTAAAACAATATATGGTATCTGTGCTTATCTCCTCATTTTACAGCACCTCAGAACTGATCAAGACCCCTACAACTCAACGTAGTGCCTCTTAAAAGAGAATAACCAGTTTGGCCAAATAAATAGGGGCAGGGATTTAAAAGGGAAGGCAACTCGTATCTAAAAGCCCCGCCCTGTGGAGTCTGACATGTTCTGCCAAGAGTGGAAACATAGCACTTGCTGTCAACAACAAATAATTAAGGTACGTCCATTGAAGTCGAGATTTGATAAAAGATCTTTACACGGATTGGAAACTGCTGGAATAACAAGTTAGATAAGAGAAGGAGTATCTGGGTCTATGCCCTTTGGGCCGGCTACGGCTCGAAAGGTCAATAGATAAATAGATGGATAGATGGATGGATGGATGGATGGATGGATGGGTGGGTGGTGTGGTGGGTGGGTGGGTGGATGGGTGGATGGATGGGTGGGTGGGTGGGTGGGTGGGTGGGTGGGTGGTGGATGGATGGATGGGTGGGTGGGTGGGTGGGTGGATGGATGGATGGGTGGGTGGGTGGGTGGGTGTTTGGGTGGATGATGGATGGGTGAGTGGGTGGGTTGGGTTGGTGGGTGGATAGGATTGGGTGGGTGGGTGTGTGGGTGGGGATGGATGGATTTAAGTTGAAAAGTGATAGAGAGTAAACTTTCATAAGAAAATGAGTCCATGTTAACTATGACACATCATATTTAAAACAAAAGCATAAACCCAAAGGAAACAAAGATAACAGAATTGAGAAATGACAACGTTATCAAGTGTATAGGGAGTAAACAAGCTGGTGGGAGTAAACAAGCTGGTGGGAGTAAACAAGCTGGTGGGAGTAAACAAGCTGGTGGGAGTAAACAAGCTGGTGGGAGTAAACAAGCTGGTGGGAGTAAAACAAGCTGGTGGGAGTAAACAAGCTGGTGAGAGTAAAGCGACTTGACCTATGCTGGCGTCATACATTAACAGTTACTGATTTACATTCGGACCTCGCTAGAAGGTTGCCTAGATCTAACTCTCTGAGGCCGGTCAGAACAAAAACAATCAAGTCAAGCTTTCTGGTAGCAGATACAGAGAAGATAGAGAGAAAGTATGGAACAAACACAGTGAGAATGAGAGAGAGAGAGAGAGAGAGAGAGAGAGTATGGAACACACACAGTGAGAATGAGAGAGAGAGAGAGGGTAAGATCATGGAGCATATATAGTAAAAAAGAGAGAGAGAGAGAAAGTATGAAACACACACAGTGAGAATGAGAGAGAGAGAGAGAGAGAGAGAGGGTAAGATCATGGAGCATATATAGTAAAAAGGAGAGAGAGAGAGAGAAAGTATGGAACACACATAGTGAGAATGAGAGATAGAGAGTAAGATCATGGAGCATATATAGTAAAAAGGAGAGAGAGAGAGAGAGAGAGAGAGAGAGAGAAAGTATGGAACACAAACAATGAGAATGAGAGAGAGAGAGAGTAAGATCATGGAGCATATATAGTAAAAAGGAGAGAGAGAGAGTAAGATCATGGAGCATATATAGTAAAAAGGAGAGAGAAAGAAAGAATGAGCAATTGAACATACATAGTGAAAATGAGAGAGAGAGAGCGAGCGAGAGAAAAAAAAAAGAAGCAATGGAACATACAAAGTAAAAATGAAAGAGAGAGTGAAAAAATGAAACATTCATAATGAAAATAAGAGACGAAGAGAGAGAGAGTGTGTGAAAGAGAGAGAGAAAGTAGAAGCAATAGAACAATATACATTGTAAAAAATGAAAGAGAGAGAGAGGGATAAATAAAACATATATAATAAAAATGAGAGAGAAGAGAGATAAATAAAACATATATAATAAAAATGAGAGAGAAAGAGACAGAGGGAGAAAGAAAGTGAGAGGGAGAAAGAAAAAGAGAGAGGGAGAAAGAGATCGAGAGAGAAAAAAATTAGAAAAATACTGAATAATCTTGTATTCCAACTTGGGAGAACGTCAACAAAAGAACCGAGAGAGAAAACAAAGTGAATTATAAATGTGACCGCTTTACTCACAGCAATCGACATGTCACTTGATGATGATTATATGCGATTGCACGTGCAAGTATATTTTTGGCTCATCTTTCTGGCAACAAACATAACGCCTGTTTAAAGATGTTTTTTTTTAATTCTTTAAACTGAAGCCTGCACATGCGCAGATCAATTTCAGATGGACTCACGATGTGGCTGTAGTACGCCACCGTCATGTATATTTTGTTCTTAAGTTTCAAAAAACTTCGTACGGTTTGTACTTTTCCGTTGAACAGTTCCGATTGGGAAAAAGCGCAAGCAACCGAGTTGTAAATTTGCACCAGACTTGTAAAGTCAAAAATATAGTAAGACACAGAAGCCCTTTTTTGAAAGTTAAAATTGTAGAACATTTTACTGACTGCTTCAAAAGGTATAGGTACTACGCATGTGGCTAGCACGCCTAATGAATGTATACTGAAACAGCTGCTGTACGGGAAACCCAGGTTTGGGAAGTGATTGACTAGTGGTCATATGTAGCGCTTAAAATACCTTCTCGATGATATAAATGTGATGTCACTTCCTCCGGAACCCTTACGCAGACTTTCTATTACAGCACAGTAACATTACTATTGGGGGTAGGGGTGGGGCGGTGGATAGTCAGGAGGGACGACGTCGGGCAAAGGGCAAGGACTCGGGTCCAAAGCCCATGAATTTTTTTTTTTATTTTTTTTTTAATAGGGAAAATTAGTCCGTGGTTTCTTTATGACGTTACTCTCCCCTGATCTATTGGGTAGTGAGGTCCGATATCTAGCCCTCTCTGGGTAGTGAGGTCGGATATCTAGCCCTCTCTGGGTAGTGAGGTCGGATATCTAGCCCTCTCTGGGTAGTGAGGTCGGATATCTAGCCCTCTCTGGGTAGTGAGGTCGGATATCTAGCCCTCTCTGGGTAGTGAGGTCGGATATCTAGCCCTCTCTGGGTAGTGAGGTCCGATATCTTGCCCTCTCTGGGTAGTGAGGTCCGATATCTAGCCCTCTCTGGGTAGTGAGGTCGGATATCTAGCCCTCTCTGGTAGTGAGGTCCGATATCTAGCCCTCTCTGGGTAGTGAGGTCGGATATCTAGCCCTCTCTGGGTAGTGAGGTCCGATATCTAACCCTCTCTGGGTAGTGAGGTCGGATATCTAGCCCTCTCTGGGTAGTGAGGTCGGATATCTAGCCCTCTCTGGGTAGTGAGGTCGGATATCTAGCCCTCTCTGGGTAGTGAGTCGGATATCTAGCCCCTCTGGGTAGTGATGTCGGATATCTAGCCCTCTCTGGGTAGTGAGGTCGGATATCTACCCCCTCTGGGTAGTGAGGTCGGATATCTAGCCCTCTCTGGGTAGTGAGGTCGGATATCTAGCCCCCTCTGGGTAGTGAGGTCGGATATCTAGCCCCCTCTGGGTAGTGAGGTCGGATATCTAGCCCCCTCTGGGTAGTGAGGTCCGATATCTAGCCTTCTCGGATTACGGCAATAAGCAGGAGGTCTCGTGTGCAGCTGCGCACGTTAAAGAACCCTCAGCAGTTAAAATAGAAAAGAGTAGGTTTATAAATATGGCCGCTGCCCGTGCTAAAGTGTCAGTAAAAGCCTACTCACACCGTGGATCCCAGGCTATACTACGGAGTTCGTGCACGTGAGCCAGGATTCTCCTCGAATTTTTTTAAGATTCTAGAGGGGCATGTCGGAGCACCTATGGTTCGTCCGGTGTGCAGTGACGATGATCCTAACAACAAACATTCGGGGTCTTAGTAGAGAAGGTTTGGAGTCAATCAAATACGGTAAATACATCTCGTCAACATGATAATATCAGTACGGCAAACCTCTATTGGGAAGATAAGGCAAAGGTGAAGTACGAGACTTGAACCGGCGTCTTAGCACGCGAGTTTACACCCACACGTGCTCGGCAGCCTATCCAGAATGTTCGGAGATTTGGATAGTGTCGCCTCAAGCATCGAAACTCAGATGCGAGGCAACATTCCTCACTTTCCCAGGGTAATACCCTGGTACCCATTTCTGCCAACGGCTGGGTCGACCGTGGGTTTTTTTTTTTCCCACCAAGAGTACAATTCACACTGCTTCCAGCGGGAATCAGTTGTCCGAACGTCGGTAGTCCAGTCGGGTATTTATTATTTATTGGGAAGATATCTTACTCCATCCTCATTATTGATATCCTCATTATTGGATATCCCCTCATTATTGGATATCCTCATTATTGATATCCTCATTATTGGATGTCCTCATTACTGGACCGTTCTTTTTCTATCGAACTGAGACGAATGTTCTTACAGGTTTTCATGGTTGCTCTATTTCATACAATCTGGGGACTTTCCAGTTTCCATTTCTTACACGCGGGTAACACGACAAGTCCTGTTTTGCTATAGCAAGTTTTGCTTAGTGTATGCTCACTCATCCCCATCTATAGAAGTTAGCTTGCGGCTAAAGGGAAACCCCGGAAATCTCCCAAAGAGAGTGAACATTTTCAGCTTTCTGGACAGGGAGGTTGTGGCACAGCCATCTATAGTTTTACTGGGGCAGGCGGATTGAGACGCCCGTGCGCTGCCGGGCCCGAAAGGGGAGTAAAGAATAGCGGCGCTGTACCCTACCAGGCATGGTCGTAAGAGGGCGAGAAAGGAGGGTTAGGCATGGGACTGGCTATCCCATACTGTAAAAAAAGTAAGCCGAAAAAACTTCACAAACATGAACAGGTCAAAGAAAGATAAAGTTAATCCGTCAACCAGGAAAGAGAAGGGCTCTCTGTCTAAGAGACGTATGACGCAATCCGGAGAAAGCCATAAGGAGTCCGGGTTGCCGACTCACCCTTTGTCTACCAGGAAATCATCCAGAATTGGCACCTGGAATGTTCGTACCCTTAACGAACAGGAAAAGCGGCACAAGTGGCAGTAGAAATGACCAACTATAAGATAGATATTCTGGGAATGTGTGAAACAAGATGCTGGGAGCAGAGAGAATAAAATTGAATACAGGGGAGATGATTTTATCATCAGGACACCAGGAACCAGGAGCACAACATAGCGAAGGGTAGCTATAATGCTATCAAAAAATGCACAGAAGACACTAATAGAATGGGAGGCAGTGGGACCAAGACTGGTGAGAGCAACATTTAGAACAACCAAAACAAAAATAAAATTACACATTATACAATGCTATGCACCAACCAACGATAAGATGACTCAGTTAAAGATGATTTTTATAAACAGCTACAATGGCAGATGAATGCAAGACGAGCCAAGGATATTATAATCTTGATGGGAGACCTAAATGCTAAGGTAGGATCAGACAACAGAGGCTTCGAAGAGATTATGGGAAAACATGGACTTGGAGATATAAACGAGAATGGAGAGATATTTGTGAATTTCTGCGCCCTTAATCAAATGAGCCTAGGAGGAACAATATTCCAACATAAAAGAATACACAAAGCTACATGGGTGTCACCAGATCATAGAACGGAAAATCAATTGATCACATATGTATTAATAATAAGTTTAAGTCATCCTTACAGGATGTAAAAGTATATAGAGGGCAGATATAGCTTCTGATCATCATCTTCTGTTAGCCAAACTTAAAATTAAATTAAAAAGGTATAATACAACGAATAAGGGTAGAAAGTATTTCAATGTAGGGTTTCTTAAAGACAAGGAATTAAAGATAAATTCGCAGTCACAATATCAAACAAATACCAAGTCCCCAACAACTAGAAAATACAATAAATATAGAAGATCATTGGAAACAGGTAAAAATATATGGAAAGAGACATGCGAAGAAACACTGGGGAAAGAGAACGCCAGAATAAGGCATGGATGACAGCAGAGACCCTGGATAAAATTAAAGAAAGAAAGAACAAGAAAGCAGACATAAATAAAAGCAAAACAAGAAGTAATAAAGCCAAGACACAGGAAGCTTACACAGAGGTGAACAAAGAAGTGAGAAGATGCATTAAAAGGGATAAGAGGAAATATATAGATGAACTAGCTAAAGAGGCAGAAGAAGCAGCAAATAAAGGGAATATGAAAGAACTGTACAACAGCACAAAGAAATTAGGTGGAAAATACAAACAGATCAACGCCTTTATCAAAGACAAGAAAGGAAATCTGCTTAGTAATATAGGGAACAAATGGAGAGATGGAAAGAACACTTTGAAGAACTTTTGAACAGACCCGGCTCAAATAATCCTCCAGATATACTACCAGCAGAAGAAGAGTTACACGTTAACTGCGGAAACCAAGCAAAAAGAAATAATGAAAGCCATCAAATTATTAAAAGATGGTAAAGCCACAGGACCAGATGAAATTCCTTCGGAAGCCATCAAAGCAGATATTAACACCTCTACCAAGATGTTACAGGATCTATTGGATAAAATTTGGGAGAGGGAAGAATACCTAAAGACTGGAGAGAAGTATATGATCAAACTACCAAAGAAAGGAAGTTTACAGGAGTGCACAAATTATAGGGGAATTATGCTACTATCAGTGCCAGGAAAAATATTAGGCAGAATCATTCTGGAGAGACTAAAAGAGGCTATAGAGAAACACTTGAGAGATGAACAAGCAGGTTTTAGGAAGAACAGATCATGTGCTGATCAAATAACTACCCTACGTATAATAGTGAACAAAGTTTAGAACTAAAATCCCCACTATATATTGGATTCATAGATTACGAAAAGGCATTTGATAGTTTAGACAGAAGAATGCTTTGGAAGTTGCTGAGTCATTACGGAATCCCCATAAAGTTTATTACCTGATAAAAACAATGTATGAAGGAACAAAATGTAGTGTGGTGCATGAAGGACAGCTTACAGAAGCATTTGAAATAAGAACAGGAGTAAGGCAAGGATGCCTCCTGTCTCCATTTCTCTTTCTACTGGCCATAGATTGGATTATGAAAATAACTCAAAACAACAGAAATGGGATCCAGTGGTCACTGACCAAACAACTTGATGATTTAGACTTTGCTGATGACATAGCTCTCCTATCACACAGCCATCAACAGATGCAGGATAAAATGAGTATATTAGATGAGAGATCACAACAGCTAGGACTAAAGATTAATAAAAGATAAGACCAATATTATGAGAATTAATGCAGTTGGCAATAACCATATAAAACTAGGAGAAATACCTCTACTAGACGTACAATCTTAATATATATCTGGTAGTAATATAGATAAAGAGGGAGGAACAGAAAATGATACCAAAATAAGGATATCAAAAGCAAGAGGAGCTTTCATTGCACTGGGAAACATATGGAAATCCAAAGAAATTAGGCTAAATACAAAAATAAAAATGTTCAACTCAAATGTTAAGTCGGTCCTATTATATGGCTGTGAAACATGGAGAATGACAAAATTGACAATCACGAAAGTACAGACTTTCATTAATGGATGCTTGCGCAGAATAAAGGGATGGAAATGGCAGGACAAAGTCACTAACGTGGAATTATGGAAATGTACCGGTCAAATACCAGTGGATAAAGAGATACAGCGAAGACGATGGCGATGGATAGGACACACACTACGGAAACCAACTGAGAGTATTACACAACAGGCCCTTTTTTGGAATCCCCAAGGGAAAAGACAAAGAGGAAGACCAAGGAATTCTTGGAGAAGACAGATAGAAGCAGAGATGAAGATGATGGGGAAGACATGGAATGATCTTAAAAGAATGGCAAAAAACAGAACGACTTGGAAAGTGTTTGTTGAAGACCTATGCTCCACCAGGAGCTAAAAGGTAAAAGAGGCGGATTGAGACGTTAATCCTCGAAATCAACCAAGAAGTGTGATGTCTTCAACTATGCGAGCTACAGACAGATGCCGCCATTGTATCAACCAAGATGTGTGATGTCTTCAACTATGCGAGCTACAGACAGATGCCGCCATTGTATCAACCAAGATGTGTGATGTCTTCAGCTATGCGAGCTACAGACAGATGCCGCCATTGTATCAACCAAGAAGTGTGATGTCTTCAACTATGCGAGCTACAGACAGATGCCGCCATTGTATCAACCAAGAAGTGTGATGTCTTCAACTATGCGAGCTACAGACAGATGGCCGCCATTGTATCAAACAAGAAGTGTGATGTCTTCAACTATGCGAGCTACAGACAGATGCCGCCCATTGTATCAACCAAGAAGTGTGATGTCTTCAACTATGCGAGCTACAGACAGATGCCGCCCATTGTATCAACCAAGATGTGTGATGTCTTCAGCTATGCGAGCTACATACAGATGCCGACATTGTATCAACCAAGAGTGTGATGTCTTCAACTATGCGAGCTACAGACAGATGCCGCCATTGTATCAACCAAGATGTGTGATGTCTTCAGCTATGCGAGCTACAGACAGATGCCGCCATTGTATCAACCAAAGATGCGTGAGTCTTCAGCTATGCGAGCTACAGACAGATGCCGCCATTGTATCAACCAAGAAGTGTGATGTCTTCAACTATGCGAGAGCTACAGACAGATGGGCGCCATTGTATCAACCAAGAAGTGTGTGTCTTCAACTATGCGAGCTACAAACAGATGCCGCCATTGTATCAACAATCGTCCCTGCCCGCAATGCTGAGAAAAATCTCAACTTTTGGGTGATTATTAATACATGTACTATAGACAGCTGTAGTTAGAATGACGTCAGCCGTCTTTCTATAGCTCGCATAATTGAACATGTCACTCTAGTAAGGGTGTTTGGAATTTCCCTTTCAACCCACTTACTTCTGTAGATGGCGCTGGTTAATGTCTATTTATAATCTGTTGTTTGATTGGCCCATGCTCTGATCTTCCCCAGTAATCTCCATTTCTGATACTATTGTACAGGTAAGCACAACAAATATAATATATAATATTGAATACAATATACTAATCGTTATGCGAGGCCGAGAATAGGGAGATGCAGAAAGTATCTAAAGATAAACATTATATGGTATGAAGCAGCTGAACTTAAGGAAAGACGAGACAAACTATGACGTTTCGGCAAAAGCCTTCAACGGTTACAAGTACTTGCAATTTGCGTGTGCCGGATGTTTTTTTTCTGGGAAAGTAAAGCGGCACGGGCGTAATACCGACCACATTACCCAAAAAATGTGCCGAAGGTGTATAAAAATTATGGTCACTAACACCATAATTAGGGTTCGAACCCAAATCGTCGGCTTCCGGGTTCACCCAGCCTTAAATGGGTACGGAATTTATTTTTGAAAAGTAAAGCGGCACAGGCGTAATACAGACCACGCTACCCCCAAAAGTCATGTGCTGAAGGTCTGTAAAAATGTATGGTCACTAACACCATATTCCCTATACGCCACTTGGCGTGACGGGGCTCTTTACTTTACTTACTTGTCACTAACACCATATTCCCTATACGCCACTTGGCGTGACGGGGCTCTTTACTTTACTTACTTGTCACTAACACCATATTCCCTATACGCCACTTGGCGTGACGGGGCTCTTTACTTTACTTACTTGTCACTAACACCATATTCCCTATACGCCACTTGGCGTGACGGGGCTCTTTACTTATTACTTATATTGTACCCGATAAAAGCTTTTGCCGAAACGTCGTAACTCGCCTGTTTCTTAGGTTCAGCTGCTTTATACCATTTTATGTTTATTTTATATATATGATCATATTGTAGCATCTGAAGTAAGTAGTAGTAAAGTAAGTATATTAGTTTCTACTACAAATGTTGTTGTTTTTTTACTGCCATTTACTGTCTAATATAACCTGTACGACTTACAATGGGATATAACGGATCATGCCTTGCCAAGAGTAAGATAAAAAAAGCGATGGCCAGTCCATCGGGTGTAATGAATCCTCCAATGACAACTGTTTACGAATGTCTGTGTTATTTTTTTCTGTTTTGTGTTGTTGTTGTTCCCACATCATTAAGTTTGATAGGACTGCTTTTACATCTACATTTAACAATATTATATGCATTTTTCTTCTAGCGCAGCGGAAAAGCTTAAAAATTTTGATTTTTTGGTAGGGTTCGATCCCAACCGACGGAGTCCGGGTTCACCCAGCCTTAAATGAGTACCGGATTTTTTTTCTGGGAAAGTAAAGCAGCACGGGCATAATACTGACCACATTACCCCAAAAATCATGTGCTGAAGGTCTGTAAAATATAGGGTCACTAACACCATATTGTTCTTGCTGTCTAGTGTTAACTGTTTCTATTAGTGCCATTTCAAATATCCGTGCACTTAAAATGTTGATTGTTTCTATTAGTGCCATTTCAAATATCCGTGCACTTAAAATGTTGATTGTTTCTATTAGTGCCATTTCAAATATCCGTGCACTTAAAATGTTGATTGTTTCTATTAGTGCCATTTCAAATATCCGTGCACTGAAAATGTTAACTGTTTCTATTAGTGCCATTTCAAATATCCGTGCACTTAAAATGTTAACTGTTTCTATTAGTGCCATTTCAAATATCCGTGCACTTAAAATGTTGATTGTTTCTATTAGTGCCATTTCAAATATCCGTGCACTTAAAATGTTAACTGTTTCTATTAGTGCCATTTCAAATATCCGTGCACTTAAAATGTTGACTGTTTCTCACAACTGAAGTTGTTTTATGTTGTCTAATTTGATACCACCCCATGGCCCACGCATTAAGGATGCCGACGAAGGCTGGGGTACTTGACAAAGAAGTCTTATTTATATCCTCACAAGCGAGCGAAGTGGAGAGAGTCTTGTGAGCTATGTTTCATTGTCTTGTTTGATAAGGTACTGAACAAAGACCGATATTGCGTTCATTCAACTCCAACCATCAAACAACCATTTTCACAAATATCAACAATCAAACATCACTCCACGTTATCATCAACAATTACACATCACTCAATTTATCTTTGATAATCAAACATCACACCACTTTAGCATAAACAATCAAACATCCCACGCCTCCACTACCAACAATCAAACATCCCACGGCTCCATTACCAACAATCAAACATCATACGCCTCCAACACCAACAATCAAACATAATACGCCTCCAACACTAACACTCAAACATCACACGCCTCCACTATCAACAATCAAACATCACACGCCTCCAACACCAACAATCAAACATCACACGCCTCCAAAATCAACAATCAAACATCACACGCCACTCTAATATCAACAATCAAACATCACGCCTCCAACATAAACAATCAAACATCACACGCCTCCAACACCAACAATCAAACATCACACGCCTCCAACATCAACAATCAAACATCACACGCCTCCAACATAAACAATCAAACATCACACGCCTCCAACACCAACAATCAAACATCACACGCCTCCAACACCAACAATCAAACATCACACGCCTCCAACATCAACAATCAAACATCACACGCCTCCAACATCAACAATCAAACACCACACGCCTCTAACACCAACAATCAAATATCACTTCATTTTAACACCAACACTCAAACATCACACGCCTTCAACACCAACAATCAAATATCACTTCATTTTAACACCAACACTCAAACATCACACGCCTCCAACATCAACAATCAAACATCACACGCCTCCAACATCAACAATCAAACATCACACGCCTCCAACACCAACAATCAAATATCACTCCATTTTAACACCAACACTCAAACATCACACGCCTCCAATACCAACAATAAAACATCACGTCACTCTAATATCAACAATCAAACATCACGCCACTCTAATATCAAAATAAAACATCACCTGCCTCCAATATAAACAATCAAATATCACTCCATTTTAACACCCACAATCAAACATTACGCCTCCAATACCAACACTCAAACATCCCACGCCTCCAATACCAACACTCAAACATCCCACGCCTCCAATACCAACACTCAAACATCACACGCCACTCTAATATCAACAATCATACATCACACTCCTCCAATGCCAACAATCAAACATCACACGCCTCCAATACCAACAATCAAACATAACGCCACTCTAATATCAGCAATCAAACATCACACGCCTCCAATACCAACAATCAAACATCACACGCCTCCAATACCAACAATCAAACATCATACGCCTACAATACCAACACTCAAACATCACACGCCTCCAATACCAAGCACTCAAACATCATACGCCTACAATACCAACACTCAAACATCACATGCCTCCAATACCAACAATCAAACATCACACGCCTCCAATACCAACAATCAAACATCATACGCCTACAATACCAACACTCAAACATCACATGCCTCCAATACCAGCACTCAAACATCACACGCCTCCAATACAAACAATCAAACAGCACACGCCTCTAATACCAACAATCATGCACACGACCCTCCAATATCAACAATCAAACATCTCGCCTCTCCAATATCAACAATCAAACATCACGCCTCTCCAATATCAACAATTAAACATCACACCACTCTAATATCAACAATTAAACATCACGCCCCTCTAATATCAACAATTAAACATCTCGCCACTCTAATACCAACAATCAAACATCACGCCACTCTAATATCAACAATCAAACATCACGCCACTCTAATACCAACAATTAAACATCACGCCACTCTAATATCAACAATTAAACATCTCGCCACTCTAATACCAACAATTCAAATATCACGCCACTTTAATACCACAATCAAACATCACGCCACTCTAATACAACAATTAAACATCACGCCACTCTAATACCAACAATCAAACATCACGCCACTCTAATATCAACAATTAAACATCACGCCACTCTAATAACAACAATTAAACATCACGCCACTCTAATATCAACAATTAAACACCACGCCACTCTAATATCAGCAATTAAACACCACGCCACTCTAATATCAACAATTAAACACCACGCCACTCTAATATCAACAATTAAACATCACGCCACTCTAATATCAACAATTAAACATCACGCCACTCTAATATCAACAATTAAACATCACGCCACTCTAATATCAACAATTAAACATCACGCCACTCTAATATCAACAATTAAACATCACGCCACTCTAATATCAACAATTAAACATCACGCCACTCTAATATCAACAATTAAACATCACGCTCTCCAATATCATCAATTAATAATGACCTGTCACTGGTCTATCATTTCAATGCTAAGTTACTCAGTGCCAAATGAGAACACCTAGTCCAGCACTTTGCTGAGAGCCGTACACACAATATCAACAACTTCACAAAATCTAATAAGTTCCCAATCGCTAAATAACAAGTTCGTCGTTTCAATGTGTTTTTTGTTTTCCTGCAAATTCTGAAATGCAACACAAGTTTATCTCAAACGTCAAGGAAGGGGAGAGAATTAACGAACTGTACGTTTTATGATAAGATTTAACTGAACGCTAACTCACATTGTCTCCCCTTTAAAGATAAACCACATTAGGTTGCAGGAGTTATCAACAAGAAGTGTTTGTTGTAGTATTAACGTGTTTAATGCTTGAAAATGTAAGACGCAAGTCAACAAGTGAGTTGATAATGAGATCAAGGGATAGAAAGTTGTGACGTTTCATGATCGTCTTTATCTGTCAGTTCGGTGTATAGAGAAGTAGGTTGTAGAAGTATTGCAACGCGTCAAATATTTGGGCACAATTTTAACATCAGACGGAAGATGCACCACAGAAATATAAAAATCAGAATAGCTCAGGCCAAAGTTGAATTTCAAAAAATGAAAATCAGTTTTTGCAACAAGTCTATGTCAATAAGAGTAAAATAAAAAAGAGAGTTCGTCGGCGGTATGCTATATAGAGGTAATTATAACATATGAAAGTGAATCTTGGGCATATGTTATTGGTTATTGGTTATGGAAGGCCTCGGTATCACTGCAAACGAATTAAAATCCATAATTGCTCAACCCCCCGTGCCAATGGAATCATCCAAATTACTAACTCATCTCCCAAACAAAGAAAGGTAACTGTAGTCCCCATCGTAGCAGTCTCAGCACACGCCATAAGACATAAGGAGAAACCGCGCAGAAAGTGAACACAGCCAACTGTCCCCTGAGATACGATATCATCATTCATCGTAAACAATTGGAATATCGAAACATGATCAAAACGGATGAGACACACAGCTCACGGTATGCACAGAGCACTTAACTCAGTAGCTCCTGCAACAAGCCGAAATATAACTTATTTATGATATGAGTTTAAAGCATAATAAAATTATAGTTACATAAAGTGATATATAATAATTTGATTAACACACAGGAATGAGTATCTAGTAAACATTTAGGCATACGTCTGATCATCATTATACGTGGAAGACATTTTGTGCATTTCATGGAATTTCAATCATTCCATTCATCATCACCAATTTCTGACAAAAGAGAGCTTCTAAAAAACATCAGAAATCAACATTTTTCAGGCACATCATGAAAAGTGGAAAAGTTGGAATACTTTGTTATAACTGGCAAAATAGAAGGAAAGAGAGATCGCGGACGAGAGAAGAGACTAGATAGCTTGGTGTCATGGCGCGGTAAACAGTCAATAACAGAATTGAAACGATGCACCGTTTCCTTAACGTCTCTGCGATCAAGACTCAATCAGAGTAGGATTCCAGACTCTCTCATGAAGTCAGCTGTCTGTTTAAATGATTAGATTGCCCCATATAGTTTATCTTCCAGGGAGGTGGGTATGGACCACATTGCTCTTCTCAGGTCTGTGTACTGGGGACAATCCTGTAGAACATGTTTTGTAGTCATATTGTCCAGTGTACAGTGGCATAGGCTGGTTGTACCTATTTTGAATTTGGTGAACATGTGATTTCTCATTCTATTGTGGCCAGTGCGTAGGCGAAGTATGATCACTTGATCCCTCCTTGATAGTAGAGCGTGTCAAATGATACGTTTGCGTGTCAAGTTAGGGATGTCCACCCAAGGTCAGTCCAGATTCGCTGTGGTTGTGTGCTTGATGTTAATTGTGGCCATTCTGTTGGTAAATCTGAGGCACGATTCTGTGTCGTCGATTATAAATGCCTCGGCCTGGACTTCCAAGAAAGTAATCACGCCTCAGATAATGTCTGTGGACGATGAAGTTGTTGATTATAAATGCCTCGGCCTGGACTTCCAAGAAAGTAATCACGCCTCAGATAATGTCTGTGGACGATGAAGTTGTTGATAATGTCTGTGGACGATGAAGTTGTTGATAATGTCTGTGGACGATGAAGTTGTTGATAATGTCTGTGGACGATGAAGTTGTTGATAATGTCTGTGGACGATGAAGTTGTTGATAATGTCTGTGGACGATGAAGTTGTTGATAATGTCTGTGGACGATGAAGTTGTTGATAATGTCTGTGGACGATGAAGTTGTTGATAATGTCTGTGGACGATGAAGTTGTTGATAATGTCTGTGGACGATGAAGTTGTTGATAATGTCTGTGGACGATGAAGTTGTTGATAATGTATGTGGACGATGAAGTTGTTGATAATGTCTGTGGACGATGAAGTTGTTGATAATGTCTGTGGACGATGAAGTTGTTGATAATGTCTGTGGACGATGAAGTTGTTGATAATGTCTGTGGACGATGAAGTTGTTGATAATGTCTGTGGACGATGAAGTTGTTGATAATGTCTGTGGACGATGAAGTTGTTGATAATGTCTGTGGACGATGAAGTTGTTGATAATGTCTGTGGACGATGAAGTTGTTGATAATGTCTGTGGACGATGAAGTTGTTGATAATGTCTGTGGACGATGAAGTTGTTGATAATGTCTGTGGACGATGAAGTTGTTGATAATGTCTGTGGACGATGAAGTTGTTGATAATGTCTGTGGACGATGAAGTTGTTGATAATGTCTGTGGACGATGAAGTTGTTGATAATGTCTGTGGACGATGAAGTTGTTGATAATGTCTGTGGACGATGAAGTTGTTGATAATGTCTGTGGACGATGAAGTTGTTGATAATGTCTGTGGACGATGAAGTTGTTGATAATGTCTGTGGACGATGAAGTTGTTGATAATGTCTGTGGACGATGAAGTTGTTGATAATGTCTGTGGACGATGAAGTTGTTGATAATGTCTGTGGACGATGAAGTTGTTGATAATGTCTGTGGACGATGAAGTTGTTGATAATGTCTGTGGACGATGAAGTTGTTGATAATGTCTGTGGACGATGAAGTTGTTGATAATGTCTGTGGACGATGAAGTTGTTGATAATGTCTGTGGACGATGAAGTTGTTGATAATGTCTGTGGACGATGAAGTTGTTGATAATGAAGCGGCTTACAACAAAGATCTTTCAGTTCTCCGTCAAAAAAGGGCAAGTTGGGAAGCTGAAAAACTCTGGTTCGACAAGAACTGTCCTACTATGGACTGCGGAATGGAGAAAATGAAACAAAGTGTAGCCCTGTAAAGAAAAGCGAAGTCAGTATTATTATTATTTTTTTTTTATTGTTAAATACATATTTGTACATGTGTGGTATGTTGGTTCCTGTTGAAGGCCTATTGCGCCGAATTGTCGTTCTGGTTTGTGTTGTCCACTGGTTAAGTGAAGCTTTAACCATACCGTTATAAATATATATATCTTTATTCATTTCTCCTCACTATTCGCTTTACTGCAGCTTCGCATTTTGATGCATTGATATACACTTCTTTACTTTGACCGTGCCAGTATGAATTAAGATTTGATTGTAATGTTTTCTTACTGCCAACATTTTATTGATTCTATTTTCTTGACATTCCTGAATGGTACAGAAATGTGGGCATTAGACAAGAAAATTTAATAGAAAATTGAAGCCTTTGAAATGTGGATTTGTAGAAGAATGGGAAGAATTGGATGGAAGGAAAAGAAAACAATTAATACAGTTTAAAAACAACTAGAAATGAAAAGAGAGCTACAAAACACAATTCGAACAAGACAAATTAGATTTTCGGGCATGTTAAAAGACACGGCAGCCTACTAAAAGTAATCTTGGAGGGGAAAATACAAGGTAAAAGAGGCAGACCAAAACTGACATGCCGAGTAACATTAAAAGATGGACAAGTCAGCCTATGACAACCTGCACTATCAAAGCAAGAGACAGAGTGGAATAGCGCTCCATGGTAGCCAACCTTCGATGAGGAGACAGCACTCAATGATATATATATATATATATATATATATATATATATATATATATATATATATATATATTAGCTACACCTCCAGTTCTACTATTGACCAAAACTAATATGCTAGAAAATATTAAACAGACTGGTCATAAGATAATCATATACAATAAACTTGTATACCACTCAACGCTCTGATCGTCCCAAATCGACGATGAAAGCGTTACTTCAGAGTTAATTCATTAAATGTTTCTTTAAATAATCTATATTCCCTCCTCCTCTCTGAATACAAACCATTACACGATCTGCTTGTTGGCGTTCTCTCTATGTATTCTTGTTACTTGTTACTTCCAGCATGTTACAACGTTACCCTTCGCAAGCAGCTTTCTTGTCTGCAGAAAATTAACATTCATGAAAACATCAACAGCATGCTCAACAAATTCCAACAATCACCAAAATAGCATCCCCAGGAAGGACAAGCCAATGATTGATTCTGTTTACTATGATTGAATCACGTGAAGCAATTAAGGCATTCTTGTCTTGTCCTCGAGCCCTAACCGAGATTCACCTGTTTATATCGACGTTCAAGTACAGGTACACTACGGCAGTTTGGCTTTAAGGCTATCCGTCGGGCAATTATTATTGTCTTAAACAAACCACTGCCTGTTCTAAGCTGCCACTGCAGATGGAGATAACAGTGGCGATAATAAAATCTACTGTCGCTATAATGTAAAGAGAAGGTAACGGGATCATTGTGCATATAACATCAGCTACAGGGATCATTGTGGATATCATCATCATCAAGTACCCGGCCTACTGGCGTAGGTGATCATGTCTCTCCACAACTTTCGATCTCGGCAGCTATTTATCATTTCTGTTGTTGACCTTCTGCCAAGCCATTCTCTTAAGATGTCTGGTATTTTTTCTCTTTGCTTCCCTCTATTTCTTCATCCCTCAATTTTTCCAGTTGTTCTCTTCTCATTACATGGCCAAAAAATGATGATTGTTTCTTCCTAATATTGGAAATTAGCTCTCTTTTTTGCTTTGACCTCTCTCATAACATTTTCATTACTCTTCTTAGCTGTCCATGGTACTCTCAACATTCTTCTGTAAAACCACATTTCTACAGACTCCAGTGATTTTCTTGTCTGTTGTCCTATTGTCCATGATTCGCATCCATATGTTAAGACTGGCTCTACATAACATTTAAGAACTCTTTTTCTTGTTTCTATTGTAAAAAATGGATTGCATAGTATCTTCCTCATTTTTTGGAAAGCTGCTTATGCCTGAGCCGTTCTGCATCTCACCTCTTTTGTACATCTTCCGTCTGAGGTTAACAAAGTTCCAAATATTTAAATTCATTTACCTGTTTTAATATTGTTCCACTTGTCTTTATTTTGCACTGAGGTGATGTCTTTTTCTTGTTGTTACCATTATCTCTGTCTTTTTGCTATTAAGGCTGAGCCTTTATTTTTGCTTTCTTTCACTATAATGTCCAACATTTCTTGTAACTCATTTTCACTCTTAGCGATTAAGACTGTATCATCAGCATACCTTAGATTATTTATATTATGACCTCCAATTGTTATTCCAGGCATGTCCCTTATGGATCTTAAAATAATTTCACTATAAATATTAAACAAATCTTGTGACAGCACACAACCTTGTCTAACACCCTGTTTTATTTGTTGAAACATTCCCAATTGGTTTCCAGTTCTTATGGCCGCTGTTTGTTGCGAGTACATGTTCTTTATTATTCTTAGGTCTTTGCCGTCTACGTTTATGCTTTCTAAAATTGTGATTATTTCTTGGTGCTTTACTTTGTCAAATGCCTTGGTGTAATCTATGAAACATTGGTATAGGTGATGGATATAACAGCTGCTAAAGGGGTCATTCATTTATTTGGTGCCGTCTTCAAGTCGAAGGTTGGCTGAGTCGGAGAATCATTTGACTCTTGTCTCTAGTCTTGATGGTGCACGTTGTCATAGATTCACCTATCCATCTTTTGATATTATCAATCCACATGAGTCTGTTTCTCGACTGTGTGCTTTCTCCTCCAATATGACGTTTAATGGGGTATTATGTTTCCTCACGTCCACAACATTTCAGTGTTTTTTTTTTTTTAATTGTGTTAAGTAGTTTTTTTTTTTTTCATTTTCAGCTGATTCAGAACTTCATTATTTGTCTTCTTTTCTTTTCACTCGGTTCTGTCCATTTTTCTCTAGATTCACATTTTTAAGGGTTCACTTTTCTGCTGTTTTCGTATTTAATGTCCATGTTTCTGAACCATACAGGAATGTTGATAAGATATAACATTTTACAATTACCCGATTTAACTCTGATATTATCCACTTTGATGTGCTTATATTTACATGTCACAATTGCATTTTTTTTTGCCAGTCCTATTCTTTTGTTGACATTCTTCATCATTGAGTGCCGTCTCCGCATCGAAAGTTGGCTAAACTTGGTTGTCATAAACTGACTTGTCCATCTTTCGATGTTACTCGGGCACGTTAGTCTTGGTCTGCCTCTTTTACCTTGTATTTTCCTTTCCAAGATTATTTTCAGTAGGCTGCGGTATCTTTTAACATGTCTCAAATTCTCATGTCTTGTTTGAATTGTGTTTAGCAGTCTCTTTTTATTGTTAGTTGTATTAAGACTTCATTGTTTGTTATCTTTTCTTCCTATTCTTCTATAAATCCACATCTCAGAGGCTTAAATTTTCTGTTCTGTTTTCTTGTCTAATGTCATTTTTTCTGCACCATACAGGAATATTGAGAAAATATAATATTTTGCTATTCTTAGTTTTAGCCCTGCTGTTATTTGTTTTAATGTTAGTATATTTTTCGTGGTTTTAAAATTACTTTTTGCCATTCCTATTTTTTTGTTTATTTCAGTTGTACATTTTCCATCACTGGTTATAGTATGTCCAAGGTAGTTGTAGTTCTGAACTGTCTCCAGGTCTATTCCTTCCACTTTAATATCCACTTGTAGGTTTTGAGTATTATCTTTGTTTATGATCCATAGTTTTAGTCTTTTTATATTTGTATCAAATCCATATTTTTTTGCTTGTCTTGTTTATTTCATTAAGTAATTGTAGATCGTTAGGATTTTCTGCTAGTGTTACAGTATCGTCAGCATATCTTAGGTTATTTAATGTTTAAGCCTGGCATCTCTGTGATGTTTTTAAAGATTTGCTCAGTGTATAGATTGAACAAAGTTGGTAAAGATAAAGTACAAGACTTGAATCTGCGTCTTAGCACGCGAGTTTCCACCCATATGTGCTCGGCCGCCTATCCAGAAGTGTTCGGAGACTTCTGGACAGTGTCGCTTCAAGCATCGAAACTCAGATGCGAGGTGGCATTCCGCACCTTCCCAGAGTACTAGCCTGGTACCCATTTCTGCCAGCGGCTGGGTCGACTGCAGGGTATTTTTTTTTTTAACTACGAGTACAACTCACACTGCTCCCAGCGGGAATCGAACACGGGTTGTCCGAACGTCGGTAGCTCAGTCGGGTGGTTTTCCCAACTAGGCTACCGAGGCCCCTATAAACTTGATGATAGTATGCATCCCTGTCCTACACCTCTTTTTATATCAATGGGTGTAGTGTTCTATTTGTAATATTTTATTATTGTTGTTTGCTCCAAGTATAGATTACATATTAGTCGTATGTCTATGTCGTCTAGATGTATCTCTTTTAGGCATTCTATAAGTTGTTTATGGTGTATCCTATCAAAAGTTTTGGTGTAGTCTATGAATCAGGCATATATTGGTTTGTTTACTTCTGTGTACTTTTCGATTAATGTCTTCATGCAGAATATGGCTTCTTTTGTCCCACTGTTTTTCCTAAATCCAAATTGTTGTTCTTCAAATTCCATATTAATTTTATTCTGAATCCTTCCTTATATAACTTTTAGTAAGATTTTTGTAACATGGCTCATTAGGCTTATTGTTCTAAATTCATTGCCTTCAGCTGCACCATTGTTTTTAGGCAATGCAATGAAAGTTGATGTCTTTTAGTTCATTTGGTATGTATCCTGTATGGTATATATAGTTGCATATGTCTGTGATTACTTCAATGCCAAAATCATCTAGTGTCATTATCATCTCTATCTGTATGTTGTCAGATCCTGCAGTTTTTCAATTTGTCATTATTGTATAGCTTTTTCCACTTCCGACTTTATAGCCTAACGTACATTTTATAAATGGTTTCTTTTCACTTTCGTCATCAAATAATTCTGTTATATTATTTGTTTACATTAGGTCTAACATTTTCCAAGATTTTTATATGTCCAAGATAGCTATATTCTTGAACTCTTTTTCTAGAATATTTTCAGCGAATTTGATATCCACTCCTATATATTGTTGGTTTTCTGAGTTTATAAGCATAGCTTTAGTCTCTAATATTTATATCAAAATCATATTCTTTACTTGTGTTATTTATTTTGTTAACTAGTTGTTCTCGATCAATGTAGTTATAATAGAAGCGCCGAGGGAATAGCAGAGGAGACAATAAGAGCTGATGCGAATTGATGTGGCTACAAACAGAAGCTAAAGATATCACTATGGTTATATTATAAGTAGAAGGAATCACTGGTCATAAGGAACGATTCTTGGGTCGCGCCCATAAAATCCTGTGTTGATATCCAACTTGGAAGGATAGAGTATCTCCGTAAATCATGATTCCTAAGGCAGTGAAATTGAATGCTAAATTCTAAAACAGGCAGACGATAACAACCGGGCCTCGTTTTCAATGTGAACAGCTATGAAAGAAGTTTAAAATAGATAGTAGCCGGCGGTATGATATGCCCATCCTTTTTTTTTCCACCGCATTCTCCGAAGGTCGACTTCTTTCCATCGTCGTCTCTTACAAGCGCTTTACTTGATCAAGCGCTTTACTTGAAATGTCGTATCCGGATGTACTTCGGCCATTGTATGAAGTCTGTGAGGGTGGATGAGTCGGAAGAATCAGAAATGATCGATGGCTCAGAAAGCAAAAACAGCAAGTGTGTGGTACAAAACAAAACATGGAGAGCAATTTGAATAACATCAAATGGTGGTCAGGTGAACAATAACAAAGTGCACCATCAGGACAAGAGACAGAGTAAAATGGCGCTTCTCGGTAGCCAACCTTCGATGTGGAGACTGCACCCAATGAATGAATGTCGCTCCATGGTAGCCAAACAACGATATGGATCAGCACCCAATGAATGAATGACACCCCATTGTAGCCAACCAACGATGTAGAGACTGCACCCAATGAATGAATGTCGCTCCATGGTAGCCAAACAACGATATGGATCAGCACCCATGAATGAATGACACCCCATTGTAGCTAGCCTACGATGTAGAGACGGCACCCAATGAATGGACTCCAGCCCAACAATCTAACTTCATTATTTTGCCACAGGGATGCCTTCCCTCGTTCAACCACCTGCTTGGCCAACCAGTTTGTAGGTTCAGCTCGTGGGGATGGTTATTTATTTATCGGTTCTCGTTCACGATCTTTGACACAGGCAGATGTGACCACTTTCTCGTTCACGATCTTTGACACAGGCAGATGTGACCACTTTCTCGTTCACGATCTTTGACACAAGGCAGATGTGACCACTTTCAGCACAGACGATGGTGGCCGTCATCAGCCCAAACGCCCATTCCCTATCCTCAATGAAACATCAACGCTCTTCAGCGACCACCGCTGTGAGACCAGCGTCGGTGAAGATTGAGGCCTTTACCGGTTACCTCAAAGTTCGTCATGTTGGCTTGTTTCTGTGGACATTTGTGTTCTTAATTAGGATGTCGAGAGCGCTGCAGTCCTGTAGGAAATGCTCTAGAGTTTCGATGTTAACACATTAACAAACTCGCAGAAGTTCCATGGCATAGGAACTGCGGAGTTTGTGCTCTCTCAACATCACGGCTGATCTAGCCTACCAAGTCATGTCACATTGGCAGGTGCGTTTAATGCGACTGTTATTTAAATTGCACAAACATATACCTATACATATTCCTATATGTTTGCCATTTAAACAGTAGCATTTACATTAATGTCGTCACGACAAAAGGCAAGAGACAAATTTGAAAAACAAACACCTATCAATATTTACAAGAAACATCTTTAATACAAACCTTACAGTACAAAATGTGACAAGAATGTACTTATAACTTTCAACCCATAACAGTGATAAACAATAATGGTTCCATAAAGCCCGACATGATGACAGAATGTGGTGATCAGTCAACAGTGACAGGGCATTTGTTGACAGAAAGTCTGAAACAGGTTTGCTACAGTCAAACATAACACTGGATGAGAGAGAAAGTCTGAAACAAGTTTGCTACAGTCAAACATAGCACTGGATGAGAGAGAAAGAAAGTCTGAAACAAGTTTGCTACAGTCAAACATAGCACTGGATGAGAGAGTGAGAAAGTCTGAAACAAGTTTGCTACAGTCAAACATAGCACTGGATGACAGAGAGAGAAAGTCTGAAACAAGTTTGCTACAGTCAAACATAGCACTGGATGACAGAGAGAGAAAGTCTGAAACAAGTTTGCTACAGTCAAACATAGCACTGGATGACAGAGAGAGAAAGTCTGAAACAAGTTTCTTACAGTCAAACATAGTACTGGATGACAGAGAGAGAAAGTCTGAAACAAGTTTGCTACAGTCAAACATAGCACTGGATGACAGAGAGAGAAAGTCTGAAACAAGTTTGCTACAGTCAAACATAGCACTGGATGACAGAGAGAGAAAGTCTGAAACAAGTTTGCTACAGTCAAACATAGCACTGGATGACAGAGAGAGAAAGTCTGAAACAAGTTTGCTACAACAGTTTCAGAGAAATATGAACAACGCATGACATATAATGAGAACAAATATGAACAATGCATGACATATAATGAGAACAAATATGAACAATGCATGACATATAATGAGAATAAATATGAAAAATTCGAGAATATAAAATGAGCATTAAACTTAGCTGGAAATGAAATCTAATACAATATTGGTTAACCATTTGAGATTGTGTTTCTTGGGAGTTCAGAAAGTTGACCTACAGCTGATGGTTCCAGTAGCTCGCTGGCTGTGCACAGACCTAGCTCGTTGTTATACACCTCACATGTTCTTTAAGACAAACGCCATGCTCGGGGAGGCTAGCTATGGAGGATAATAGCATTGAAAGAGCTGATCTCAATCAACAAATGTTACCTACCACTCAAGACGTTCATTTTACACAGTTTTGGTACTGCCCTTCAATTTCCGCCCCACCTTTTTGCATATATCCAGCATGACTCCCATTCCAGGAGTCACACCCTCATCAAAGCTACATGACTCTTCACCTTACTTGTAAAGGTAAAGTACGAGACTTGAACCGGCGTCTTAGCACGCGAGTTTACACCCATATGTGCTCGGCCGCCTATCCAGAAATGTTCGGAGATTTCTGTATAATGTCGCCACAAGCATCGAAACTCAGATGCGAAGCGACATTCCTCACCTTCCCAAGGTAATACCTTGGTACCCATTTCTACCAACGACCGTGGGGGTATTTTTTTTTCCAACCACGAGTACAATTCAGCTCCCAGCGGGAATCGAACACCGGTTGTCCGACCGTAGGTAGTCCAGTCGGGTGGTTTTCCCAACTAGGCTACCGTGACCACCTAAACTTACCTGTGCTGTCAGACATGATGTGAAAAGTGTTGATGATCGCTACCAAGGCAAAGACTGTGTCAAACATCCAGAAAATATGACATGTATGAGGAACAAATAAAGGCCATTAATTAAGCTGGCAACGTAAGCCCGGGTCACGTTAGTTGTTTACAAAACTACGGACCAGCTAAAATAATGATGATTATGATGAACTTGAGAATTTGATCATCAACATCAAATTACATCAAGTTTAGAAGAAGAGCCATGTATCTATTCAAAGATTGGCCAAGTCTTGCTGTATATTTGTAACCTCTATAGTACAAGCATGTCCATTTTGCTTCCAGTCAGATTATAGGATGAGAAATGTGTATCCAGGACCTAACTCATGATAGTCTTGTCTTCATGGGGATATCTCTTAATGTTAAAAAATAATGCAATAGAAAGTCAGGTGATGGTGCTGACATAGCATAAATGTCCCCGCATCAGGGGCAGATAAGTGATCTCAAATTACAGGTGGAGATCGGTGTGGAGACAACGAGGTCAGTCACAATACGAGGGGCATTCAAAAAGTAATGCACCACATCAGTTTTCTCAGCTAATAATAAACATAGAAGCATGCAATTTTGCACAGTTTAAATATGGCATGTGTTGATTTTATGCACCAAATTATACTACAATCGGCCAAATAATACGACTGCACTAAACCGTTGAACTGGAGCATTTTTGCAAATAGCGTTATAAGCAGCGAATTGTGATAGAATTTCTTATTTTAGAGAAGGAAACTGTTGTGTACATTCACAAGTGCCTACGTGATGTGTATGGAAGTTTTGCAGTCTACAGGAGCACAGTACATCGCTGAGTTTAGAGAATAAAAGAATCGGAAGTGGAGATACGGAGCTTCTTGATCGGCCTGCCACAGCCACCAATGTAGTGATGTTGAAATGTGCTGAGGGCATTATTTTATAGTAGTGCTGATCACTACTCAACAATTGGCTTTAAAGTTGCCAGTCAGCATTGGTAGTGCAAATGCAGTTATAAAAACTTGCAGATTGTCTAAGGTTTGTGCAAGGTGGGTTTCACAACATCTCACAAATGAGCACCGATTGCAAAGAAAATTAATTTCTTCTGAACTGTTGGAGTGTTTCAATGTTGATAGAGAAAACTTTTGGCTAAGATTGTAACAGGGGACGTAACCTGGGCACGTCAGTTTGAACCTGAGACAAAAAAAAACAGGCAATGGAGTGGCATCATCAGCACTCACCATGAAGAAATAAATTCAAGACATCGCCTTTCGCTGGAAAGGTCATGGTCACTGTCTTTTGGTACATTGAAGGTGTGATTCTTGTGGATGTTATGCCAAGAGAGCGACAATCAATTCGCAAGCTTACATTGAATCATTGAAAAAACTCAATCAGCGTTTTCGCAGAGTTCAGTGGCTCAAGAATCCAGCAGACCTGCTTCTCCTTCACGACAATGTCCGCCCTCACACAAGTCTGGCAACACGGGAAGCAATCACCAGATTGAGTTGGACTGTACTCCCCCATCCACCATACAGCCCTGATTAGGCAGCCTCTGATTCCATCTCTTTGGTCCACTTAAAGATGCCCTCTGTAGAACAAGGTTTGAGGATGATGAAGTAGTGATTTATCCTCAAAGAAATGGCTGCACTATCAAGACAATGACTGGTACAGGCTAGGAATGCAAGCACTTGTTGCGCGCTGGCATAAAGCTGTACAAGTGCATGGGGATTATGTTAAATGATACTGATGTTTATATGACATATCCATATATACTGTGTAAAAATGTCATACTTTTTCAGTTAGCGGTTCCCAAGAAAACCGATGTGGTGCATTTAGTTATGAATGCACTAAGTACATCACTTGCAAGTCAAAGTTGGTCTTTAAAAATGAAGATGGACAAAGACATGTTTATGCTATAGGTGCTATCAATGATGACAATTTATTTGGCAATCCTATTGAATAAAGCAATTTGTGTTAGATTTGATCGTTTGTAAACACCATTTACTGGTGATGTGGCACACAAGATGATGATTTAGAAAACAAGACTTCTTGATGACATGACACACAAGATATACATCTCTGATGACATGACACACAAGATATACATCTCTGATGACATGACACACAAGATATACATCTCTGATGACATGACACACAAGATATACATCTCTGATGACATGACACACAATATATACATCTCTGATGACATGACACACAATATATACATCTCTGATGACATGACACACAAGATATACATCTCTGATGACATGACACACAAGATATATATCTCTGATGACATGACACACAAGATATACATCTCTGATGACATGACACACAAGATATACATCTCTGATGACATGACACACAAGATATATATCTCTGATGACATGACACACAAGATATACATCTCTGATGACATGACACAAGATATACATTGCTGATGACATGATACACAAGATATATATCTCTGATGACATGACACACAAGATATACATTGCTGATGGCATGACACACAAGATATACATCTCTGATGACATGACACACAAGATATACATTGCTAATAACATGACACACAAGATATACATTGCTAATGACATGACACACAAGCTATACATTGCTGATGACATGACACACAAGCTATACATTGCTGATGACATGACACACAAGATATACATTGCTAATGACATGACACACAAGCTATACATTGCTGATGACATGACACACAAGATATACATTGCTAATGACATGACACACAAGCTATACATTGCTGATGACATGACACACAAAATATACATTGCTAATGACAAGACACAGAAGTTATACATTGCTAATGACATGACACACAAGATATACATTGCTAATGACATGACACAAGATATATATATATATATCTGATGACATGTCACACAAGATATACATTGCTAATAACATGACACACAAGATATACATTGCTAATGACATGACACACAAGCTATACATTGCTGATGACATGACACACAAGATATACATCTCTGATGACATGACACACAAGTTATACATTGCTGATGACATGTCACACAAGATATATATTGCTAATGACATGATACACATCGCTGATGACATGATACACAAGATGTATATCACTGATGACATGTCACAAATACAAGATGCCTTTCAACACTTATCATCATCATCATCTAGTTGCTTGTCGCTATTGGAACTTGGATCCCATGACAGCTACTCTGAAGTTTTCTCTGTCCTGTCTGTGATATATTGCACCCACCTTCTAGATCTTCCTCTTCCTTGTTTACCTGGAATTACTCCCTTTATAATTATATTTTCTACACCATTACATTGGTTTACATGACCAAAGTATTTTATTTTCCTTCTTTTTCAACCAATTTTCTGGAATTTTAACTTCTTGTAAATTTGTTTTTTTTTTCCCTTATCCAAGGTATTCTAGATATTCTTCTATAACATTTGTACTCAAGGACATTGGTGTATCTTTCAGCAGATCTGCTGATGGTTCACACTCACTTGTTTATGTGGGAGTACATGCTCTTAAAAACCAAAGTTTTCTGGCTATATTTGTTGCATGCCATGTGTGGTGCAACTGTTCATAGCAGTGACCACCAGTATAAGTCAAGGTTGTCTCAAGCCACAAGCTTGTCCAATCTTCACTAGCACTACATCCCCTAGCATGTCATCACTAAGGTTACCTAAAGATGGCCCAAGCCTTGCCCTACACATCCCCTAGCATGTCATCACTAAGGTTACCTACAGATGGTCCAAACCTTGCCCTACACATCCCCTAGCATGTCATCACTAAGGTTACCTAAAGATGGCCCAAGCCTTGCCCTACACATCCCCTAGCATGTCATCACTAAGGTTACCTAAAGAGCACTCTAATGGATTTGATGTATTGTCATAACAATGAGACTGCTGCTTCTATTGTCCTTTCGAGCCAAAGTCGGCACATAGGGCAGAACCACAATCTCAAAAACAGAAACCTTGCATGCCAAAATGGCACATATTGAAGAGATCACTGCTCTAAAATCTATGGCGTTGTTTATATAACAATACTTTTTACAATGACAGCTTGTCAAGCCATCGATCAACCTCCTTAGTCGCCTCTTACGACATGCCTGGAAGGTCACAGTGTCACTATTCTTTACCTCCCTCATAATGAGGCCCCGGTTACACACAGGATAGCTTTAGTCAACTAGTCAATACTTTTCTATAGCTCTTGTCGACTAGTCAATACTTCCTGCTTGCTGAAGTAGAAATGTGGGGGTTAAGGGGTGCAGTTATTTCAAGACACCATACATCACAAAGAGCAACCAAACTTAAGAAAGCTGAGTTGACTTTCTGATTATCCACTCACATAAATGATATCACATACGATAGATCCATCATATGATAAGGTCCTCCCGAACATAGACTGAGTGAAAGAACAAGTCCATGAGTGAAATTTGAGGTACATGTACAACCATCACACGATATGAGCCATCAATTTGTATACTCGCCCTGTTCATCACTACAGCATCAGCCTGTCTTGTTCTTGTATAGGACAGCACTGCAATTGGCTCTCACCATGAATCTTCTTATACTTCAGACATAAAGCTGCTTGCCGTCACATAGTCTATTCTATTCAAGGAATCAGTTTCATTGCAATCGGGAGAGCCCCATCCTCTGTCTATGCCAGAATTTCTCAAAGTGTAAGCAGACTCACTTGTTCCTTTAAGGTGTTGTCTGTAGACCTTGTTCCTTTCAGGTGTTGTCTGTAGACACATCTGCTTTCCCCATTTCCCCAGTAAACACTCTGGATTGACCATACCCCATTCCCACCTTCATCAGTGCCTCAATACACACATCAGTGAGACCGTTGCTGTTATGTTGTGTGTAACATTTCTATACCAAACACAAATGTTTTTCCCTTCCAGCTACCATGTTTGTGGTAGTGTTCCGTGAAGCCCAAACCTCTCACCCACTGTCACATTCTCTTAGACAACTTTTGTTGCTTACAATCACCTTTGTGAAGATCTGCAATGACGAAAAGCTTGTCAGTATAGCAAATGTCACCACTACGTAACCGTCCAGGGAAAAAGCACTTGAGGACAAAGAATAAACATGGCTTTGTCATATCTGGTTTGTTCTCTTTTGTTTCCACTGATCCTTTCAAAGAACTGGTTTCATGAAGCTACATTCTGATTGTGTCACCTAAGAAATACACATTATGTTCTTCTGTATGGAACCACCAACTTTGTACTTGGACAGGGCCACACTAAACTCTTTCTGACTACACAGCTGTATCTCAAAACTGAGCTCCGCCTTAACAGAGGGTCAGGGCCTTTCATGTTTGTACCTTTCATTGGCTAGTCCATACTTGCCTTTAGCTCTTGTCGACTGGTCAATACTTTCCTTCAGCTCTTGTTGACTAGTCAATACTTTCCTTCAGCTCTTGTTGACTAGTCAATACTTTCCTTCAGCTCTTGTCGACTAGTCAATACTTTCCTTTAGCTCTTGTTGACTAGTCAATACTTTCCTTAAGCTCTTGTTGACTAGCCAATACTTTCCTTAAGCTCTTGTTGACTAGCCAATACTTTCCTTTAGCTCTTGTTGACTAGTCAATACTTTCTTTTAGCTCTTGTTGACTAGCCAATACTTTCTTTTAGCTCTTGTTGACTAGTCAATACTTTCCTTCAGCTCTTGTCGACTGGTCAATACTTTCCTTAAGCTCTTGTTGACTAGCCAATACTTTCTTTTAGCTCTTGTTGACTAGTCAATACTTTCCTTTAGCTCTTGTTGACTAGCCAATACTTTCCTTTAACTCTTGTCAAGTAGTCAATAATTTCCCATAGCTCTAGTCAACTGGTCAATACTTTTCTATAGCTCTTGTCGACTAGTCAATACTTCCTGCTTTTAGCTCTTGTCAACTAGTCATTATTTCCTCCCTATAGCTGTTATTACAAGTACAACGTTTCAAATACTTGGGCACAATAATTACATCAGATGGGAGATGCACCACAGAAATAAAAAGCAGAATAGCTCAGGCCAAAATAGCATTTCAGAAAATGAAAAATATCTTATGCAACAAATCTATGTCAATAAAAATGAGAAAGAGAGTTCATCGGTGCTATATAGAACCAATTCTGACCTATGGAAGCGAATCATGGACAGTAGACAAACAAATGAAAAGACGACTAGAGGCCACAGAGATGGGATTTCTCAGAAGAATGTTGAAAGTTCCCTGGACAGAATAAAAGACCAATGAGGAAGTTCTCAAAGAGGCCAACACAAAAAGGGAGCTCTTAAAAAAACATCAGAAAGAAGCAATCAACATTTTTCGGGCACATCATGAGAAGAGGAAAGTTGGAATACTTGGTTACAACTGGCAAAATAAAAGGAAAGAGAGATCGCGGACGACAAAGAGAGAAAATACTGGATAGCTTGGTGTCATGGCATGGAAAACAGTCAACAACAGAACTGATATGATGCACTGTAGATAGAAGATTGTGGAGGGACATGATTGCCTACGCCAACCGGCAGGGTACATGATGATGATAGCAGTTATTGAGTAATAAACGCTTGCTACAGCTTTTGTGAGCAGAGACAGTAGAGATTGTATCCTAGATGTTCCTACCCAATATTCTTTGTCTACTGCTACATCTGATCTCTAGCTCTATTTCCAGTAGCCTTGGTGTCCCTGTGACAACGGTTTATGTTTGTCTGTGTCTCCTCACATAAATGAATGAGTTAATTTCTGTTCATGTGAGGTGCAACATTACCCCCTGTTCATGTGAGGTGCAACATTACCCCCTGTTCATGTGAGGTGCAACATTACCCCCTGTTCATGTGAGGTGCAACATTACCCCCTGTCAGTATGACCTGTCAATGTGGAGCAACATGGATCAATGAGAACAATTTGGTAGAAAGATAAACCTTTGCTCTTTAAAAGGAAGTTTAGTGAGCATCTACACAATAAAAGAGAGAGAGAGAGAGAGAGAGAGAGAGAGAGAGAGAGAGAGAGAGAGAGAGAGAGAGAGAGAGAGAGAGAGAGAAAACAGAGTAAATAGTCCATGAAATAGAAGTAACAATACAGTACAAACCACACCAAAAACACATTCACTTACTTGTAACTATGCTTCATAAGGTAAAAAAAAAACCTCATGAAAGTTTCTTTGTTCAAACCTTGCCTCAATATCTCTACAACCAATTTCACAATCAGCCTCAATATCTCTACAACCAATTTCACAATCAGCCTCAATATCTGTACAATCAATTTCACAATCAGCCTCAATATCTCTACAACCAAGTTCACAATCAGCCTCAATATCTCTACAACCAAGTTCACAATCAGTCTCAATATCTCTACAATCAATTTCACAATCAGCCTCAAACATTTTATTGTAGATATGAAACAAACTCTGAACTAAAACATTAAGTCACAGTAGTCCTGGCCCTGATTCTCCTAACAGATTCACACAAGACATATTTTATTCCCTAAAAGATTAACAAAGGAGATGCTAAAGCTATATACAAACAAATTGAAGAATTAACCGGAAGAAAAACGCAATCAAAAACTGGATGTTTAAGATCAAAGGAAAGAGAACTGTTGATTGAACAAGAAAGCATAAGGAAACGATGGACAGAATACATTAAAGATCTTTATAATAATGAACGAACAGAAGTAAATATTAAGGATAATGGAGAAGGACCAGAAATCTCAGAGAAGAAGTGGAAGATGCCTTGCGCAATATGAAAGCAGGCAAAACTCCCGGACCAGATAATATAACTAAAGAAGAGATTGAAGCCATGGGTGATTTTGGAATAGACATAATAACAAAAATATTGAATGATATCTACAACAGCGGATATATACCAGACAACCTGCTCAAATCAATATTCATAGCCCTACCAAAGTAATCGGGTGCGATTGAATACGATGATCGTCACACAATAAGCCTTATGAGTCATATGACTAAGATATTACTAAGAATCATCATGAGAAGAGTGCAAAACAAAATCAGTCCAGAAATTAGCGATGAACAGTGTGGTTTTGTGTTAGAGATAAAGTAACAAGCAATGCCATATATATCATAAGATCTTTAGTAGAAAGAGCTATAGAGGTGAAAACAGATTTATACCTATGTTTCATAGATTACACCAAAGCATTTGACAAAGTAAAGCACCAAGAAATAATCAAAATTTTAGAAAGCATAAACGTAGACAGCAAAGATCTAAGAATAATAAAGAACATGTACTGGTAACAAACAGCGGCCATAAGAACTGGAAACCAATTGGGAATGTTTCAAGAAATAAAACAGGGTGTTAGACAAGGTTGTGTGCTGTCACCAGATTTGTTTAATATTTATAGTGAGATTATTTTAAGATCCATAAGGGGCATGCCTGGAATAACAATTGGAGGTCATAATATAAATAATCTAAGGTATGCTGATGATACAGTCTTAATCGCTAAGAGTGAAAATGAGTTACAAGAAATGTTGGACATTATAGTGAAAGAAAGCAAAAAATAAAGGACTCAGCCTTAATAGCAAAAAGACAGAGATAATGGTAACAACAAAGAAAAAGACATCACCTCAGTGCAAAATAAAAACAAGTGGAACAATATTGAAACAGGTAAATGAATTTAAATATTTGGGAACTTTGTTAACCTCAGACGGAAGATGTACAAAAGAGGTGAGATGCAGAATGGCTCAGGCAAAAGCAGCTTTCCAGAAAATGAGGAAGATACTATGCAATCCATTTTTGACAATAGAAACAAAAAAAAAGAGTTTTTAAATGTTATGTAGAGCCAGTCTTAGGATATGGATGTGAATCATGGACAATAGGACAACAGACAAGAAAATCACTGAAGTCTGTAGAAATGTGGTTTTACAGAAGAATATTGAGAATACCATGGACAGCTAAGAAGAGTAAAGAAAATGTTCTGAAAGGTGTCAAAGCAAAAAGAGAGCTAATTTCCAATATTAGGAAGAAACAATCATCATTTTATGGCCATGTAATGAGAAGAGATGTCAACAAACCAGTAGAAGAGATCGATCACTTTATCTACCTTGGAAGTCACATTGATCGAGAAGGGGATACACGCAAAGAAATTATAAACAGAATAGCTAAAGCAGCAATGTCTTTCAGAAGCCTTAAAAAGTTGTGGAAATCAAAACTCATCAGCACAAACACAAAACTTAGACTATTCAAATCAGACGTACTATCAACCCTTATGTATGTGTGTGAAAGCTGGAAAACAAGAGATATAGAAACAAAGTTGAACGCATTCGAAAATAAATGTCTAAGGAAAATACTTGATATAACGTGGAACGAATTCAAAACAAACGAGGAAATTAGAGAAATCGCCAATCAACCACTAATATCTTCAGTAATAAAGAAAAGACGATGGTCATATGTTGGACATGTGATGAGAAGAGATGATAACCGAATAGCAAAGCAAGCCCTCATATGGGAAACAACAGGTAAGAGAAAAAGAGTAAAACCCAAGGAGACACTGAGAAGAACATTGATGAGAGAGGCAAGAGCAGCAGGATTCGGCTCCCTCAATGAAATAGAGCTGCTTGTACAGAAAAGAGACAAATGGCAGGATTTGATAAAATATCTTTAAAAGAATTGAAAACTGCTAGAACAAAAATTCAGATAAGAGAAGGAGTATCTTGGTCTACGCCCTATGGGCCGGCTACGGCTCGTAAGGTCAATAGATAGATAGAATGAGAAGAGAACAACTGGAATATATTGTAACAACTGAAAAAATTGAGGGACGAAGAGACAGAGGGAAGCAAAGAGAGAAAATACCAGACAGCTTAAGAGAATTGCTTGGCAGAAAGTCATGATAACAACAGAAATGATAAAGAACTGTCGAGATTGAAAGTTGTGGAGAGACATGATTACCTACGCCAGTAGGCCCGGTACTTGATGATGATGAAAAGATTCACAAAACACATAATTTGCAATCGCTCACAAACGAGTATATCACAGTTACCCTAATACACACAGTAATTCCAACACCTAATGCAAAATATAAAAATAAATAAAGAAATAAACGAAGAAAAAATATGCGACAAACTATACAGAAAAGTGTGAGACAACTAGTAAATCAAAGTTGGCAATATGAAAAATTGGAAAGAAACCAACTTTTGTATGTGACATGTTAGAACTAACTTTAGTAAAGTTACACAACAGTTATAAGAATAAGAGGCACTGACCAGGTCTCATGTTTTCTAAGCACACTAAATGAGGTATCATTATAGCTAAACCAAGGGAATCCACTAACCAAATACAGAATGAGCCTAATGAATTGACCAGGTATGAGGCCTAAGGCCAGCCAGTTTGATAATTCCCAGAAAATGTCAAGCCCATCTGGTAGACTTTGATGAGTTGTTTCTGACTCACATATCAATCAGACAACAATGAGTGGCTATTAGGCCAACATAGACACAAAGTTGCCAAATTTACTTGTGCACATCTTTCATTAGGGAGCCGCGATAGCTCAGTGGTTAGTGAACTGGGCTACAAAGAACCAGGGGTAGGGTTCGATCCCAACCGACGGCTTCCGGGTTCACCCAGCCTTAAATGGGTACCGGATTTTTTTCTGGGAAAGTAAAGCAGCACGGGCGTAATACCGACCACATTACCCAAAAATCATGTGCTGAAGGTCTGTAAAATATAGGGTCACTAAACCATATTTCCCTATACGCCACTTGGCGTGACGGGGGTATTTTACTTTACTTTACTTATTACTTACATCTTTCATTCATATCATATCTTTTATCAGAACTCTCCTCTTTCATTAATGCTAACTAGTTCTTCACTGAAACAAATCCTCATCGTTCATCCACTCTTACAAAATTCTCTATTATACAAACTGTCTATCCACCAACCCAAGAGCCACTTCCTCCATCACATAAGAAAGCAAAAACTGGCCCACATTATGCAGCAAATAAAACAAAAACCACATTCAAACAAAAACTGCCAAGCTTAGGGCTACACTCTACACAACACTCTATCACCATGTCATTCTCTCTCACTAGTCACACTATACCACTGCCATCTCCTTCTCACACAAACACCGTCATAAATTACAATAAATTATAATTAAAACATCATCAAGGCCATGAACAATATTTGATACTGAGAAGAAAAAACCCCAACAAAACACAATGACAAGAAATGTTCCACTCTTATGTGCTCAAACCTTCACCTGCTCCATTGTTTTCTGGTGACCTTATATAAACTACTTCTTTCTGATGACCTTATATAAACTACTTCTTTCTGCTGAACATATATAAACTACTTCTTTCTGATGATCTTTCTGATGACCTTATATAAACTACTTCTTTCTGATGACCTTATATAAACTACTTCTTTCTGCTGAACATATATAAACTACTTCTTTCTGATGACCTTATACAAACTACTTCTTTCTGATGACCTTATATAAACTACTTCTTTCTGATGACCTTATATGAACTACTTCTTTCTGATGACCTTATAAAAACTAATTCTTTCTGATGACCTTATATAAAGTACTTCTTTCTGATGACCTTATATAAACTACTTCTTTCTGATGACCTTATATAAACTACTTCTTTCTGATGACCTTATATAAACTACTTCTTTCTGATGACCTTATATAAACTACTTCTTTCTGATGACCTTATATAAACTACTTCTTTCTGATGACCTTAAATAAACTACTTTCTGATGACCTTATATAAACTACTTCTTTCTGATGACCTTATATAAACTAATTCTTTCTGGTGACCATATATAAACTACTTCTTTCTGATGACCTTATATAAACTACTTTCTGATGACCTTATATAAACTACTTCTTTCTGATGACCTTAAATAAACTACTTTCTGATGACCTTATATAAACCAATTCTTTCTGATGACCTTATATAAACTACTTCTTTCTGGTGACCTTACATAAACTTTGCTTCTCTTATAAGTGTTGTTTTTAGTGTTTTTCTTTTAGTGTCTTCTAGGTCTTCCTGTCTTTATGTATCCTTAAGGTTCCCATAAAAGAGCCTGTTTTGAAATGTTCTTATTGTCTCTTCTCAACATGTATCCAACGTACATCCATCTAATGCGACAGTGAGTCTACAAACCACTAATCTAATGTCTACTGTAGACTAAATTCTAAGCAGCCATAGTTTGCAGGTGTTGATGCTGTTTGCTAATCTTTGTTCTGTCCCAACAAATGAGACATATATTTATGTTAGGTAAACAGCTATCTGCAACAACAAAATAATGCCAAATTGTTCATTATAACTGCTTCATCTCATAAGTTTTGCATGACTGAAGTGTCTAAAGTAGAGCAACAGCTAATGAAATCAGAACTTCATAGGTTCATGCTATGTCACAGAACACAACCACTTTTAACGTTCTGTATGTTTTAACTCACTGTTAATCATTACGAATTCAGTCACTTACATTTAGCCACATAGTGTGCCACGGTCAATTTGATTCATGTAACCGTCATCAACCACATATTTTTCTATATGTCTTGTATCATCTTGGTGTTGGTGAAATCTAATTCCTTGTTCAATTATCTAAAAACTCATATATAGTATGTTACATCTCAGATAAATATAAAGCAAGTAGATTCATATTTAAAACCATGAAAAATGTCTCTGATATCTCTTCTGTTGCAATGGTAAAAACCTTCCATCTTGAAAGAGTGAGTTAACGTTGGCAATGTGGTGGTGTGTTGGGGTCATACTCAGACACTGTGACATTAGACATCCAGTCTCATGTACACAACTAAACTGCCACTCTCAGGATGAAAGAGAAAGTTGTGACTCCAGAGAGAGGTTGTACCATCAAGGCAGACCTTCATGACTAACTTGGTGGCATAGAAACACATGATGATAGTAGATGTTCTCAGTGTTGTACAATATGAAGCATGCATGTCCAGTACAAACAAACATTACAACTGTCTATTCATTAATATATCAATCCACAGAACAATGACTCAGCTGTGTCAATAAATGACAGCAATATCTAGACCCCTGTATCCGTGAGTAACAATATGGGAGGAAATCATAATTTTCTATTGAGATTGCTAATGAAGGGGTGTAGGTTCAATCCCAACTTGAATCTCTCTGGTTGACCCAGATGAAAAGGGAATGAGTACCTGGCTCATTCACTATCATCATGTGCAATAACCAGCTGGCGTAGGAGACCATGTCCTTCCACAATCTTCTACCTACAGTGCATCGTATCTACTCTGTTGTTGACTGTTTTCTGTGTCATGACACCAAGCTATCCAGTATCTTCTCTCTTTGTCATCTGTGATCTCTCCTTCCCTCTATTTGCCAGTTGTAACAAAGTACTCCAACTTTCCTCTTCTCATGATGTGTCTCAAAATGTTGTTTCTTTGTGATGTTTCTTAGGAGCTCCCTTTTTGTGTTGGCCACTTTGAGAATTTACTCATTGGTCTTTTTAGCTGTTCAAGGGACTCTCAACATTCTTCAGAGAAATTCCATATCTGTGGCCTCTAATCATTTTCATTTCTGTTCATTTTTATATCAAATGTCCATGATTCACTTCCATAGGTCAGGATTAGCTTCATTGACTTTGGGGGAAGATAATAACTTTGGGGAAGAGAACTGGCCTCTATCACCTCAAAATGCTATTGACTAGTGAGTCTCAATTTGCTGGTGAAGCTAATATCTCAATGTCCTACATTCATCAATGTTACAGAGCATCTTCAAACTTTCACTGCCCTACATTAATTAAATATTGACAGGTTTCATTAAAGTTGCATTCAAAAATGTAAATAAAAGAAACAAATATAAAATGTATCTATACATCGCTTGCTTAGTGTCTACTGTTCAGTTTCCCTTTAAGATTTCTCTCAACAACAAAATTTAGACCTAAACTAGTGCTAACTTTGAGAAACAAACTTAATGTCAAACTTTTAATTAGTCCCCAGCCTTTTCACCTGATATTAAAATTATCAACACTAGCCTAAATTGATAAATCAATGCCAGAACACGCCCTCCCCTTCATTGAAATTGTCTGTCTATAAATTGAGCTTCATTACAAACCAATGCCATAGAAAGTCTGGCCATCACTGGCAGCCAGCTCTAGTATCTAATCTGTTATTTTCTGGACACTGCCACGGAGTGTGTTGCCACAGACTGTGACATTCTCAGCAGGAGAACATAGAAGAAAACTGATCTCTTACTCAATGAGAGGTGACAAGCTACAAACGAAATATGTACAGTACTTACAGGTATCAAGGTTTCATCATTTCAAATTTGGTACTTGTAAAATGCTTATCTTAACAAACAAAAATGTAACACAGAGTACACGTATGACAGTCTGTGATGCCCATGAATAATAATCAAGCATGTGACAGAAGTCAAATTGGCAATACTATAAACATATAAATACAACAATATATGAATAAGAAAAACAATTTTACACTGGCATTATAACAGTAGAACAGTGTAATATATACTTAACAGTAGTAAACAAAGACAAACATGTACTATAAGGTGAGAAAACAATAATTTACGTACATTTTACTAAATGTAGCAACTCTGACAAGCTCATTTAGGGTACTATATGTTTTTGTGTGGTAGAACTGACATATCTATCTCAATGTGTCAGTGTAGACCTCTTGCTTCAGACATTGACAGGTTCAATCAATCCATAAAATTCCTTTAATTGTGGCATGCTTCAAGGAAAATACTAGTGGAGTAACCTGGGTTGTGTCTATCAACAGTAAGAGAAAATAATTTTGTACTGGTTATTAGATTCCATGTCACCGAACTTCAGACAGACTCATAGATGTTCTGATGAAGGATATCTTCTTCTTCCTTTCAACTCCCAGTGGAGCATAGGTCTTCAACAAACACTTTCAACTCCCAGTGGAGGTTAGGTCTTCAACAAACACTTTCAACTCCCAGTGGAGCATAGGTCTTCAACAAACACTTTCCATTTTTTTAAGATCACTCCATGTCTTCCCCATCACCTTCATCTCTGCTTCCACCGGTCTTCTTTGAGAATATTTTGGTTTTCCTCTTTGTCTTTTTCCTGTGGATTCCGAAAAAAGTGCCTGTCAATGAACTTTCTCAGTTGACTTCCATAGTGTGTATCCTATCCAGCACCTTTATTGTATCGCTTTATTCACTGGTATTCAACTGGTACTTTCCCATAATTCTACACTAGTGATTTTATCCTACCATTTCCATCTTTTTATTCTATGTAAGTATCTATTAATGAAGGTCTGTATCCTCATGATCGCCATTTTTGTTGTCCACGTTTCACAGCCATATAATAGGACTGATTAACGAAGGATATGAATTATGCAACTATTCTCCTTTATTGTTTAAAACAAACAGTTGACAGTCCTCTCTGCCCCCAACAGATGGAAAATAAAGCCACAAGGCTGCAGACAGGAAATGCATGGTTACACAGCAACCAGATATTACCAATGGTTATTAGTTATATTCTGTAGCTGGTGAAGCGTTAACAAGTGCTTGTTCCAGTAGCTGACTGATCACTGTAAAGGTATCTTCATTGAATATAATAATGAAACTGTATTAAGTATTTCAAGTATCCCAGTACCACGCATTAGTATTTGCAAGTGAAGTGGCTAGTGCTCTCATGCCTTGTATAACTTAAAAATTATGATAACCATTTCAACAGATGAGTCAGTTGTAAATATAACACATTCCTTATCTATTCACCTAAATTATTAATTATATTTTTGTTAAACTTGTGTCATGCCTGACTCCAAATTCTTAGACTTCAAATAAGCTCTCAAACAAAATCAGGCAGCTTTGCTCCTAGCAGAAGAGATTCAGGATCCTACCTGCAGCCTTTCAATATTCACCTTCCTATCACCTGAACCTACATTGTCAGTCTGATAGGTGTCAGTGACCAGGAACATGAGAAGATTTTAAGTTTCACAGACCAAGCATTAAAACAATATCTTGTACTTAACATGAAATATCCAAGGACAAAAAAAAAATGTATTAAAAAAATGATACAAATAAAGTTCTCAAAGAAAAAGTAAATATATAGTCTTCAAGAAAAGAAAAGAAAAAAGTATGAAATTCAAGGATAAGTATATTATTAAAAAAAAAAAAAAAAAAAAAGATAAAGATGAAAATAACAAGGACTATCACTGTTCAAAACTTGTACTTTTCCTAGCCCAAAGGGTTTGAATTTTCACTCATGTTGTACCTTGGCCAGGTAGTTGAACACACGTCCTTCTCAATTGTTTGCTATCTCCCGATTAAGGCTGGCCACAGAATGTGCTCCTGAAACTATCACAGGTACCATATTATCACAACAGTGAAATGACTTTCTCTTTCCAAGAAGAAAGCTGTACAGTGAAAGTTTAGTGAAGCCATAAGAGCCACCTCATTTCCAAGAATCACACAATTTAGATCAGTCTAATGTGATAACAATATCCATGACATGTGAACTTCCTAGAATCACACAGTTTAGATCAGTCTAATGTGATAACAATATCCATGACATGTGAACTTCCTAGAATCACACAATTTAGATCAGTCTAATGTGATAACAATATCCATGACATGTGAACTTCCTAGAATCACACAGTTTAGATCAGTCTAATGTGATAACAATATCCATGACATGTGAACTTCCAAGAATCACACAATTTAGATCAGTCTAATGTGATAACAATATCCATGACATGTGAACTTCCTAGAATCACACAATTTAGATCAGTCTAATGTGATAACAATATCTATGACATGTGAACTTCCTAGAATCACACAATTTAGATCAGTCTAATGTGATAACAATATCCATGACATGTGAACTTCCTAGAATCACACAGTTTATATCAGTCTAATGTGATAACAATACACACAACTTGTGAACTGCATCATTTCCCAGAATCACTTATTTTCGATCAGTAAAATGATGTCCATTACTTGTGTCACTCTCTTGATAGAAACAAGTTGCTCTAGATAATAGTAACAGCATCTCCCTATTATAACTTAGAAGAAGACACAGTCTGAGGCTGAACAGAACATAACATGCCTCCTTATAAGCATGTAAGGTCACAAGAAAAATCACATTCCGAGCTTGAAATGTTCAAACACATACACATACTACGGATTGTTGTCAGAGCTGGAATCATCAGACAGAGGGTTAGGGTCCCCCCTGACACGACACCTGTGAACTATGGCCTTCTCATAGGCTTTCTTGACTGCGTTGCGGACATTGGTTTCTTGTTTTCCATCAGCTTGGATTTGTCGAGGTCGGAGTTCACACCAAGAGGCTCCAACTTGCTACGAGGTAGCCACTGCCTGAAATCAAAGACACCAACATCAGTACTAACATTTGATGACTCATTCCCACACAACCTCACAATAGACACATCAACATCAGCAGCATGCTCTCATGACTAGCATGGACCCAATGCCTCCAGCAGTTCTCTACTTCTAAAACTTAGAATAAGAAATGAATACAACATAAATGGACCTCACAACCAAGATAAATACACCTCACAGCCAACATAAATACACCTCACAGCCAACATAAATGGACCTCACAACCAAGATAAATACACCTCACAGCCAACATAAATGGACCTCACAACCAAGATAAATACACCTCACAGCCAACATAAATACACCTCACAGCCAACATAAATACACCTCACAGCCAACATAAATACACCTCACAGCCAACATAAATACACCTCACAACCAACATAAACCCGAAACATGAGAAGAAAAATCACAAAAGAAGCTGCACAAATGTCAGAGCTATTTAGACAGACATACCAGGTTCTCTTGGTGTCAAAAAACAAAACAAGGTAGACAGATTCTGAGTATTTGTTCTGTAACTCTAGGACCTCATCAGGTGGAACAGGAATGGGCACTCCATTGTGGAAGTAGCCAGTCTTAGGCATCTTTGGGTTGATGATCTACAAGTAGATGGAACATGTGAGGTCAAATGTTAATTTTTACAGATGGGAGTTAACAACTCTCATTACTTTTCTGACATTGGCCCAGTAATGAGTTCTGTTAGAATCTATGTTACAAATACACTATAAAATGGTGATGACAAGTGGCCATTCATTTAATAAGAAGGTAAACGTTTAAAACTCACTGGGGAGGATGTAATGTACACACAAATTTAATTTTAAATCACCCCCCCCTTCCCAAAAAAAAATAATAATTTTTTTTGGGGTCTAAATGTGTGCCTTCAAAACTTAGTTCTTTTAACAGTTTCTGTGTGAGATGGAGGAGAGGAGTGGGTGATGGGAGGTAGAGAGAGGGAAGTATGAGGAAGGATGATGGGAGGTAGAGAGAGAGGGATGAGGAAGGGAGTGGGCAATGGGAGGTAGAGAGAGAGGGATGAGGAAGGGAGTGGGTGATGGGAGGTAGAGAGAGAGGGATGAGGAAGGGAGTGGGCGATGGGAGGTAGAGAGAGAGGGATGAGGAAGGGAGTGGGTGATGGGAGGTAGAGAGAGAGGGATGAGGAAGGGAGTGGGTGATGGGAGGTAGAGAGAGAGAGGGATGAGGAAGGGAGTGGGTGATGGGAGGTAGAGAGAGAGAGAGGGATGAGGAAGGGAGTGGGCGATGGGAGGTAGAGAGAGAGGGATGAGGAAGGGAGTGGTGATGTGAGGTAGAGAGAGAGGGATGAGGAAGGGAGTGGGTGATGGGAGGTAGAGAGAGAGGGATGAGGAAGGGAGTGGGCGATGGGAGGTAGAGAGAGAGGGATGAGGAAGGGAGTGGGTGATGGGAGGTAGAGAGAGAGGGATGAGGAAGGGAGTGGGTGATGGGAGGTAGAGAGAGAGGGATGAGGAAGGGAGTGGGTGATGGGAGGTAGAGAGAGAGGGATGAGGAAGGGAGTGGGCGATGGGAGGTAGAGAGAGAGAGGGATGAGGAAGGGAGTGGGCGATGGGAGGTAGAGAGAGAGGGATGAGGAAGGGAGTGGGTGATGGGAGGTAGGGAGTGGGTGATGGGAGGTAGAGAGAGAGAGGGATGAGGAAGGGAGTGGGTGATGGGAGGTAGAGAGAGAGGGATGAGGAAGGGAGTGGGTGATGGGAGGTAGAGAGAGAGGGATGAGGAAGGGAGTGGGTGATGGGAGGTAGAGAGAGAGGGATGAGGAAAGGAGTGGGCGATGGGAGGTAGAGAGAGATGGATGAGGAAGGGAGTGGGTGATGGGAGGTAGAGAGAGAGGGATGAGGAAAGGAGTGGGCGATGGGAGGTAGAGAGAGATGGATGAGGAAGGGAGTGGGTGATGGGAGGTAGAGAGAGAGGGATGAGGAAGAGAGTGGGTGGGTGATGGGAGGTAGAGAGAGAGGGATGAGGAAGGGAGTGGGTGATGGGAGGTAGAGAGAGAGAGGGATGAGGAAGGGAGTGGGCGATGGGAGGTAGAGAGAGAGAGGGATGAGGAAGGGAGTGGGCGATGGGAGGTAGAGAGAGAGGGATGAGGAAGGGAGTGGGTGATGTGAGGTAGAGAGAGAGGGATGAGGAAGGGAGTGGGTGATGGGAGGTAGAGAGAGAGGGATGAGGAAGGGAGTGGGCGATGGGAGGTAGAGAGAGAGGGATGAGGAAGGGAGTGGGTGATAGGAAGTAGAAAGAGGGAGGGATGAGGAAGGGAGTGGGTGATGAGAGGTAGAGAGAGAGGGATGAGGAAGGGAGTGGATGACGGGAGGTAGAGAGAGAGAGAGAGAGGGAGGAGGGAGTGGGTGACAGGAAGTAGATTGAGGGAGGGATGTGGAAAGGGAGTGGATGACGGGAGGTAGATAGAGAGAGAAATGAGGAAGGGAGTGGATGATGGGAGGTAGAGAGAGAGAGAGAGGGATGAGGAAGGGAGTGGATGATGGGAGGTAGAGAGAGAGGGGGGAGGAGGGGAGTGGGTGACAGGAGGTAGATGAAGGCAGGGATGAGGAAGGAAGTGGGTGACAGGAGGTAGATAGAGGGAGGGATGAAGAAGGGAGTGGGTGACAGGAGGTAGATAGAGGGAGGGACGAGGAAGGGAGTGGGTGACAGGAGGTAGATAGAGGGAGGGATAAGGAAGGGAGTGGATGACGGGGGGTAGAGAGAGAGGGAGGAGGGGAGTAGGTGACAGGAAGTAGATAGAGGGAGGGATGACGAGAGGTAGAGAGAAGGGGGATAGTGGGAGAGAGAGAGAACAAAAGGAGGAAGAGCAAGAAGATGGAGATTGAGAGAGGGGGGGGAGGTAGAGAGAAAATGGGATGAGGTAGAGAGAGAGAGGGGGAGGAGGAAGGTAGTGAGTGATGGGAGGTAGAGAGAGAGAGAGGGATGACGTAGGGAGTGGGTGATGGGAGGTAGAGAGAAGGGGTATAGTGGGAGGGAGAGAGCAAAAGTAGGAAGATCAAGAGATTGAGTGGGGGAGGGAGGTAGAGAGAAAGTGAAGACCCTACATTCAATTTGTCTTATAAATTAGTCACTAGTAAACTTATGAGGAACCAAATAGAGAGATTTGTCGGGAACAAACACAAGTTCAAATGGAATACAAAACACCAGGTAAAAATGGTGCAATGAGTTGTAGACTCTGACAAAGCCATTTGTCAAGTCAAGTATGATCTTTTCAACACACCTAGGGTAGAAACCTCTGATGAATGTGACTGTGTCACTGGCAACAATTATTGCTGAACATCTGTGCCCAACACAAGATGAATAGTAAACCCCTTGTCACAATCATCAACAATAGAACAAGCTGTAACCAGACTTGAGCCAACCAATGATTTCTTGTCATTTATTACACAGATGAGTTGATGTATATAAATATATATATATATATATATATATATATATATATATATATATATATATATATGACAAACAGACAGGACTAATGTAGCCACTTCTTGCGTCATGGTCAGTGAAACGATTCAATCTTCCACAGAAATAATCAGTTTGTCCAAGTGAGCAAAGTTCAAAGCAGGAAGGCAAATTGAGCTCACAAACATGCAGTGCTCACTTAATCTCCTTCTAATGTCAGACAAGACAGGCAGAGATATGACCTGTAGACTAATGCTACTGTGCTCACTTAATCTCCTTCTAATGTCAGACAAGAGAGACAGAGATATGACCTGTAGACTAATGCTACTGTGCTCACTTAATCTCCTTCTAATGTCAGACAAGAGAGACAGAGATATGACCTGTAGACTAATGCTACTGTGCTCACTTAATCTCCTTCTAATGTCAGACAAGAGAGACAGAGATATGACCTGTAGACTAATGCAAATGTGCTCACTTAATCTCCTTCTAATGTCAGACAAGAGAGACAGAGATATGACCTGTAGACTAATGCTACTGTGCTCACTTAATCTCCTTCTAATGTCAGACAAGAGAGACAGAGATATGACCTGTAGACTAATGCTACTGTGCTCACTTAATCTCCTTCTAATGTCAGACAAGAGAGACAGAGATATGAACTGTAGACTAATGCTACTGTGCTCACTTAATCTCCTTCTAATGTCAGACAAGAGAGACAGAGATATGACCTGTAGACTAATGCTACTGTGCTCACTTAATCTCTTTCTAATGTCAGACAAGAGAGACAGAGGTATGACCTGTAGACTAATGCTACTGTGCTCACTTAATCTCCTTCTAATGTCAGACAATGATGAGAGGTCATCTAGAGCCAAATGTAGAAGAAAAGCAATGTTTTACTGCACAGAGAAAAGAGTTCGTTCCACACGAGGGATTGGAGCAAACAAGAAGTGGACGAGGTTTTGTTGTGTCCCTTTGAAAGGCCAATGATAATGTTACAGCTATGTATCTGTAACAGGGAACACACTGTAACACCTCAATAAAGACAACCAGTACAATTGTGGTACAAAGATAATGAAGATATTAGGTCAGTAATCCCACATTTGAAGCAACATTACATCGCTAATTGTTTGCTAAGAAACCTTGATGGCATGTGATATACCTAAATGTGATATTTAATCCTGTCAGCTCTGGCGGGACCTAAAAGTCCCACTTCAAATTCATTTGCTACATTATCTCATTACTTGTGTGTAAGTCCTGCAGACTATATCACTGGGAATCGCCAACAGGTGGCGCTGGCAGCGTGACCTCCAGGAAGGGTTCATTTACTTTCGTTTTCCGACCCCCACAGCACAAATGTATACAAATTTAAGTATCTTCTATTCAGCTCGAATGCCCACGCACGCACGAATACATACAAATCATGTAGCAATATGTCTAAAACCTACTATAAAATCAGCATCAAACAGCTGTGCAGTCCGTTATCTTTCTCTATCTGGATGTGCCAAGATCTGCCCACATTCTCTGTCTAGACGCATACTCAGCCGATCTGTGTGCCACTATTAACTCGTTGTTGACGCATATTTAGCATATGAACTACTTGCCACTATTAACTCTTTGCTGAGACATTTATTTGATCTACTTGCCACTATTAACTCTTTATTGAGACATATTTAGCTGATCTACTTGCCACCGTTAACTTTTTGTTAAGACATATTTAGCTGATCCACTTGCCACCGTTAACTCTTTGTTAAGACATATTATACTACTTGCCACTGTTAACTCTTGTGCTCATAGAGCATATATACAATAGAGTAACTCACAGATAGGAGAAAATAGAAATCGCGCTTTTGCTCCTTGGATGTGCCCTAACACGCTGGTTGAAGTGCTGTGTACCCAAATATAGATGATGACACAGCCAAACGGTAAAGACAAAGTTGCCAAAAACTGCAGCAGAAGTTGATGAAACTCATTATTTTTCTATATACAGGCTATTTTAGAAGTGAACAAGGAAATTATAAACCACAATGCTACCTCTCAAATAATAGCAAATAGCAAGAAGAGTAAGCATGCTAATGTCGATATGGCATTCCAAGTGTGAGGTGTTGCGCGATTTACAGGCATGGGAATATCACAACACGAACTGAACACTTTTAGATGGGCGTGGAGTCAAAGACACAAACTGAACACTTTTAGATGGGCGTGGAGTCAAAGACACAAACTGAACACTTTTAGATGGGCGTGGAGTCAAAGACGCAAACGGAACACTTTTAGATGGACGTGGAGTCAAAGACGCAAGGCAGCGACAAGGCTGAAAGTAGTCAATATCCAGAGCTGGATGCCTGCGTCGGGATCAGTGAGTCAAAACTGATTACAATTCTACGTCACCTTCCCGTAGGTGACCTGGAAACAGACTGACAAAATGAGTATGGGGTCAAAGAAGAAAATAATTGGGTACCTAGAAATGATATTTCTGGGGCAGGTTAAAAGACATAGTAGCCTACTAAAAGTAATCTTGGATGGGAAAATACAAGGTAAAGGAGGCAGAGGCAGGCCAAGACTAACATGGAAGAGTAACATCAAAAGATGGACAAATCAGCCTATGACAACCTGCACCATCAAAGCAAGAGACAGAGCGAAATGGCGCTCCATGGTAGCTAACCTTCGATGCGGAGACGGCACTCAATGATGATGACCCATAAATGACATGTTGAAGTCAGATGCGCTGGGTCGAAGGCGCAAAAAATGGCATCTTGTTGCAAACCGCGACACAACGCAAGGAGGACACTCCTTAGTATGTCCTTTATAATAACGGGCAAAAGAGGGGAAGCAATCATTGGGTGAAACCAAAACATAAATGGTTAACCCCCAAAACACACATTGAGACACATCTAGTGCCCGTACACTAAGGGTTAAGTCCCTTGAAGACCTGCCAGCGATATGTCTCCTGACTTGTATGTACCAATCTCCACATGCCGTGACTATAAGCAGCGGCGGGAATTTGTCGACAGCGCCAGAAGAAGGTCAAACGATCGGCACGTTCCACGTTGACCTTGGACGAATTAAAGTGCACAGAACTATGGTCTCACTTCTAAAACTGCTTGTCCTATTTTTGTTATTACATAATAAAAAACGTTATAGGCAAACCTGGAGCGTCTAACGGTCGTGAAGGTTTACATATAAGGAACATATTTTCCTGTCTTCCTCGACATTATTGTGTCTAGATATGAACGATTCTACTCCACCACCACTATCATGTGACATACCGGTTGGCGTAGGCGATCATGTCCTTCCATAATTATCTATCCACAGTAAAAAAAAAATAAATAAAAATAGTAAAGTACCCCCCCCCCCCCCCGTCATGCCAAGTGGCGTCCCATAGGGAATATGGTGTTAGTGACCATAAATTTTACAGACCTTTGGCACATGATTTTTGGAGTAATGTGGTCGGTATTACGCCCGTGTCGCTTATTTTCCCAGAAAAAAAATCCGGTACCCATTAAAGGCTGGGTGAACCCGGAAGCCGTCGGTTAGTATTGAACCCTACCTCTTGTCCTTTGTAGAACACTAACCATCGAGCTATCGCGACTCCCTATCTATCCAGAAGTACATCGTATCAATTCTGTTGTTGACTGTTCTACGTGCCATGATCTCGAGCTATCCATTACGATCTCTCTTTGTCGTCCGCGATCTCTCTTTCCCTGTATTTTGCCAGTTGCAACGAAGTATTCCAAGTAATATGCCAATAAATATAATGCCATCATGTCGAACATTCCGGTTTCTGTCATTTTATTTCGGCATTTTAAGCAAACTGGGGTTAAACAAGGATGTATTTTATCGCCCTTGTTATTTGGAATTGTTATGGACTTCATAATGAAGAAATGCTGCACTGGTAATAAAGGCATCGAATGGATACAAGGAGACCATTTGGAGGACCTCGACTTTGCTGATGACATAGTTCTCATCAGCAGTCAGATAAAACGATGCAGGAAAACACAAATGAACTATCATCAATAGCCAGCAAAATTGGGCTTGAGGTCAACCATGAAAAGACTAAAGTCATGAAAAGTTTAATTCCAACAAGTGACAAAATATACATGGAAAACAAACCAGTAGAAGAGATCAATCACTTTATCTATCTTGGAAGTCACATTGATCGAGAAGGGGATACGAGCAAAGAAATTAGAATCAGACTAGCTAAAGCAGCAATGTCTTTCAGAAGCCTTGAAAAGTTGTGGAAATCAAAACTCATCAGCACAAACACAAAACTTAGGCTATTCAAATCAAATGTACTATCAACCCTTACGTATGCGTGGGAAAGCTGGAAAACAACAAGAGATATAGAAACAAAGTTGAACGCATTCGAAAATAAATGTCTAAGGAAAATACTTGGTATAGCATGGAACCAATTCAAAACAAACGAGGAAATTAGAGAAATCGCCAATCAACCACTAATATCTTCAGTAATAAAGAAAAGACGATGGTCATACGTTGGACATGTGATGAGAAGAGATAATAATCGAATAGCAAAGCAAGCCCTCATATGGGAAACAACAGGTAAAAGAAAAAGAGGAAGACCCAGGGAGACACTGAGAAGAACATTGATGAGAGAGGCAAGAGCAGCAGGAGTCGGCTCCCTCAATGAGATAGAACTGTTTGCACAGAACAGAGACAGATGGCGAGATTTGATAAAATATCTTTAAAAGAAAACTGCTAGAACAAAAATTCATATAGGAGAAGGTGTATCTTGGTCTACGCCCTATGGGCCGGTTACGGCTCGAAAGGTCAATAGATAGATTTTAAGCATCTAAAAATGTCATCTACAATGAAAAGAAGAATGTTGATATATGTTGCATGAGATGCGACAAGAGGATCTCAAAGCAGGCCCTCAAATGGGAAGCAGAGGGTAAGAGAAAAAGAGGCAGACTTGTTTGAAGATGTGCTGGTAAATGTTTTTCCTCGATCGTATTGCCTTCCTCAGTAACAACTGGTCAGGCAGTGAAACAATTCACAGAACATTGTGCCTGCCATAAAGTCAGCGCTATTCCGATACGTCTCCTGCCCTCATGTCCTCCCAGATCTTGGTTATCGCTACATTCCCGTATCCCTTTAGTCTAAACTGTCATATTCCATTCTATTCATGAAATCAGCTGCATCGCAGTCGGGGCATACCCATATCCGCTCCACCACCCGTCCCAGCATATCTGGAAGCGAAGACTGATTGTTCCTGTAAGGTGTTGATTATAAGTACATCTAGGTTCCCAACTAAGCACTCTGGATCGACCAGATCCCTTTTCTACTTTTAGACTTCTCAATCTCTCATAAACATCATCGTCCCATCCATTCTACTCCTCTTCTCTAAGGTATAAGGAACAAACTAGACGATGTCCTCTTTTTCGAAAGCAACGCCACACTCAGTGCCAGAACTGCCAGCGAGCTTATCGGCTATTTCATTGTTGTATCTGTGCCGTAACTGTGTCTGATGTTGGTTGTAGCGAAGTGGTAAGTCTAAACTGTATCTGATGTTCGCTGTCATCATCATCAAGTACCGGGCCTGCTGGCGTAGGTGATCATGTCTCTCCACAACTTTCGATCTCGGCAGCTATTTATTATTTCTGTTGTTGACCTTCTGCCAAGCCATTCTCTTAGGCTGTCTGTTATTTTTTCTCTTTGCTTCCCTCTATCTCTTCGTCCCTCAATTTTTCCAGTTGTTACAATATATTCCAGTCGTTCTTTTCTCATTACATGGCCAAAAAATGATGATTATTTCTTCCTAATATTGGAAATTAGCTCTCTTTTTGCTTTGACATCTCTCAGAACATCTTCATTACTCTTCTTAGCTGCCCATGGTACTCTCAACATTCTTCTGTAAAACCACATTACTACAGACTCCAGTGATTTTCTTGTCTGTTATCCTATTGTAGCCCGTGTGTTACCGGGGCCCCATTATGTGGGATGTAAAGAATAGTGACACTGTGACCTTCCAGGCATGTCGTATGAGGCGACTAAGGAGGTTGATCGATGGCTTGACAAGCTGTCATTGTAAAAAGCATTGTTATGGAAACAGACCATAGATTTTAGAAGCAGTGATCTCTGCAATATGTGCCATTTTGGCACGCAAGGTTACTATTTTTGAGATTGTGGTTCTGCCCTATGTGCCGTCTTCGGCTCGAAAGGACAATAGATAGATAGATATCCTATTGTCCATGATTCGCATCCATATGTTAAGACTGGCTCTACGTAACATTTAAGAACTCTTTTTCTTGTTTCTATTGTCAAAAATGGATTGCATAGTATCTTCTTCATTTTTTTGGAAAGCTGCTTTTGCCTGAGCCATTCTGCATCTCACGTCTGAGGTTAAAAAAGTTCCCAAATATTTAAATTCATTTACCTGTTTTAATATTGTTCCACTTGTCTTTATTTTGCACTGAGGTGATGTCGTTTTCTTTGTTGTTTCTATTACTTCTGTCTTTATGCTATTAAGCCTGAGTCCTTTATTTTTGCTTTCTTTCACTATAATGTCCAACATTTCTTGTAACTCATTTTCACTCTTAGTGATTAAGACTGTATCATCAGCATACCTTAGATTATTTATATTATGACCTCCAATTGTTATTCCAGGCATGCCCCTTATGGATCTTAAAATAATCTCACTATAAATATTAAACAAATCTGGTGACAGCACACAACCTAACACCCTGTTTTATTTGTTGAAACATTCCCAATTGGTTTCCAGTTCTTATGGCCGCTGTTTGTTGCGAGTACATGTTCTTTATTATTCTTAGATCTTTGCTGTCTACGTTTATGCTTTCTAAAATTGTGATTATTTCTTGGTGCTTTACTTTGTCAAATGCCTTGGTGTAATCTATGAAACATAGGTATAGATCTGTTTTCACCTCTATGGCTCTTACTACTAAAGATCTTATGATATAAATGGCATTGCTTGTTCCTTTATCTCTAACAAAATCACACTGTTCATCGCTAATTTCTGGACTGATTTTGTTTTGCACTCTTCGCATGATGATTCTTAGTCATATGACTAATAAGTCTTATTGTGCGATTATCATCGCATTCAATCGCATCCGATTTCTTTGGTATTTATTATTTCTATTCCAAAATCACCCATGGCTTCAATCTCTTCTTTAGTTATATTATCTAGTCCAGGAGCTTTGCCTGCTTTCATATTGCGCAAGGCATCTTCCACTTCTTCTCTGAGTATTTCTGGTCCATCTCCATTATCCTTAATATTTACTTCCGTTCCGTTCATCATTATAAAGATCCTTAATGTATTCTGTCCATCGTTCCTTATGTTTTCTTGATCAATCAACACTTCTCCTTCCTTTGATTTTAGACATCGTTTTTTATTGCGTTTTTCTTCCTGTTAATTCCTCAATTTGTTTGGATATAGCTTTAGCATCTTCTTTTTGTTGCATTTCAATGTTTTTACATCTCTCTTTTAGCCATACTTCTTTTGCTTCATTGCATTTTACTACAATTTCTTTATTTAATCTGTTATACTCATCTTTATTTTCTTTATTTCTTCTTCTTGTATCCATTAGCTGCAAAATGTCATCCGTCATCCATTTCTTTCTTGAATTTGTCCTCACTGGTGGTATGAACTCTTTTGATGTTTGGTGCATTGATTCTTTTAGCATTTCCCACTGTTCATCAATGCTTTGTATCTTCTCTATTGCATTGTATCGGTTCTGAATTGTGATTTTATATTTGTCTTGCAATTTCTTATCTGATTTTAGTAATTATTCTAAATTTAACCTAATGTTAACTGAAGCTCGTTTTGTTGTTTTTAATTTTACTCTAAGCTTTCCCACAACTGGTACATGATCACTATTGCAATATGCCCCTGGTCTAGTTTTCACACACACCAGACTGTTTCTAAATCTATTGCTTATCATTATGTAATCAATTTGATTACGTGCGTTGTCACCTGGGCTTTTCCATGTCCACAGACGTCTTGGATGTTGCTTAAACCAGGTGTTTCCTATCATCATATTGTGTGTTCTTGCCCAGTCAATAATTTTCTCACCTCTTTCATTCCTCTCCTACTGGCGTAGGTGATGTCTCTCCACAATTTTCGATCTCGGCAGCTATTTATCATTTCTGTTGTTGACCTTCTGCCAAGCAATTCTCTTAAGCTGTCTGTTATTTTTTCTCTTTGCTTCCCTCTACTGTTATTTTTTCTCTTTGCTTCCCTCTATCTCTTCGTCCCTCGATTTTTCCAGTTGTTACAATATATTCCAGTTGTTCTCTTCTCATTACATGGTCAAAAAATGAAGATTGTCTCTTTCTAATATTGGAAATTAGCTCTCTAATTTTCAACCGTAGTATATGTAATAAATAAACATGATATTGTATATAGAAGCTAAATTAGTAGAGAGAGACGAAGCAAACAGCGATGTTCCGGCAAAAGTCTTCATCGTGTACACAATAAACATATGTTTGTTTTGTTGAAGGCTTTTGCTGAAACGCCGCTGCTTCTCTTTCTATTAATTTAGCTAACACAATGTTATATTTATTGTACATGATCTCTACAGCTCTACTCGCGGCCCCACATAATATTTAATATTGGTATGGTTGTTATCTCCAATAACCGATTTATATATGTAGGTTAATATGAGAGTAGCTCGTTTTGGGCAAAGCACTATCTCCTTTGATTCGCCCAGACATAGCAAGGATGTCAGTTCACAAACTACTGACTTATGTTGATCACTTGCTACTAACCGTCTGTCAAGGCGCCAAAGGCAATACCACTTCATGGCGATAGACCAACAATGCCTGTCTGTCTCACACAGAGCGCGCGTGGAGGACACTTGGTAGTCAAGATGTTGTGAGCAGTACTAGACATAACGTTGAGGGTCCTGAACGTATCAAAAACACCCAATGTACTGTCAACATGCAGAGGAATGATTTCCTCATCCCAACATTGTGATCACGTGTCAAACAATCAAATTATGGCCACACAAACGTATTAGAAACATGATGGGAATCCGCTTGAAAGACAACAGTAGCAAAAGGCTAAGTAGACACGGATTATCCCGGATGCAGAATATATATATATATATATAAACTATCTTCACAGCAATCTCCCATTGCTGGGGTCTCCAATAGAGTGGGGGGGGGGGGGGGGGGAATTGTAAGACCAGAGAATAAAATCACTTGTCCAATGCAGTCGTTGAGAAATGTTTGGGTTTTTATTTCATCCCCAATAGAAAAAAAAAAACAAAAAAACTCTTGACTTACCGAGATTCGAACTCGCGGTCTCCTTGTTTTGGAGCTAGTCAAGTTTATCGACTCGGCCACCCGCTCCTCGATCTATATAACGAGATAAATGTGTTGGTTCGATCATCGGCGTTGGGATTTGTTCAATAATCGAACTCGTGATTTCTTCGTGGCTTTACCCTCCCCTGGTCTCTGGCTAGTGAGATCTGATGTCTAGCAATCTCGTAAAGATGGCGAAAAACAGGAGGTCCCGTGTGTACTCGCGCACGTTAATGAACACTTAGTTTAAAATAGAAAAGTGTAGGCCAAAATGGGTGCTGTTCGAGCAAACATTGTTAAGCAAATCTACCCATCCATGACGAAGACGATATGCCGGGCCAAAAGGCGCAGTTGTCGAGAATATAAAGTACGACACTTGAATCAGCGTCACAGCACGCAAGTTTTCACCAATATATGCTCGGCCGCCTATCCAGATGTTTTCGGAGACTTCTGGATAGTGTCGCTTCAAGCATCGAAACTCACGATGCGAAGCACCAGAGTACTATCCTGGTACCCATTTCTGCCATCGGCTGGTGCGACCTCGGGGTTATTTTTTTAAAAATTATATCACCCCCCCCCCAAAAAAAAAAAAAACCATGACTACAACTCACACTGCTCCCAGCAGGAATCGAACTGGGGTAGTCTGAACGTCGGTAGCCCAATCTAGTGGTTTTACCAACTAGTCTACCGAGGTCCTCGAAGACGTTCGAAACTATGCCGTCAACTAGCGACACAACACATATACGTCAACGTAACGGGTGAACGCTAAGAAGCGAGGCTATATAGAGCTGTAAAAGGATTGGAACAATGCTGGCATTACAGTATCAAATGTGTGTGTGTTGAGATAAATAAAAGGTGCACGTGCTGTTGTGTATTAGTATGAGATGAAAGAAGTTGGCTACAGGAACGATATATGGACCTACTATTTGTCACTCCACCCTCTCGACTACAACAACGATATATGGACCCACTATTTGTCACTCCACCCTCTCGACTACAACAACGATATATGGACCCACTATTTGTCACTCCACCCTCTCGACTACAACAACGATATATGGACCCACTATTTGTCACTCCACCCTCTCGACTACAACAACGATATATGGACCCACTATTTGCCAATCCACCCTCTCGACTACAACAACGATATATGGACCCACTATTTGCCAATCCACCCTCTCGACTACAACAACGATATATGGACCCACTATTTGCCAATCCACCCTCTCGACTACAACAACGATATATGGACCTACTATTTGCCAATCCACCGTCTCGACTACAACAACGATATATGGACCTACTATTTGCCAATCCACCCTCTCGACTACAACAACGATATATGGACCTACTATATGCCAAATCCACCCTCTACGACCCTCTACTAACAACGATATATGGACCTACTATTTGCCAATCCACCTACTATTTGCCACCCACCCTCTCCACTACAACAACGATATATGGACCTACTATTTATCACTCCACCCTCTCGACTACAACAACGATATATGGACCCACTATTTGTCACTCCACCCTCTCGACTACAACAACGATATATGGACCCACTATTTGCCAATCCACCCTCTCGACTACAACAACGATATATGGACCCACTATTTGCCAATCCACCCTCTCGACTACAACAACGATATATGGACCTACTATTTGCCAATCCACCCTCTCGACTACAACAACGATATATGGACCTACTATTTGCCAATCCACCCTCTCCACTACAACAACGATATATGGACCCACTATTTATCACTCCACCCTCTCGACTACAACAACGATATATGGACCCATTATTTACCACTCCACCCGCTCGGGTACAGGAACGATATATGGACCTACTATTTGCCACCTCACCCGCTCCATGGGGCAAAAAAAAATCAGCAGAATTATTTAGTTCATTTTGCTATGAAGATAGTGATCTTTGGATCCTTTACTAGTTCTCTCAATAGCTGTATGAGACCAACAAGAGATAAAGCGAGAGAGAGAGAGAGAGAGAGAGAGAGAGAGAGAGAGAGAGAGAGAGAGAGAGAGAGAAACGAACACAAGAGATGTATTGATACGGATTAGAAGATAGTGACATTGGTAGAGCGAGTGAAGGTGGAAAAGTCTTACCAAAGCTGGATACCAGGGATATCCTCGACATTTTGCCCACACCAGGTCTAGAGGCTCCAGGGTGATGAGGTCGCCAGAGTCCGCGCTAGGACTCCGCCGGTTGCGACCTGCAATTTAATTGGGGAACACAGGTCACGTGACTAAACCTCGATGAAAACTTGATATTTCAACCCGGAAATAACACTACTTCAACAAACTAGTCAACCATGTACATTTCTCTCTCCTAATTATCATGTGACCTCTACACAATAAATAATATCCTATTACATCGATCTAGTCTGGAGTCTACAAGCAACATTGTTGCATTTATTACACAATGAATATCAATAATAACAACGTGTATCTAGAGTTAATACAATTAAATTGCAAAACAATTATAGTGCATTCTAAAAATAAAACCTTACGTTTGATGGTTCTCAAAAGTAAACAATGTGGACACAAATTTTACAAGTGCTGCACATATGATTTGGGCACACGAAACAAGGCCTGCTAATAAAAACAAAAGGAAAACCCCTGGTAAAGATAAAGTCTTCAAAACAATAAAAGCAAAATGATGTCTGGGCTGTCTTGTGGTCACATATCGATCAGTGATTATTCCACTAAAGTACAACCCCATTTTGCAGAGAATAATGTACAAATTAGTACATGAAATGAGAACCATCACTTCACTGCGATGACAGGCCATCGCGATCACCATCACTCATTGCCAACTCCTTTATTAATCAACCTTCTTGCATACTCTCATGTTAGACTGTCTGATATTTCCCTCGTCCGTTCCTCGAGTTGTGCCTGTTGCCAGAATGCATTCTAAGCTTTCTGAAACCTTCTCCCAAGTGCTATCAACAAATTGTTTCATCTTGCGCCCTTGTCCCCTGCAAGAACGATCTCCGACACAGAAGCCAGTCAAGCATTAATCCAATGTAGTTTCCTGTTATTCCCGAACCTCTCCGTGTTCCCGAACCTCTCCGTGTTCCCGAACCTCTCCGTGTTGTCTTTACGAGCTGCGAGACCGAAGACGTCCTTGTGCGTTTAAAAAATAATCTTGTCTATGAACCTTCTTTCTGTCTTCACTTCCTCTTGTACACTTCCGGGTGTAGAGGGAGATAGAAAGTTCTGGTTCTCGCTCCTTTGGCGGCTTCAATCTTTGTCAATTGATGTTGCTGTAGAGTTTCTATGATGTTGTCTGTCCATATTACTCTGTGTCTGCCTCTTGCTCTTCTCCACGTCTAATAAATTCTCTGTATGATAAGGAATCAAAGGGAATTCTTACTAGATAGGCAAACCAATTCATTTGTTCTTTCTGTATGTAGCTTAGCAATGGTTCAATGCCTACTATTTTTCAATGAATAAAACAAACAATATAACATCGACAAATACTGATATGTAACATACAGGCACGAGGCATCCACATATCTGAGTTATTGTGAACAAACAACAAAAGCACGAGCGAACGACCTATGACTGCGTTACATGAGGTTCTATAAGGTTACGTGCACTCTCGCTTGTATATTAATTCAAAGTAAAAGATACACGTCTATTTTTGCACAGTCAAGTATTGTACCGTAACTCTGGAGCTAACATGAAAACACTGTTCATTAATCTATAAAAAGAGCATTAAGCTGTCTTTACATTACATGGCGTTTTTATCTTCTCGAAACAGCCATTTAACGCTATCAACGAGAACAGCTTCCTACACTGCTATTAGTTTATATCTGGAAGCAGTATTTTAGTTGTAATCATAAAAACGTTGCATACATGGCATTCCACTCATTTTTTAAATTGATATTTGGAGTGGTTCGAAACTGGGACACTGAATGTTCTAGAATAGTTCATTTTTATGTGGATATTTTAGTCCAAGAAGGTTTTATGAAAATAAATATTTCAAAAGTTGACAAATTTAATCCTTTCTGGTATAAAATAACCATAATTTAACTACAGATGTTCCAAAAGTTTAACTTAGAGTATTTTAAGATGATTGTCAAAGAACCATAACAGAATTCATAAGACTCAAGTCGAGATTCAAAACTAAGAACATGTAAAGACTACAAAAATGCCATCAACAAACATCTATCTTCCACCATGCTCTGAAATAAAACAGTTTTTCAATGCTAGAATTACGTCCCATATTTTTATTGCAATATTTAAAAAAAGAAAGGCCTTGTTTCTCCAAGTGTATTTAGTTTCGTACGTTTGTGAAAGTGATAAAAAGTCTGTGTGTGTATTTAGTGGCTTTATTTGGCTTGTGTCGGCCACAATGAACTGGCAATCTGAAAGACAGATTTATGTTTAAGGACCAAATTCGTTGTACAAACATGCGCTGGTCTCTATCTGTTCATTTTAGTGGGGGCCACTGTGTGTTTGCGTTAGTGAGAGAAGGAGATGTTTGTGAGCGTATAAAGTGTTAGTTTACAAGATTTGAACAATTACTAAATTATGTGCGTACACTAAACAAAGTTGACGAGAAGAAGCTAGCTTGGCAATACAAACTTGTTTACTAGAACATGCTACAGCTACAAGTGGACAGCATGCAAGCCATTTCGAGGTCAATCTACATGTTAGAAAATTAATCCATTCTGGCACGTTAAACTACATGCTACAACTATTATTGGCCAGCCTACAAGCCATTTCGAGGTCAATCTACATGTTAGAAAATTAATCCATTCTGGCAAGTTAAACTACATGATACAGCTATTAATGGCCAGCTTACAAGCCATTTCGAGGCCAATCTACATGTTAGAAAATTAATCCATTCTGGCAAGTTAAACTACATGATACAGCTATTAATGGCCAGCTTACAAGCCATTTCGAGGTTAATATTTTGTGACATGCCATTACTAAACGTACTTTTATTCATAGTTTACGCACCAACATTCTTTAGATATGTTCGACAAGCTCAAGAAAATCCTGGTACACCAGACTAAAGTGAGGCTTTTACTGAGATGTAAATGTTTGCAATTAGGGTCCCAATGGCGAATGAGAACATATCTGGCATATAAGAATGACTATCAAGTAGGTACGTATATTCGAAAACACCTGAGTTGGTTTGTCGGGGTGTGGTGCAAGGTTTATGTACCTGCCCGAGAGAGACAAGAGATAGAGACATCTCATCATGCGCCATACCGGTTGGCGTAGGTGATCATGTCCTTCCACAAATTTATATCCACAGTACATCGTATCAATTCTTTTGTTGACTGTTTCCCATGCCACGACATCAAGCTATGTAGTATCTTCTCTCTTTGTCGTTCGCGATCTCTTTCCCTGTATTTTGCCAGTTGTAAACCAAGTACTCATGAGAGAAATATGGAATGTGTTAATGATATCCACTCTCACCACACTGGCTTAGCGATCATTGCTCCTTTTATCTCTGCCCAAGGCCTGTCTCATATTTAATCTTTTGTCGGTTATTCACGGAGCCCCAGCGGACTGGATATATCTTGCAATAATGGACAACTCTTGGATTTCCGCCTGTTATTGACTTCATTTTCTCGGTGATAACTATCTCAAAAAGTTATTATTGTGTGTCCATGTTTCGGACACGCAGAGTGAAATGGGTTCAACATTTCCTCCCCCCCGTACGCATTTCTCTGTTGATGATGAGCCACTTTCGTATTGCATGCTTCATGCCTGTCACTGTGTATTGCCATAATAGATAGAGGGATGACAGTAGTTACTAGATCATGGCACGGCTATGTGGGTCCTCGCCAGAGATCTTAGTAGTTACGTGATCATGGCACGGCTATGTGGGTCCTCGCCAGAGATCTTAGTAGTTACGTGATCATGGCACGGCTATGTGGGTCCTCGCCAGAGATCTTAGTAGTTACTAGATCATGGCACGGCTATGTGGGTCCTCGCCAGAGATCTTAGTAGTTACGTGATCATGGCACGGCTATGTGGGTCCTCGCCAGAGATTATGGCAGCTACATACGTCATCACGGCACGGCTATGTGGGTCGTCGCAAGAGATTACAGAAGTTACATACGTGATCATGGAGTGGTGGTGGTTGTATAATCTAGTCTGTGCCGAAAAGTTCTAACAAACCTGGCGATAGAAGGTTCGACCACACAAGAACATCTACGTGACATGGATGGAAGGTTCTGCCACACAAGATCATCTACGTGACGTGGATGGAAGGTTCTGCCACACAAGATCATCTACGTGACGTGGATGGAAGATTCTACCACACAAGAACATCTACGTGACATGGGTGCAAGGTTCTACCACACAAGAACATCTACGTGACATGGGTGCAAGGTTCTACCACACAAGAACATCTACCTGACATGGGTGCAAGGTTCTACCACACAAGATCATCTATGTGACATGGGTGGAAGGTTCTGCCACACAAGATCATCTATGTGATGCGTGTGGAAGTGACTGTATGTCTCGACTTCCAGGGAAAATGGCGGCCATTGCCGCAAATCCATTTAGAGAGCGCCAACACGTTTTGGGGTCTCATGATTGTTTTTTTCTCTTTAAATTATTCAAGTGAATTGGAGATGAAAATGACTGTGGGCACTCTTTTCGGTAATAATGTTTGAAATTGTCGCGCACACAGTCGGCTTGGCTCCCACTGGAGCTCGACCTTTCTAACGGCCGCCAACCGACATTGCAAATAAAAAGGCTGCATGTCGACCGGCTTTGACATCGACTAGCGTTCTCACTTTAATCGTTTCAGTTGATTTGTTTGTTTTAAATGTGTGTTTCCTGTGTACTCTCTACTCGATGAGAGTCGTTTGTAATCGTCGCCTGTGCGCTGAGGGTAGGGTCTGCACGGTAGTCGATCATGTCAACAGAACTTGCCGCCACGCTTTGGCGGGAGTTGTGAGCGGATATTGGGAAATCTTGCCCGCGGCGATACTGACTGCATGAGCATAACAGAACGTGATAACGTCTTTTGTAAAGTCCTTTCAATGAGAGAAGATCAAATAGAGTACTATATGATAAATTGTTTTCAAGACGGTTTATATCTGCAGGTCACCTCCAGTGATGTTGACCCGTGATGATCCCACACCATAGAAGATATAACCAATGACTTCATATGTAAAGTGTGTTAAGAGCAGACACATAAAAGAGAGTTGTTTTATTTCTTTTAATTACATCATGGTACACGGTCTTTAGGCGTTTAGCAACTATAAGAAGATGGCTTTGAGAGTACAAGTCACTGATTGCTGTTGATTAAGTACAATCATAGCCTGGTCTATAACATTACGTTAATGCTTCAATAATGTATTTAAGTACTTTAATGATGATGAAGTAATGAATTTGATGTTTTAATATTAATAAGAGGCACAGTAATCGAAACATGAATCTACCCTTAGTGGTCTCCCAGTCAATTGTCTTCAAAGTAGACATATCTCTTTCTAGTAGACTTATAGAACATCACTGTCTACATCAACATTCATAAAGCAAATAAATGGTACCAATTCTCATTCCTGAGCTTCTGAATTCAGAAACATCCATTCATGGTGGATATCTAGGTCATGTAAGAAATCTACTCGCCAAATGTAATTGTAAGCACAGCAATCAGGTGCCTGGCGTTATTGAATATCTCTCATTCATTCAAACATACAGAAAATATATTAAAGATAATAAATATTACAAGAAAAGGAAATAACCTAAGCGATTACTCAAAGCAATCATAAAAATGTAATATTACAGCAACACTTAATCATTTCTAAATTTACATGACAAGATAAATAATGATGAAATATAAACAGCATGTTGTAGACACCACTTATACTCACCATAAACAAAGATTTTGGTAGTTTAATGTTTCAGCATTAGTTTGTCTAAAATGTGCTGCTGAAAGAACCCCCCCCCCCCCCCCCCCCCAGACAAGAATACTTGTTTCCTTTCTTTTTAAAAAACAATATTATATGTTGGCATATTTATAACGGTAAGCGAGAGATATCCTTGACAGCAAGTTAACTACTCTACATTGGAATTACTACCTTTCTTTCCTGAATTGATGAGGTTCATCTTGATATGTAATACACGTAAACACAGTTCAGGACCAACAATTATGTGTATGTCACTTTCAAATAAACATAAATGAATCTACATAGCACGCAACAGTGTATCATTGATACTATAGTTGTCTTGTTCATTTGCTTATTTCATAAAGATAATGTGTACATTACTCATCAATGGTGTGTTGAAGGTGATGTTAACAAGTGATATCTGACACCAACAATAAAGACACCATCAATATGATCTAGAAAATGTGCATTTGTTTGCTACTGCAAAGGGAAAGCACTCCAAGATTTGCATTGTAAGAATGGTCAGAAGGCAATAGCTTCAGGTCACTCTCACCCACAATTCTGGCCAAATTAACAGGATAGAACTAAAATGCCACATAGAGGTAAAACAAAAAAGCTGTGACCATTAACTGATTTAGAACCATACAAATACATTGTTTGTTGTTAGGATCACCGCACACCAGACCAACCCATAGGTGCTCCAATATCACCCTCAAGTAAGTCTGAGGAGAATCCTGGCCTATGTTCACGGACCGAAATAGCACGGCCATAAATTACATCATTTTTTCTTCTTTCTTTCTTCATCTGCCTTTAAGCGTCGAGGGGAGATATCATTTGTGGTCTTTTGCTTTTCCGTTCGCCTCTGCTGCTGTTATGTTTTCTAGTGCTTCTAATATTCCATCGATCCATCTTTTTCATGGTCGACCATTGGGTCTGGTGTTCTCGCAACACTTATTGAAGACTCGTTGTGTTGTGTTTTGATCACTCTGCCTTGTCACGTGGCCAAAACCATTTTATCTGTTGTTTCTTTATATATTCTGTGGTGGGAGAAATTCCTAGCTTTTTTTCTCAGTTCTTCATTTCTAATCTTGTCTCTCAGGCTGTTTCCTGTCATTCGTCCAACACATTTCATCTCAGTAGAGGTTATTTTTCGTGTTCTTGCATCTAGAGTCCAGGCCTGGCATTGGTAGCACAACGTTGGTATGAAGATATAATTTTTTCAACTTGTGCAAATTCACAGTTTATCGGCATTATGTCTAAAAATATGTAAAATATTGTAAAAAGTGAATGTTCACATTTAGCATATGGGTACACTTCTAATGTAGGTTACGTATGGTAATGTTAAAAATAGTTCTATAATGTGCAATATAAAGCATTAAAATATGAACCATATCAATTACTACAAAATACTTGAGTAAATTGTGCAAACAACGTACCATATTATGGAATACATAACACATTAAGCAATGGACTATATGGTTTAGTGCACTGGATAATTGAAGTGCTAGAATGTACAGATGATTTAAAGTACTATTATGCACAACAGTGAAAATGTTAACAGCATGATACTAAATAAAGTTCTACAGAGATTTAAAGCACAGCCATATGATTTGTGGAGCCAGTCATGAACATTATCAGAAAATGACACAAATCAACAAAGAAATAGACATCCAATGCAACAAGAGAAACCAAATATTGGCACAGCTATCCCCTATACTTTAACACAAAGCAATACCTATTACCACCAAGAAACGTTAACAGAATATAATAATTCCAATATTGTCCTACCAATGCCAAACATGGTCATTTATGTCAAAGCATAAAGGAAGTTTGTCACCACAGAGATGGGATGACTGAGAACAGTGTTTGGAGTAAGCAGAAAAGACAACCAGAAACAACATTATAAAAGAAAGATTCTTTGAGCCAAGGCACAAGCTACATACAGAAACAACATTATAAAAGAAAGATTCTTTGAGCCAAGGCACAAGCTACATACAGAAACAACATTATAAAAGAAAGATTCTTTGAGCCAAGGCACAAGCTACATACAGAAACAACATTATAAAAGAAAGATTCTTTGAGCCAAGGCACAAGCTACATACAGAAACAACAAATAAACTGACTTGTCCACCTAAAAATTCTGTGTGATTCCTTACCATACAAAGCATATATTAAAAGAAGAGAAGGGCAAGAGGCAGACCCAGAGTAAGATGGACAGACAACATCAATTAATAATGATTGAAACCACCAAAAGGACGAGAATCAGAACTTTTATCTTCCTCAACACCCAAACAGGTACACGAGGAAGTAAAGAAAGAAAGAGAAAAAGTTTTGGTATGAACAAGAGGAAGTGAAGAAAGAAAGAGAAAAAGTTTTGGTATGTACAAGAGGAAGTAAAGAAAGAAAGAGTAAAGGTTTTGGTATGTACAAGAGGAAGTAAAGAAAGAAAGAGTAAAGGTTTTTGTATGTACAAGAGGAAGTGAAGAAAGAAGAGAAAAAGTTTTTGTATGTACAAAAGGAAGTAAAGAAAGAAAGAGTAAAGGTTTTGGTATGTACAAGAGGAAGTAAAGAAAGAAAGAGTAAAGGTTTTGGTATGTACAAGAGGAAGTAAAGAAAGAGAAAAAGGTTTTTGTATGAACAAGAGGAAGTAAAGAAAGAAAGAGAAAAAGGTTTTTGTATGAACAAGAGGAAGTAAAGAAAGAAAGAGAAAAAGGTTTTTGTATGAACAAGAGGAAGTAAAGAAAGAAAGAGAAAAAGGTTTTGGTATGTACAAGAGGAAGTAAAGAAAGAAAGAGAAAAGGTTTTGGTATGTACAAGAGGAAGTAAAGAAAGAAAGAGAAAAGGTTTTGGTATGTACAAGAGGAAGTAAAGAAAGAAAGAGAAAAGGTTTTGGTATGAACAAGAGGAAGTAAAGAAAGAAAGAGAAAAAGTTTTGGTATGTACAAGAGGAAGTAAAGAAAGAAAGAGAAAAGGTTTTGGTATGTACAAGAGGAAGTAAAGAAAGAAAGAGAAAAAGTTTTGGTATGTACAAGAGGAAGTAAAGAAAGAAAGAGAAAAAGTTTTGGTATGTACAAGAGGAAGTAAAGAAAGAAAGAGAAAAAGTTTTGGTATGTACAAGAGGAAGTAAAGAAAGAAAGAGAAAAAGTTTTTGTATGAACAAGAGGAAGGAAAGAAAGAAAGAGAAAAAGTTTTTGTATGAACAAGAGGAAGTAAAGAAAGAAAAAGGAAAAAGTTTTTGTATGAACAAGAGGAAGGAAAGAAAGAAAGAGAAAAAGTTTTTGTATGAACAAGAGGAAGTAAAGAAAGAAAGAGAAAAAGTTTTTGTACGAACAAGAGGAAGGAAAGAAAGAAAGAGAAAAAGTTTTTGTACGAACAAGAGGAAGGAAAGAAAGAAAGAGAAAAAGTTTTTGTATGAACAAGAGGAAGTAAAGAAAGAAAGAGAAAAAGTTTTGGTATGTACAAGAGGAAGTAAAGAAAGAAAGATAAAAAGTTTTTGTATGAACAAGAGGAAGTAAAGAAAGAAAGAGAAAAAGTTTTTGTATGAACAAGAGGAAGTGAAGAAAGAAAGAGAAAAAGTTTTTGTATGAACAAGAGGAAGTAAAGAAAGAAAGAGAAAAAGTTTTTGTATGTACAAGAGGAAGTAAAGAAAGAAAGATAAAAAGTTTTTGTATGAACAAGAGGAAGTAAAGAAAGAAAGATAAAAAGTTTTTGTATGAACAAGAGGAAGTAAAGAAAGAAAGAGAAAAAGTTTTTGTATGTACAAGAGGAAGTAAAGAAAGAAAGAGAAAAAGTTTTTGTATGTACAAGAGGAAGTAAAGAAAGAAAGAGAAAAAGTTTTTGTATGTACAAGAGGAAGTAAAGAAAGAAAGAGAAAAAGTTTTTGTATGTACAAGAGGAAGTAAAGAAAGAAAGAGAAAAAGTTTTTGTATGTACAAGAGGAAGTAAAGAAAGAAAGAGAAAAAGTTTTGGTATGAACAAGAGGAAGTAAAGAAAGAAAGAGAAAAAGTCTTGGCATAATGCTGGGTGAATCCCAGTCAATTGGTCCACAAACAAACTATTGCTTTTACAGATAAATGATGAACATACTTGAGACAACAACTAACATGAGTAGCGTGGACAATCAATCAATTATCCTGTAACGTTGATGATCATTGGGCACCATAGATGACATAATTTGCTTCTAATCGTCATGATTTAGAGCAGCTCTCTGCGATACAATGAAAACAACTCCTGTCCAGTTCTCTGATGTTATCCACCTATCTTTCCCTTAGTCCTCCCTGTCTTCTGTTGCCTGATACTTTGATTTCCAGAATGGTTATGGAAAGGCCTGTGACAATATGATGTGTCCATACCAGGAAGTTTCTGCTCTTGTATAATTGAGAGTAAGGCTTTTATTGGTCCCGTGGAACATTCATTAGCGATATATTCTCTGTATGATATGAGTTATATCTTTCTATACCATTTCATCTCCACAGCCACACGTGGGAAAAGGCCAAAGCAAAAAGGAAACTTAATTCTAACCCTAGGAAGGAAACAATCAATCAATTTTGAATGTGGCTGCCATGTTATGAGAAGGGAAAAAGAGAAACAAAGAGAAAAGTACAAAACGGCTATAGAAAGTGACTTGTTAAGAAGTCAACAACAAAGATGATATAACAGGTGGAGAGGTTTGATTATATATGCCAGCAAACAATAACTGTACGTCGTGATGATGATATATGATATTCCGCACATAGTGTCATAACACACATTAAATGCTAGTCCATAAAGGCTGAAGAGCTGAAGTAACAATGTACAGCAAAAAACAAGGTACAGTAGTACACAAGTAGCAGTATAATAAATGTACAGTGATAACTGGCAACAGCACTGAGATGCAATGTTAACTTTCTGGAAATAGCAGTAAGTATTACAGCAAACAGCAGAAATTATTACACGTAACAGTGATAGGTAATACATTAAACAGCAATAGGTGTTACAGTAAACAGCAGCATTACAATACAGCATTAGATATTACAGTAAACAGTTCCAGAGAGCACTAAATAAATTGTACAATAAACAGTATTAAATACTACAATAAACTACACAAAGTATTAATGCATCATATATTACAGTACAATGTATTAAGTACTACAGCGAAAAAGTATTACAGCAAATAGCATACAATTTTACATCAATAGCACATCTGTGCCACAGTAAACATCACCAAGTATTACATCACAATAAACAGCATTTTGTATTATTAAGGCAAGCAGTACTGAATATAACAGCACACAACACTAACTACTGCAGTAAATATTACCAACAATTACAATGAAGATCATAATGTACCAACAGCACTAATTGTTATATTTTCTTCCATTTTACACTTTTCCCTATTAGACAGCCAGCAAGTGCAATTTGTTGCAGAAAAAATAAAGACAACAAAAGATACTTAAATGCTCAACACCACAATGAAAAATAAATGAATGATCCCACCATAACAGTCTAGGCTGACCTATAGAAACACTACGTTTCAATAACAAACAAAAGAAATAGAAACAGGCTGACCTATAGAAACACTACATTTCATTAACAACAAAAGAAATAGAAACAGGCTGACCTATAGAAACACTATGTTTCATTAACAAACAAAAGACATAGAAAGAGGTTGACCTATAGAAACACTACGTTTCATTAACAACAAAAGACACAGAAACACAAAGTTGAACGCATTTGAAAATAAATGTCTAAGTAAAATACTTGGCATAGTGTAAAACAAATTAAAAACAAATGAGGTAATTAGAGAAATCGCCAATCAACCACCAAGTACTCAGTAAAGTACATTAGTAATCAAGAAAAGACGATGGACATATGTTGGACATGTGATGAGAAGAGATAACCGAATAGCAAAGCAAGCACTCAAGTGTGAAACAACAGGTATGAGGAAAAGAGGCCGACCCAGAGACACACAGAAGAACATTGATCAGAGAGGCAATGGCAGCAGGAATCGGCTCCATCAATGAGATCAAGATTCTTGCACAGAACAGAGACAAATAGTGAGATTTGATAAAAGATCTTTGCAGGGATTGAGACTGCTAGAAAGAAAATTTTGAAACAGGGAAAGAGTATCTGAGTCTATTCCCTATGGGCTGACTACAGCTTGAACGTCGATAGATAGATAGATAGATAGATAGATAGACAGACAGACAGACAGACAGACAGACAGATAGATAGATAGATAGATAGATAGATAGATAGATAGATAGATAGATAGATAGATAGATAGATAGATAGACATAGAATAGTTTTAGGCTGACCTAGAGAAATACTAAAAAGAACATTGAGGTGAGAAGCAACAACAGCAGGCATAGTCTCCCTTGCTGAGATTGCGAGATTCACCTAGAATAGGGACATGTGGTGAGAAACAATGCGGGTCCTGTGCAAGGTCTGATACTTAATGATCGCCTGAAACAGAGAGTTTACAATTGTTACCCTATGTGATGTCTTTGGCTCAAAAGGACTTCAGATAGTGTTTTGATAGCTATGATTTAACACAACATATGGCACGGAACTAATTTAACAATAAAACTAGATTCCAAAGAGTGTTTTTTCCCATAGCACCATATGGCTATAAAACATGGACTATTGGCATGATGGCCTAGAGAAGTTCAAAATGGAAGGCTTCATACCACGTTGAAGAGAAAAAGAGAATTACCAAAAAGAAGTTTGGTGTAAGATGCAGCAACCAAGCTGGCAACAGAACAGAGGTTTTTTAAACCAAAAAAAAAAACCTGTGCTTTGTAATGGAAGACAAATTTCAACAGGGCAGCACTAAACAAGAACTGAGAAAAAGGCTAGGAATAACCCCCACCACAGAATATTTAAAAAGGCAACAGTTAAAATGGTTTGGTCACGTGACAAGGCAGAGTGATCAAAACAAGCTTCAGTTTCCTTTCCCATCATTCTATTCTGCTGTCACTATGATTTTAAGTCTATACTTCCAATGCATATTTACAATAAAGTCCTTTTATTGAGCTAATGCCTGGTTTCTTTATCTCAAGTCTATGATCATGAATTTGTCAGAAACAAGACATATCCTGTTGTTTGTTGTTTATCTCTATGTCCATAGTGGTTAGAAAATTCAGAACAAAACTCACAGTGTTCAACTTCTGTGAATTACTAATGATAACATGAATGATGTGAAAGGTAGCAATCCATCAAGACTTTAGAAAGGAAATTAAATGTCTTAGAAAATATATGCCTATGTATGGTCTGAAACATAAGCTGAAAGAAATACATTTGTGAGATGGATTTAAACAAGAATATGTGTTGATCTTTATAAAAAGGTGCTGGAAATACTAAGAATGAATGAAGAAAGACTTCCCCATTAAGCATTCATAAGGAACCCATCTGGTAAAAAAAAACAAGGCAAACCAAGAGAATCACTACACAGAACAATGACTAGGGAAGGCTAAACCATAGAACTAAGAAACAATCAAGACCTACAAGAACGAGCAGTAAATTGTCAATTGTTTAGAAACCATGACTTCTGTCTTATGTGCCTTCTTCAGCCAGAGAGGATAATGATTCGTGGAGGTAAAGTTAAATGAGCTCAACTCTTGATGCAATGTCTTGCAAGTAGGCTCATGAACGATATTGATGTGGCAAGTTGCAATAGCTCTGATGATTTCCCAGCCCTTGCTGGGAATGCTGAAACAGGTGAGCAAAAACCTAGGTCATCTATATCAGTAGGTCCCACAACCGCATGTCCCAAGCTCACCTTGACAACACCAGCCAACATGAATAACATAGTTTCAATGGAGGATGTCAAGTAAGGCTTGATCATCAGTGGAATGTTGACCCAGCTGACCACAGTCTGGCTCTTGCTCCCTACTGGCTCTATACAGCCTTGCATAGTTTGTTTTTTTCTTGCTGCCTACTGGCTCTATACAGCATTGCATAGTTTGTTTTTTCTTGCTGCCTACTGGCTCTATACAGCATTGCATAGTTTGTTTTTTCTGGCTGCCTACTGGCTCTATACAGCATTGCATAGTTTATTTTTTCTTGCTGCCTACTGGCTCTATACAGCATTGCATAGTTTGTTTTTTCTTGCTGCCTACTGGCTCTATACAGCATTGCATAGTTTGTTTTTTCTTGCTGCCTACTGGCTCTATACAGCATTGCATAGTTTGTTTTTTCTTGCTGCCTACTGGCTCTACACAGCATTGCATAGTTTGTTTTTTCTTGCTGCCTGCTGGCTCTATACAGCATTGCATAGTTTGTTTTTTCTTGCTGCCTGCTGGCTCTATACAGCATTGCATAGTTTGTTTTTTCTTGCTCCCTAACTCAGGCATGCTCTAAGACTCATCTGTGTTGTGTTCTCTGGCTTGGATTTATGTGTTTAATTTATATAGTTTGTTACACCCAATGAGGGTTTTAGCTGAAACATAGTATGTCTTGTCTTTCCATTAGTTTAGCTGCTCCAAACCATTTGATGTTTATTTTATAAGCCTGTGCACAAAATGTCTTGGTTTCTAGTGATCCATCCCTGCATTTAATATCAAACATGATGAAAACACAAAAGTCAAGCTCTTCATAAAACAACAATCCAGATACATTGATTACTGTCCTCTAAAGCTGAACTTTCAATCACGTTAATGATTGCCAGATGGTATTTCTGAAACGCCAAACATTGTAAACATACAAGGCTGATTTGGCCTTACCTGGTATAATTGAATGGCACACAATGCCATACAACTACGTTAATCCTAGATTACAATGTCAATCTGTGACTCACTTGTTTACAATACCATAGTCAAAATTACTACCACTTAACTGTAACAATGAGACCTCTAAAAACAATAGTTTTTTCTTTGAACTTTTAGACACAACTAAGTATTTATACTAGGACAGACATGGGAGATTTCCTGTCTGGGGTTGATTTATGACCTAAATGGCTCGGACAAGTTACAATGTCTTTCGGTATGGAGGCAGTAAGTCCATCAGTATGTTCTGCTACTTCATAGCTTTATTCACTGCATTTCCTCATATGGTAAATGTCCAACAGAGGTGAGATGCAGAATGGCTCAGGCACATACAGCTTTCCAACAACAACAAAAATGAGAAAGACACTGGATACTGCAATCCATTTTTGACAATCAAAACAAGAAAATGAGCTCTTTAAAGTCATGTAGAGCCAGTCCTAACATATTGATGTGAATCTTTGACAAATAGGACAACAGACAAGAAAATCACTGGAGTCTGTAGAAATGTGGTTTTACAGAAGAATGCTGAGAATACCATGGACAGCTAAGAAGAGTAATGAAAACGTTCTGAAAGTGGCCAAAGCAAAAGACAGCTAATTAAAAAAATTAGGAAGAAATAATCATCATTTTTTTGGCCATGCAATGGGAAGGAAACAGCTGGAATATATTTTAACAACTGGAAATTGAGGGACAAAGAAATAGAGAGAAGTAAAGAGAAAGATATCAGACAGCTTAAGAAAATGGCTTGACAGAAGGCCAACAACAGAAATGATAAATAACTGTCGACACTGAAAGTTGTGGAGAGACATTATCACCTACGCCAACATGCATGGTACTTGATGATGATGATTACAGAGTTACATAGAGTTGTTTGATATCGGCTGAGGCGGAGAGAGAACTAGAGGAAATGATAGACATAATAGTAAAAGAAAGCAACAAGAAAGGTCTCAGTCTGAACAGTAAGAAAACAGAAGTAATGGTCATATGGAAGAAAACAGTCATCACCATTATGCAGTATAAAAATAAACAGTACAAGTCTGAAACAAGTGCAATGCATCAAATCTTGTGCACAATAATAACATCAGATGGAAGATGCACCACAGAAATAAAAGCAGAATAGCTCAGACAAAAAAAAGCATTTCAGAAAATGAAAAAACAGTGAGAAAGAGAGTTACTTGGTGCTATATAGAGCCAATTCTGACCTATGGAAATGAACCATGGACAGTAGGAAAATAGATGAAAAGACGTTTAAAGGCCACAGTGAAGGGGTTTCTCAGAAGAATGTTGAAAGTTCCCTGAACAACTAAAAAGACCAACGAGGAAATTCTCAAAGAGACCAACACAAAAAGGGCGCTCTTAAAGAACATCAAAAAGAAATAATGAGCTTTTTTGGGGACTTCCTGAGAAAAGGAAAGTTGGAATACTTGGCTACAACTGGCAAAATACACAGAAAGAGAGATCGTGGACAACAAAGAGAGAAGATACTAGACAGCTGGGTGTCATGACATGGGAAACAGCCAACATCAGAATTGATACGATGCACTGTGGATAGAAGATTATGGAAGGACAAGGATCACCTATGCCAGCTAGTATGGTACATGATGATGATCAAAATCTAGGGTTAATGAAAGTAGTTCCTTTCAAAGTTGATTCTGTCCTGTGATATACAACCAGGTATATGTTTAATTAAGCACCATCAAGTAAAGTTTCATGTAAACAATACAGACCTTGCTATGACACCCAAAAAAAAAAAAAAAAAAAAAAATTTTTTATAAAAAAAAAATTTGGCAAATATTTTTCAACTGCTGCAGAATATACTAGAAAATAAGCAGCAAAAGCAAAGAATAAAGATATAGTAAATACGAGTAGAGATTAAATGGCATAATGCATTCATATAAAACATATTATGGGTGGCAATTTAAGATCCACTGAAGCTGACATAATGTATAATTGACTTGAAAATTATTTCTGTATTTCTTGTCACAAACATGATTAAATGAACTTCTGTACTTCATGTCATAAACATGATTAAACAAACTTCTGTACTTCATGTCACAAAACATGATTAAACACACTTCTGTACTTCATGTCACAAACATGATTAAACACATTTCTGTACTTCATGTCACAAACATGATTAAACAAACTTCTGTACTTCATGTCACAAACATGATTAAACAAACTTCTGTACTCTACCTCTAAGCTAACAGGGAAGCCACCTAAGTCAGTCTCATTCAAGAATGTAATAAACTGATGGAAAAACTATAAGATGTAAAAAAAAATTATTGAAATTTGGAACCAAAAAAAAGTAATAATTGCTCGCATGCACACACACAGACTTCATCCTATGGAAACTAATTTTGTTTATTCCTTGAGTATTTATCGCACACATAAAGTCATTAATAATTACGCTATTACTGTTCAACATAGTCCCTCTTCTAGTTACTTACGCCAGATATCACCAGAACAGCACATAGACACCACAGAAATGAGTTCTTTGATGGGTACCTAGGCACTCGTGTATTGTCCACAAACCAACCACAAAGTTTCCAGAACTTTATTCCACTTGCTCCCGGCAAGCATAGACACAGCCATTTTTCATTTCCAGGGTCAAATCAGGTGTACCCATCTTGTACATAATTTTTGGAACTTTACTTCGCTATGGGTGATGTCATGGGGTGATTCAACATTGATGTCATCTCCTGAACTGTAATACGGGTTTTCTTGCACCATATTCTCCCACAGATGTGGGCTATTATTAAGTTATGTTGTTGGACACTGGCCTGGAGCATCCTCTGCACCAGAAGCGCTGATCTTGAACTTCTCAGTTCACTTGTGTACAACTCGTACACCTACTGAATTCTCAACCGATCATGAATCACTTTAGGTTGCAAGGTTACCAGTATCTTGTCAAACTTTTCCCTTGGTTCCTCTGAGTCATGCAGGTGTGTCAAGGCCATATATAGGTAGTTAAAAGTAGCTGTTTCTGCATACCAGACATATATATATATATATATACATATATATATATGGTGCAGTTGAATGCAGTGATTTTAGATCAGTAAGTCTAATGAGCCATGTAACAAAAATCTTGCTAAAGGTTATACAAGGAAGGATTCAGATTAAAATCAATATTGAATTAGAAGAACAACAATTTTAATTTAGGAGAAACAGTGGGACAAAATTAGCCATTTTCTGCATGAGGACATTAATTGAAAAGTACACAGAAGTAAACGAACCAATATATGCCTGCTTCATAGACTACATAGAAAACATATACATCTATACACCGCATTACTAGCAGAAAATCCTAAAGATCTACAACAATTACTTAAATAAATAAATATGACATGCGAAAAATATGGACTAGATATGTATATCAAAAAGACTACAATTATGATCATAAAGAACGATAATACTCAAAACCTACAAGTGGATATCAAATTTGAAAGAATAGACCTGGAGACGGTTCAGAGCTACAACTACCTTGGACATACTATAACCAGTGAAGGAAAATGTACAACTGAAATAAACAAAAGAATAGAAATGGCAAAAAGTAATTTTAATGCCATGAAAAATATACTAACATCAAAACAAATAACACCGGGGCTAAAGCTGCGAATAACAAAATGTTACGTCTTCTTAACATTCCCATATGGTGCAAAAACATGGACATTAGATAAGAAAACAGAACAGAAAATTGAAACCTTTGAAATTTGGATTTATAGAAGAATAGAAAGAATTAGATGGAAAGAAAAGAAAACAAACGATGAAGTCTTAAAACAACTAAAAATTAAAAGAGAGCTGCTAAACACAATTCAAATAAGACAAATGAGATTTTTGGGCACGTTAAAAGACACAACAGCCTACAAAAAGTAATCTTAGAAGGGAAAATACAAGGTAAAAGAGGCAGACCAAGACTAACATGAACCAGTAACATTAGACAACCTGCATCATCAAAGCAAGAGACAGAACGAAATGGCACTCCATGGTAGCCAGCCTTCGATGCGGAGATGGCACTCAATGATGGTGATCTCACACACGCACACGCGCGCACACACATAGCAAAATAAAGGTACTCTCCCATGCCTACAAGGCATATGAGAAATATGGTATTAATGGCTCTATTTTTCTATGACCAGGGCTGCATATTTTTGGGTTATGAGGTCAGTATGACAGACCACCTTTATAAGAAAAATAGCTGGGTCAACCATGGAACCTGAAAAAGAAAAATCCACCGCTTCTGAAAATTGAACCCGAACCCTTTTGATCAGCTAGCGAGTGAACTAACCAATCAGCCACAGAGAGGCTCCTTTAACAAAAATGATGAGCACTTGGGACTTCCAGTTTTTGGACGTGCCAAGATGAACGCTTGTTTGTGTTTGTATAAAGAAATATTGGCTTTCTGTGCTATTGTATTGTACCATTGAAGCTTCTTTCTGTCGAACTGGCACAAGTCAAGTACATCAGAGATCTGGTGAGGGAACTAATTCCTTCTTGGGATGCTGGCCAGTTCAATCTTTGGGGTTTCTGTACATTTATTGGCTGTGAGGGTTCAACAAGCCTACTACCAGCTGTACTGAACAGGTTAGAGGGTATCACCTAAGCGATTACGAAGACAGCAGTTATTGAGGTGAATTCAATGACCCATATTCCAAATGGATTTGGGGTCTTGGGGGGGCTTGTTGCAGAAGATAACCGTTACAGTAGATAGAAAGTGCTTATCAAAAGTTCTGACCAGGATATGAAGGGAGGCATGGAAGAAAATAGAAAAGATCGAGGTGTGCTGGAAGATGGCGAAAGTTTTAAGAACAATCAGCAGACGAACACTTTGATGGTTGCTGAAATGGGTGGCCGAGCAGATATGGGAATGCTCTGATTGTGATGACATCAATCTGAACTAAAGACTACTTGACTGATACCACCTGTCAAGTTGACCTCCACACTTCTCACTCCTTACAAATATGAGGTAACTATACCCAAATCTGGGCTGTAAAAATATGTAATGATGGCAAGATTGATTTTAATCCAACATCAAGTTGCAGTTAATCACTGCCATACAACAGACTCCACTACAGCAGCTGCTTCTGCTAACATTTACCTCAAATATTTCTTCTTATTCTTTCCTTCCTCATTTGCCTTTCAGCGTCAAGGGGAGCTATAATGTGCATTCTTTTGCTCTTCTGTTTGTCTATGCTGCTAATGTTTCCAAGTGCTTCTAATATTCTGTCAATCCATCTTTTTTTTTTTGTGGTTGGCCCTTGAGTCTGGTGTTCTCGCAATGTTTATTGAAGGCTCATTGTGTTGTGATCTTTCTGGCTTGTCATATGGCTAAACCATTTTATATGTTGTTTTTTTTTCTAACTTGTTACTCAGTTCTTCATTTCTGATCTTACCTCTCAGACTGTTTCCTGTCAGTTGTTAACACATTTAATCTCTGTAGAGGTTATTTTTCTTATTGTTCGTGCATCTAGGGTCTGGCATTGGTAGCACAATGTCGGTGTGAAGATTGTATTGTAGAGTGACCCTCAAATAATTATCACAACTAAATTTAAAAAAACTGCTCATTACCTGCTTCAACATGTCACCAAAATAATTACCAGAACTAAATAAAGAGCTGTCCATTACCTACTTCTACAAACAATTAACTTAAATAATTACCAGAACTAAATAAAGAGCTGTCCATTACCCGCTTCTACAAACAATTAACTCAAATAATTACCAGAACTAAATAAAGAGTTGTTAATTACCTCGTTCTACACACATTTCCCACAAATAATTATCAGAACTAAATAAAGAACTGTCCATTATTTTCACTTTTGATAGAACTGAAATATTTGTTGGATTTCTTCAAATTTTCTGTATACAACTCTTTCAGCTGCACATACTTTCAAGCTGTTGTGGTTATTTATATATTTATGCTGTTTTTGCCAAGATGCATTTATGGCTAAAAATAAACTAAATTTATTTTTTTATTGACAAACTAGTGTATATTTATATTTTAGTGTGGTGTAAGTTCATTGCTTACATTGACTAGCAATGTTTACATTGTCTATTTCTTTTGTAAATGTTAGATACAGATGGCAATATATAGACTGTCAGTGAATGAGGAAAAAAAACAAAACTGCACAAAGCACACACAAGCAAGCAATAATCAAGTGACCATAAGCAGAAAGTATAAATATATAAACAGTTACACTGATACATTGTGTTGCAAACAAAAGAAGGCAAGCTTGTCCTTCTTTAGCTGGGGGGTGTTAGTTTATAGGCAGACATACAGAGCTACTTCAACAATGGCAAACCACAAACCCAAAACAAAAAAGCAGACTATAAGTGCAAGCGTCTACAACTACTACCTGAGGACACAGGCGAGGTGGCAGGTGAAATGCCCTCAGTGCTCTCTGCCAGATCCGAACCCTCAGGTCCCTCTCTTAGGCTGGTGGTATGAGTACGGTCTGTGTGACGATGCGGTGGTCAGTGGACAAGGCAAAAAGTGTTAGGGCGAAGCAGGCAGCGATGAAAGTTTTAATGGGTATGATACATCAAGCATATTGGGGAAAAAAACAAGAGTGGACAAGGACATATGACTGTCCATTTATTAAGCATTAGCCTACAGATTTATAAACTTCTATATCATGAAATAATTATGATGTTTTTTTGTTTTTGTGTACTCTGTGATGACAAAAATATGTGGAAGAACATGAGATTATGGTAGAAGGTAAAACACTGAAACACACGAAAACATACAAGTATTTTAGAGGACTCATAACACAGGAAGAGGATTTTTTAAGGGCTAAAATGGGATTCAATAACTAAGAAACATGATAACATAAAAGTTTAGCTTTTGAAAGAAGAAAAGTCTATGACAATGTTTTAGAGGATGCATGTTGTACAGATCATATGATTCATGAACAATAGACAACAAGTAAACTAGATTACTTAGAGCAATACTGATGTGGCTTCAGGTAAGGATACTTTACTTACCATGGACTGCTTTCAAATCAAATGAAGAAAAAGACTAGAAAATGATAACTAAAATACAAAGGCAGAACTGATTGGAAATAGGGATGGTTTGGTAAACCTAGTGAGAGTAAAAAATTTGAGCAAGAAAAGTAGAGGAAGACAAAGATAATAACAAAGTGGTTTGGAGAGCAAATGGGAAGAGAAGCGATGTAATGATAGATTGTGCGATTAAATTATATTAAACAACACATTATGAGATTGCGTTCTGTTTGTAGTTACAGATCTTTTATCATTTTCTTCTTTATCATCGTAAACATTAAGAACAAATTTAATGACAACCAGAAAAATACAAAGTGTCATAAATTGTAGATTGTATAAGACAGGCTTATTGAGACAATGTGCTAAGACTACTACTGATGTACATACAGGAGGGAAAAAAAAAAACAACATGGACACAGGTAGAGAAAAATAGAAGACCATAGCGCTAGTTAGTAGTTAGGACATGCATTAAGGACACCAGTCCAAAGCAAAACAAGATAAGCCTTGCATTATAATTCCCAACAACACAGAAACAGTTGCAAAGAAAAGAAAAACAGATGTAATAGCACAAATCTAGTATAGCAAAATAAAATAAATAAAACTGACATATAAAGAGACACAATTACATACTGTAAGACTGTGGAAGGAAATACAAGGTAAACAAGACAAGGGTAAACAAGGAGTACAATGGGCTGGAGAACCCATTTTCTCCTAACAGTGTGTATCATCAAGGTAAGAGACTGAAATGACAGCACAATCTTTGGTGTGGAAATGGCACAAGATGATAATGCACCACGACATAAACATTAGCTAATTATCAGAAAAGACCATCAATATAAATGATTCCTTTCCCACATGCACCAGAACTCTGGGAAACTTGTAGAGATCAAAATGCAGAACATCCACCATTAGCCTAACAGTAGAATAAATGGTAAACAAAACAAATGAAAAAGACGATTAGAGGCCACAGAGATGGGATTTCTTAGAAGAATGTTGAAAGTTCCCTGTACAGCTAAAAAGACCAATGAAGAAATTCTCAGAGGCCAACACAAAAAGGGAACTCCCAAAAAACATCAGAAAGGAACAATGAACATTTTTCGGGCACATTATGAGAAGAGGAAAGTTGGAATACTTGGTTACAACTGGCCAAATAAAAGGAAAGAGAGATCACAGACGACAAAGAGAGAAAATACTGGATAGCTTAGTGTCATGGCATGGAAAACAGTCAACAACAAACAGAATTGATATGATGCACTGTGAATAGAAGATTGTGGAAGGATATGATCGCCTATGCCAACCGGTATGGCACATGATGATGACTATAAATAGTATTTTCAAGAAGACAAGATAGCTCTAAAATCTGATTAAACGTTGAAATCAACATGCTTGTTAATAACCATCCTGGTGAGTAAGACACTGCTGTATATGCCGACAGGTGAGTAAGACACTGCTGTATATGCCGACAGGTAGGTAAGAAAAGTGCTTGATGGAGGTTTCCTCCTACAGAGAGAAGTATTGAGCAAAGCTGAGTTTATATGCCAAGTGCTTTCACTATGAGAATGGAAGCTGAGACATTTGTTGTTGTTAGGATCATCATCACTGCACATCAAACAAGTCCATAGGTGCTGTGAGATCTTTCCATCGAGAAAATCCGAGGACAATTCTGACATGATGAAACCTGTAGCACAGCATGTGATCCATTGTGTAGGTAGGTTTGTGCTAACAATTTAGCCCAGACAGAAAGTCACATTTATGTCTTACATTTTACATTTGTAACTACCAGAGGTTCAACATGCACAAGAGCACATCCTCTGTTTACATATTATTAGGAGAGGACCTGGGATCGGATCATACTACCCAAGAGGTCAGGGAAGGATAGCGACATAAGGAGACCACAGATTAATTTTTTCTATTTTTAAGATATCCGACTGCTTCTGGTGGGCTTTCAACCCGCGTCGTACCTCTAGACTACACAGCCCCATTTGAGGCATGTACCACTGGCTCTACAAGACCTTTTCAAGAAGTCATTTGTTGTGTCAGACTGTCACTTCATGATTCAAAAGATCCAAAACAGGTGACTCCAACACAATTGGATAGTAATGTCTATTTAGAGGCCCTAGACAGTTAAGAAATTGTGTGAACATATCACATAGATGTGCAAAACAAACAAATAGCTATCTGGCTTGCTTTGAGATGACCTAGATTTGGAACTACAAGATACTGAAGTCTTTACATGATTTTTGTTAGTGGAAATAATCTATCTATAGATGAAAGTGCAACTGGGGCTCCCTGAAGGAGCTGTCTACTCTTGTGTTTGGGTAGGATATTAATCAGTTGATGATTGTTAATCCTGACTTGAGTTGTCATCCATTAGTCACTGACATTTCCAGCATCGTCTTGTCATCTTAAGTTCAGCAGATGAAAGTCTATTAAAATTGACCTCCACACTTTTCTTTTACCTTGTGGGTTTAAGTCTAAATACATATCTAGTTATACTGCTAGGTTTTTTTTCCAAAGATATGCCCTATCCAAATATAATGAACTGTGTTGTTGGTAGATGCTAAACTTCACTGTGGTTGAAGCACATGAATGGGCATTTTAAAATTGGGATCACAACACTGTGGGTCCTTGGACATGACTTAAACCTTTCTAAAATACAGTGTGAGTTACCTCCAAGTGACCACCAAAGTTACAGGAAAGTTGTGATTCTTTCCAAGAAAAAAAAGTGCAGGCAGTCATTGGTACAAATAAGTGTCTACAAGTTGGAATAATGATAAGTTTCCTAGAACCAAGTCTCACTTTTAGTACCTTACCAACTATGTTATGTTGTAGCATGATGCAAGAAGTATATTAAGGATATGCCACAAGAAATAAATCATGCTAAGTCAAAGCTTCCATATTCTGATGAGTCACTAACTAATCAACTGAGCTATATGAAAGTTAGTGGCATCTAGGGTAATCACACAGATAGAGCTGCAACTTTAGTTTTCTCACATTTAACTGGCATACGTCTGAGCCCATATCTCAGCACACAAACCATGTTATGCTTATAGAAAAAGAAATGGCTGGGAATATTTCTAAAAAGAGAATGAAAGTTTCAAGAGGCTGCTCTGTGTACATGAACTGGACATGTGGGTCAGTATAAAAGGTGGATAAAAAAGTCCAAGTAAACACTAAAGTTGCAATAAGCAATGCTGAGTCAATGCTGTTATTTAAGTCTGTGGGGGTGTGGTTTACAAATATTGATGAAAGATAAGGTTCCTCAACAATAAATCAACAACTGGCAGGAAGCATAAGTCCTAGACTAAATGCTTATGTGTATGGTGGAGTGGATATGAGGAGACCATGAGTGCAAATTAACTGATTCAATGGAAGGATGAACAGACTAACATAGGAAGAGGAAGAAAGAGAGATCATTTAACAATGAACACATATGTGTCTTCACTATAGCAGACACCAAATGTCAGAGCATATATTAGTTCACCAGCAGTCTCCAAGCCCATATACACTGCCAAGAGAGTTCTTCACTGAGACAACTTGGCTTCAATTACAAATGTCAATCGTGGAAAATTAATTACAACATACAACGAAGAACTGAAGACCAAAGATATGTGCTTTCTCTTTATTAATTTTAATCATGATTCTACAAAAAAATGAAGAAATATTTGTTGAAAAAAAGATAAAGTAGAGCTTCTTGTCACAGACAAACACGCACAAAAATAATCCTTCTTATCTGAATAAACTGTGCACAGATGAAGTTCATTGTACACTGTGACTATCAACAAAATTGAGGAAAAAGGGACATAGGAATGTTGTGAGAGGAGTTGATAGAACATCTAGGGTTAGAGAGTTAATAAAAGTAATTACAGACAACACTAGTGATAGGGAATGAGATTTGTGATTGATGTGTCCGTCAACATGGCACATAATGATGATATGATAATAAATACAACCAAAGTGAATGTAGCCCAAACATATAAAGAAACACAATATATGAAAATCAAAGTGATGTATATAGAGAACATCATGAATGAAATTGTAACAAAAATTCATAAATTCACCTTTCTCATCTACTTGGATGGTGGTATAGACAGATCACACACACACAGAAATGGTGAAACAATAGATAAATGAGTAAAAAAAACACCAATAACACTTAAATGGTGCATGTTTGTGAAACATTTATTGTAACTGATCAAAAGAGATGAATACTGATTTAATGCTTTGCTTCCTTTGTTATGAATGGGGAATATTTCAATCTCTAATAAATATGATGTCCAAATATATCCTCCTATCTTATACATTTTTGCAATGGAAATGCTAATGACATGATTAAAAACTGCATGGCATTTTAACAATAAAAATAATATTTTTTCATTACAGAAAAGCTATTTGAATGAATCATTAGGATACCTTTGTCACCAAGTGTGAGTAGGTAAGTAGCATGTCTAACATGATGCGCATAAAACCAAGCTTGAAACTTGAGGAAATTGACGAGATCAGTAACAGTTAACAAAGCATTAGAGACTATATCTCTGAATATGCCAAGAGAAACAAGCAATATTAATCAAATGCTGCCTTGATATAATATGAGCATTGTGTGGCATATAGAAATAAATGACAATGCTGTAGTTTGTATTAAAAGTAGTAAGCAATTAAAACTACTGACAAATAAAACAGGGGTTGCAACAACAGAAATAAATAAAATGACAAAGCACTAAATATAACTGGTGGAAAAAATTGAAGTTGGTAGTCAAGTATAACATGAATTTATCCAAAAAAAAAAAAAAAAAAAAAAAAACTAAATGATTCTGGAGCAAGCTAGTAGTCATCAGAGATGCGATTCAGAAAATTGCTTACCAGAAGGGCTGTGGTTGCTAGAAGTGTCCGAACTGGGGTCTGTCAATGATTCATCACCACTGCTCAGTTCATCTGTTGTATCTGACTCGGAACTACTACGGATGTTACCCCTTACTCTATATGCCTTGAAGCTTTCAGTAATGTCAGGGCCACCAACATGGGCCGAGGTGGTAGGTGGTAACTCATTTGTGCTTGATGTTGAAGTTATCAATGCACGTTTGGTTGGAGAGGGCTGCATGGACTGATCTGAAGATTCACCCGATTGAGCTGCAGCGCTGCAGGAGCGTTTACGCCCCACAGGACTTGTTGGGCCACGTGTGCTTGGCGATGGTTCAGTCACCGGAGCAGCTTCTAAAGGTTCTGTGATTTTGACTTGAAGCTGCTGCTGCTGCTGAAGGTATTGTCTTGTTTTGGCTCCTCTTCCTGATGCCTTCTTCACAGCAGAAGTGTTAGAAGCCGATGAAGCATTTGATGACGCCGAAGAGGTAGATGAGGAAGGTTTCGTGGGTACAGGAGTACTACGGCCCTTCTTGCTGTTAAATAATACAGCAGTTCGACGGTTGACTCCTGCAGGTGAAGGAGTGTGAGCATTATTGTTTCTTCCAACGTTCTCCTTAGACTCTGTCCTCTCCGGTTGAGGAGAACTTGCCTCCATTTTACTCTGCTCTTTGGTGGTCTTATCTCCTGAAAATGAAAAAGTAAACTGACATGACTTGCATGCTTCATTGTTGAATACTCAAATATAAAAACATGGGCTTTGGTAAGACTAGAAATGAGAAATCTGTTTGGGGGTTGGGAGAGAGAATATCCATAAATATATGTGGCTGTTGTAGAGATGTTGAAGGGGAAATAAAGTATTCCTGCGCTGTCTTTTTTTCACCATACAGCTGAAGGCATTATCATTTACCAACAACTATGAAAATCCTGACAACCGTTTCTTCCCGCCATTTTGAGTGTTGCCATGTTCAGCTTTAAGTTCAGATTTCTGTGTTTATTATTTTTACATATTTACATAGTTTGTGTGTTGTACCTGATGAAGGATTTTGCAGAAATGTAGTTTGTCTCGTGTCGTCTATCAGTTTAGCTACTTTTATACCACTTTAAGCTTATTTTACATTATCATGTGTTCTACACTTTCGACATGGTTTGACCACATGATAAATCAGGAAGATCAAAATAAGGCACAACTAGCCTTCAACCATAATAAGAACAAGTGAATATTATAAACACCAGAAAACATAACCGCAAGAGAGGCATATTCAAGAGTCAATGGTCACGACTTCTTGATGCTGGGAGACAAATAAGGAAAAAAAAAAGAATCCTGGACGCACATAACTTTGATACCGTGTATCATTTTAACAGAAAATACAGAAACCAAGCACATACAATGTCAAATATTTAATATTTGCCATTTTGACTCGTCAAAAAAAAAACAAACAAACAGATTATAGATTTTACAGAAGATATCTATATATGTAAACATATGGGGGGAGACATCTTGTCTTCATTAGCAAATATGCTTAAAAACCGTTGTTAAGGCAATGCTCTGTAAAATATGGTTTTAATCTATTCAGGTTTGATTACTGCAGACATAATACAGCAGCTATTAATTCCATCTGTGCTTTATGCATGCAGACTTAATATATTCCCACACCAACTTCCCTTCATTCCTGTACCAAACTTGCATACACCTACAAAAGCCAGAGATTACAACAACACACAGGTAACCACAGCATGATCTACTGACCTGGCTTGGCAGGTGCCTCAGGTGTGTCTGTCTGAGCTGTTGCTGCTGCCCGTCCCCAGCCACTCCTCCTCCTCCCTCTCCCCCTGCCACTTCTCACACCAGCCTTTTTTCTGTGGCTGGAGTTGATGCCCTGAGGGGTGATCTGAGAGGTGATCTAGAAGGAGAGCGGTTCTGTCTGCCCTTTGATGCCTTGGGTGGAGATGGCGGGTTTGTCTCAGTTTCCCCCTCAGATGAATCTTAAACAAACATCCCATACAAATTAAACTTGTTAAATTTCTGCAGATTCCAAAAAAGAACAAGTCTAATTACAGCAAGCTTTTACATTGTCAATCTTTGCAGACTAAAATGAGATCTGTCTATTACTGCCAAGATTACACAAGTTTATTCAAGAAACTGAACAAGACTTTAGAATTTGGCAAATTATCTTGTTATTCTCTAAACTTATTTATGGCCATCCAAACACAAGCTAAAAGAGAGGGATAAGTGTCAGTCTAATGAACATACCTGCATCCTTTGTTGTGTTCTCCTCTTTCGTGCTGGCTGCTTCTGAAGCTTCCTCATCTTTCTCATTCTCTTTTGCTGTTGTAGCTGACTTCTTTGCTTTCTTGCCATCATTTTTTTTCTCAGTCAGGGCCAGTTTTCGTCTCACACTTGCAATCTCTGCTCTGATTTTCTTTATGAACTTTGCCTTTTTACCTAGTATGTAAACAGGTATGTCACAAGCATAATCATTTTAATATTTCTCACACATTTATGTAGTCCCTTTTCCTTTCAAGTCTTACCTATTTCTTTTCTCATTGTCCTCTTCTATTCTAATTTGAGATCAGCACTAGTTGTCAAATCCACTACCTGCATCCCTTCAAACTCCATTTCCTCACGCTCTAACATTTCTTGATACATTAAAGAATTTATATCTAAATAATTAATTAATTATTAAAACTTTACATTAATTTTTATTATATTAATTATTACTTTTTTTTATTCATTAATTTTATGTTCTGTTCCAGGTTAAAGGCTTTTTGCTCAAATGTCAGAGATTACCCTGTAGTGTTGCTTGCTTGCATTCGCCAAGTGACTAAAAGAGTACACCTCTTCGGCATCTGCCCTTAAAAGGATATTAAGTGGGCATGTCTGCAATGAGCTGTGGTTTGCAGTATAACTATGATATTTGCACCCTTCGGCCCAACACATCCAACTTCAGCACAACATTTTCGAGTTGTTGGTTGTTTTCCTTCTTCGATCCCTACTCGTTTGGCCAGACTAGAAAGGTTAGTCTGTTACTAGAGGCACCACGGAGAGGTGGAGCAAGGTCTGAATGGCTCTGGTACCCCGATCCTGGTGCAACCATCAGCTGTGGGTCGCTGACAACTTCCAGCTCAACTGCTGTGAGACACCCCTTCGCCTCCTCCCAATGTTATCCTTCAACATAAAGTTGCAACTAAATTCTCATGCATTGATATATTTTGTTCTCTTATTTATTGTGTGCACAATGCTTCCTTTCCTTAGCTACTGTCTCAGATGTTACTATTATTGTAATCATATGAATGATGAATTTCTTGAAAATTTGTCAAATTCATATTATTTTTTTTTTAAAGCCCTATTTTATACAGTGTATTACTAGGGTGGTTTTGTGTTTTCAACACTAGGGTTAGGGAACTCCTAAAAACATCAGAAAGAAACAACAATTTTTGGGCACATCCTGAGAAGAGGAAAGTTGGAATACTTGGTTACAACTGGCAAAATAAAAGGAAAGAGAGATCGAGGACGACAAAGAGAGCAAATACTGGATAGCTTGGTGTCATGGCATGGAAAACAGTCAACAACAGAACTGAAATAGTGCATTGTGGATAAAGAATTGTGGAAAGACATGATCGACTATGCCAACCGGTATGGCCAAAGAATGATGATGAGGGGGGATGGATGTTTGTCCATGGTTATGTGTGGTTATTTTTACGAAGGTGTCATAATCTAGGTTAAATCATGTCAGCAACATAGACCACATGACACAAAAACAAGAGATGGTCTATAGGCAGACATACCTCACCTGATCAAGCTTTGAAAATGTGTACCTAAGTCAGAAAGTTATGAATAGAAGATAATAGTAGTTAACAGTAAGGAAGTGCACTAGACACACCAGCATATGTAGCATTGTGAGATCAACTCAAATCACACAAATACACAAGGATGAGCAACCAAAATAAAGACAGATTAAAAATAGGTGGCAACTAGCTAATGTTCTGTCTACTTGAACTTAATTTCATTTAATTTGTAAATGTTTATCTTTTCATTTATTTATGTGCTATGAAAATGTTCTTTCACTCATTTTCAACAGCAAGCTAAAGAAATGTCTTATTCTGTTGAGTTTTGTGCAGTCTGAAGATGATGATTTGATCAAAATGGAATAATTTGCATCATTTTAAATGTTGATTTTAAATTTATAATTCAATAAATGTGAGCAACACAGAATTTGTGATCACCAGGAGTTGGATTCGGTAGACACACAATCATTGTGAACTGCAAACATTCCTGCAGCCTGACAAATCACTTCAACACACACATCAGATATGAACAGATTGCATTTCTTACCCCCTTTCAATGTTTTACTAGCCTCCTCCATTTTTGTTAAAAGAACTCGCAGCTGTTCCTCATAGGGAGCATCTGGACCAACCCCCTCCAACAGGTTGTCAACTGAAAACGCCAAAAATAATGTGTTATTTATAACCCAAAGATAATTTAAAACCTAACAAAAAAAACAGTTATAATAAACACAGGGTCGTTATAATGCACTTAAATGCTGTAGATGTATTTAGTTCCAAAGGAAATAACAGATGGAATGAAGATTGAAACTGTGAATCTTAATGATGAAATCATTGCAACAGTGAATTGCATGTAGATGAAGTTGACTCTGCAACAACATAATCATAAAGATGACATAACTGAAATACGTCAGAAGAAAAAAAAAAGATGGAATAAAAACTCTAATAAAGGTCCTATGTGTGCCTTATGCCAAAAATACACACACAAAAAGTGAAAGAAAAAAATGTAATTAAAAAAAGTAACAATCACTCTTACTTAGAGAGACAATCTATAATTAATAGATAATTTCAGTCATCATCATTAATCTTAGCATGCCTCTGATGTAGAGATATTCAACAGAGTTATATCATTTGTTCATGTCTTGGGCTAATCTTTCCAGCCAGTTCATCACTGTCAACCCTATCTCTGTTTTATCCGTCTATTTAAACTATGTATATTCCCTGTTCATCAATATTTTTTTCTTGTACATTCCAACGCATCTTGCAATATTTTCCTACATGGCTTTCTTCAATATTCTAACCAGGATCAACATCCACTCTTCAATTCTTTTTCCACAAATGTCTTCTGTTGTTTTTTCCCCCAAAACATCATTACTTATCATCTCAGGCTCTATAATTTGCTAAAGTACCTTTCTAAAAAAAAAACCTAATTGTCATTTTTGTTCTCCTTGTTTTTTAATCAGTACAACATTTTTGATTTAACATTTACAAATTCTTAGCTTTTGTGCCACATTTTTTAATCAGTACAACATTCTTGATTTAACATTTACAAATTCTTAGCCTTTGTGCCACATTTTTGTTCTCGATTTCCACAAAAACCCTAAATCAATACAATCTTCCCAGTTTCTATATAAACTCTGCTTCTCTGTTACCCTTGTTTGCTTCCCAAGACTTTTAGCCTTGTTTACTCATCAATGTTGCTAACATATTCACTCATCTCCTTAAATCTTTCCGTACGGAAGCTTTTTATCAACGCAACGGAAGAGATTTCAGAGACAAAATTGTTCATGGTTTTAAGAATCAATCCATATATTTATATTTATCTAACACATAACATATTATATATGAGTATTTAGATAATTGAACAAGGTATTAGATTTCACCAATATCCAGATGATACAAGACATGTAAAACAAATATGGTCTGATGGCGTTCACACTAATAAAATTGAGCGCGGCGCACTATGCGGCTGAACGTACGCAACCGAAATGGAAATGGTGCACCATGCGGCAGAACGTATGGAAAGAGTTAAGAGACAAATATTTATCATGTTGCTGTCATGATGAACTGGTCCGAATCTATTAAACATTAGACAGATTATGTAATTTTTGTGTTTATATACAGCTGCAGTAGAAAAGTCATTGATACCTTGGATAAAGAAAAAGAGCAAGGATGACATAGTAACAGATTTAAACATTAAAAAGAACTGGCTTATAAACACCATTCTACAGAACAAATTAATGGGAGGCATGGTTTCTGGGTGACGCATCAGGGACAGACCAAGAAGAAGGTGGTTTCAAGACATCAAGGAGACCTTAACCATGACAACAGAAGTGGGAGATCTGGCTAGAGAGAGAGAGAGAGAGAGAGAGAGAGAGAGAGAGAGGAGAGAGAGATTCTTTCAAACAGGCTGTGGTGAATGCAACGTTCTGTAAAGGACATGCAACCTGATGATGACAGTTGCAGTATAGCTACACAAGCTTTTACTAATGGTGCAAGACACTATAACTGTTACAGCAGCAACTATTATTTCTGATTTCTGTAAAAAGTCAAAAGTGGCCAGTAATGTGTGGTCTTATGTTACTTGAAATAGAGAAAGAGAGAGAGAAATAGAGAGAGAGAGAAAGGGAGAGAGTGAGAGAGAGAGAAATAGAGAAAGGGGGAGAGAGAGAGTGAGAGAGAGAAAGGGAGAGAGAGAGAAAAAAGAAAGGGAGAGAGAGAGAGAGAGAGAAAGAGAGAAAGGGAGAGAGAGTGTGTGTGAGAGAGAGAAAGAGAGAAAGGGAGAGAGAGTGTGAGAGAGAGATAGAAAGAGAGAAAGGGAGAGAGAGAGTGAGAGAGAGAAAAGGAGAGAGAGTGAGAGAGAAAGAGAGAGAATGAGAGAGAGAGAGCGAGAGAGAGTGTGTGATAAAATTCTAACGCAACATTGAAATGTTTCAATTTGTAAAGATAAAAGTCTAAAGACATTATCTACCATGCCAGAAGATAAGTCAGATGAACGCCGATGGAAAAATACGTCCTATACATATAAAGATGCCGGAGAGTGAAGCATTATAGTGTTCATATAAGATTATATGGGGCAACTCACAGAATATGAAGTCTACACAGATTCAGCATGCGCACATTAAGGTCATACCGTGACGGGACCCAGAAGTGTGCAGGAGTTCCGCAACTTTTTTTTTTCAAAATGCAACATGTTCACTAGAACAGTTTGAACAATCAGGATGAACGCTCTGCTGGAATGGTGGCTGAACAGATATGGGAATACCCCGATTGAAGTGATGCCATTCCATTCTAAAGCCTAATGATGATAAGTTGCTTACAAGAAATGCCAGGGATGTAGAAAGAGTTAACAATACTTACAGTCTTCGTGGGCAGCTGCTTCTTTGGGTGCCGGGGGTGAGTCCAAGTGAAGTCCTGTCTCAGAGTCATAACCAACCTGCTCAGCTATCATTTTAGCATCTCTGATGATTTCCATACCCTAGGACAATCACACGAGAATGATACCCAATTTGTAAACATAGCTATTGTATTCTTTGTTTTGTTTTCTTTGGAGACAAAAGGTGATTGTCTTGGGGAAACAAAATTCACATTTATTATACACAGACAAAATTCACATTTATTATACACAGACAAAATTCACATTTATTATACACTGACTTTTCGAGCCATAGCCGGCCCATAGGGCGTAGACCAAGATACTCCTTCTCTTATCTAAATTTTTATTCTAGCCGTTTTCAATTCTTTTAAAGATATTTGATCAAATCTCACCATTTGTCTCTGTTCTGTGCAAGCAGCTCTATCTCATTGGGGAGCCGATTCCTGCTGCTCTTGCCTCTCTCAATGTTCTTCTCAGTGTCTCTCTGGGTCTCACTCTTTTCCTCTTACCTGTTGTTTCCCACATGAGGGCTTGCTTTGCTATTCGGTTCTTATCTATCCTCATCACATGTCCAACATATGACAATCATCTTTTCCTTATTACTGAAGATATTAGTGGTTGATTGGCGATTTCTCTAATTTCCTCATTTATTTTGAATTCGTTCCACGCTATTCCAAGTATTTTCCTTAGACATTTATTTTCGAATGCGTTCAATTTTGTTTCTATGTCTCTTGTTATTTTTTAGCTTTCACACGCATATGTAAGGGTAGATAGTACATTTGATTTGAATAGTCTAAGTTTTGTGTTTTGTGCTGATGAGTTTTGATTTCCACAACTTTTCAAGGCTTCTGAAAGACATTGCTGCTTTAGCTATTCTGATTCTAATTTCTTTACTTGTATCCTCTTCCCGATCAATGTGACTTCCAAGATAGATAAAGTGGTCGATCTCTTCCACTGGTTTATTTTCCATGTATATTCGTCATCTGTTGGAATTAAGCTTTTATTATACAAAGACTAAATCACATTTGGTCATTATGGCTTAGGCGAGAGAAATGAAAGAGGTTAGAAACTTATTGACTGGGCAAGAACACACAACATGATGATAGGAAACACCTGGTCTAAGCAACATCCAAGACGTCTGTGGACATGGAAAAGCCCAGGGGACAACACACATAATCAAATTGATTATATAATGATAAGCAATAGATTTAGAAACAGTCTGGTGTGTGTGAAAACTAGACCAGGGGCAGATCGCTAAGAGTGAAAATGAGTTACAAGAAATGTTGGACATTATAGTGAAAGAGAGCAAAAATAAAGGACTCAGCCTTAATAGCAAAAAGACAGAGGTAATGGTAACAACAAAGAAAAAAACATCACCTCAGTGCAAAATAAAGACAAGTGGAACAATATTAAAACAGGTAAATGAATTTAAATATTTGGGAACTTTGTTAACCTCAGACGGAAGATGTACAAAAGAGGTGAGATGCAGAATGGCTCAGGCAAAAGCAGCTTTCCAAAAAATGAGGAAGATACTATGCAATCCATTTTTGACAAGAGAAACAAGAAAAAGAGTTCTTAAATGTTACGTAGAGCCAGTCGTAACATATGGATGCGAATCATGGACAATAGGGCAACAGACAAGAAAATCACTGGAGTCTGTAGAAATGTGGTTTTTACAGAAGAATGTTGAGAGTACCATGGACAGCTAAGAAGAGTAATGAAGATGTTCTGAGAGAGGTCAAAGCAAAAAGAGAGCTAATATCAAATATTAGGAAGAAACAATCATCATTTTTGGGCCATGTAATGAGAAGAGAACAACTGGAATATATTGTAACAACTGGAAAAATTGAGGGACGAAGAGATAGAGGGAAGCAAAGAGGAAAAATAACAGACAGCTCAAGAGAATGGCTTGGCAGAAGGTCAACAACAGAAATGATAAATAGCTGCCGAGATCGAAAGTTGTGGAGAGACATGATCACCTATGCCAGCAGGCCTGATACTTGATGTTGAAATCACATTAATTATACAGAGACAAAATTCACATTTGTTATACACAGACTAAATCACATTAATTACACAGAGACAAAATTCACATTTGTTATACACAGACTAAATCACATTAATTATACAGAGACAAAATTCACATTTGTTATACACAGACTAAATCACATTAATTATACAGAGACAAAATTCACATTTGTTATACACAGACTAAATCACATTAATTACACAGAGACAAAAACCCATATATCACATAGAGACAAAATCCCATGTATCATATAGAGACAAAATCCCATGTATCACATAGAGACAAAATCCCATGTATCACATAGAGACAAAATCCCATGTATCATATAGAGACAAAATCCCATGTATTAAATAGAGACAAAATCCCATGTATCATATAGAGACAAAATCCCATGTATCATATGTATATGAATCTTCAAACTGACTGAACATGAAACACTGTTATATGTGTACATAAAACCTACATTAAATCACTGACTCGTTACTCCTGAAAGGACAAGCTATTTTTCACGCAAAATAACTCTTAAAGAAGGATAACTATGAAAGAATTAATCCACAGCTCCTTCTCACTTATAAATATGTTACATTGCTGTTACTTATATCAGAGGCACAAAATGAATTTAATTCATCTATATGTTACATACATCATGAGAAGAGGAAAGTCGGAATACTTGGTTACAACTGGCAAAATAAAAGGAAAGAGAGATCGCGGACGACAAAGAGAGAAAATACTGGATAGCTTGGTATCATGGCTTTGAAAACAGATAAACAACAGAACTGATACCATGCACTGTAGATAGAAGATTGTGGATGGATAAGATCGCCTATGCCAACCGGTATGGCACATGATGATGATATGTTACATTCGCCATAGTAGACTTTAGAAGTAGTGATCTCTGCAATATGTCATTTTGGCACACAAAGTTTCTGTTTTTGAGAATGTGGTTCTGCCCTACATGCCGTCTGTGACTCAAAAGGAAAGATGGATGGATGGACAGACAGATTACATTCAGACTGAACTGAAGTCTATTCTGGAATTTTCCATTATTATAGTATGAAGAAAATAGTATACCTTGACTCAGTAAATAAGTTTGACAATAATTTAATTATGCCTTTCCATATATACTCAATAACAAAAATACCAAATAACAAGAACTATCCTTGGAGATCCAACCTGTTTGAAAGTGTCACAAACTGAAACAAGTTACAAGTAAATACTAAGTTGAAGACAGAACGTCTGCAGGTTTGTTGTGCTAGATTGATGATTGGTCACTAATCAGCATCAAGTATTAAAAAATTGATGGTAGTCTTTTAAGGCCACTCAGGATTTGTATTTCGAACTTTTTACTTCAGCTTCTGCTTCAAAATTGTGTTTTGTACAACTGTTTACTTCAGCTTCTACATCAAAATTGTGTTTTGTACAACTGTTTACTTCAGCTTCTACCTCAAAATTGTGTTTTGTACAACTGTTTACTTCAGCTTCTACATCAAAATTGTGTTTTGTACAACTGTTTACTTCAGCTTCTACATCAAAATTGTGTTTTGTACAACTGTTTACTTCAGCTTCTACATCAAAATTGTGTTTTGTACAACTGTTTACTTCAGCTTCTACATCAAAATTGTGTTTTGTACAACTTTTTACTTCAGCTTCTACATCAAAATTGTGTTTTGTACAACTGTTTACTTCAGCTTCTACCTCAAAATTGTGTTTTGTACAACTGTTTACTTCAGCTTCTACCTCAAAATTGTGTATTGTGTCAGCCTCCTGTAGCTGCTAAAGAGAAATACATCATCAAATCTATCTATTGTTCCTTCCAGCCGAAGGTGGCACATAGGGCAGAAATTCTAGACTCATGTATCAACTGTCAGACCTTACACAGGACATGCATTGTGTCTCGCCATGCATCTCTGTTCTGGGCGAGTTGCCTTAATCTTTGGCAAGGGAGCTGATGTTTTAATGTTCCTTTCAGTTTCTCTAGGTCTGCCTCTTTTTCTTTTACTATCTGGTTCTAAAATAAGGGCCTTTTTCAGATTTTCTTGTTATCTTTTCTCATCACATGGCCAACATATATGACCATCTTCTTATCTTGATTATAGTAGATATTTTTAAAATGTTTAGTCATTTCTCTAACTTCAGCACTAGTCTTGAATTCATTTCATGGTATTCTTAGTATTTTCTTCAGGCATTTGTTTTCAAATGCATTTAGTTTATTTTCTCTTTATTTAGTTGTTTTCTAGCTTTCACATGCATAAGTAAGGGTGGATAATACATTTGATTTGCAAATCCTGAGCTTTATTTTTGTGTTTAGTAACTATCATTTCCATATTTTATCAAGGTTTCTGAATGTCATTGCTGCCTTTGCTATGCTGTTAAAATTTCTTTCTATGTGTCTCTTCCTTGATCTATGCAGCTTCCAAGATATACATCACCAAATATCATGCTATCAATTATGACATCTCTCGCCCTCCAACTGGATGAATGCTTCAGTTCTTCTCTTGTTTAGATTTACTTCTATAGACACTTCACAAGTCAATTCATCTTGTGTAGCACTTTGTTATATTGTTCCTGAACTTGAATGTACAAGATTTCTATATTGTCCTGTATAAGGAAACTCTCATTTTCCATCTCATCTGTAATCTTCCCCAAGATCAATACAACCAGAGGTGTGGTTAATTTATCTGTCATTAGCACTTCAGAGTTTTATCAATCTCATCTTGATTTTTTCATAGTAAAAAGGCTTCTTGTACTATCGTAATTAATTCAAAAAATGTATCACGATGAATAAAGCAACTCAGCTTCTCATAATTCAAAAGTCACTAGGAGATTGATTGATCAAACTGATCTTTAATAAAAACAGAAGACATCACATCAACATGTAATACTAACATTCTTAATTATCCTAACAACTGCTAAAATAGTTGCTCACTATTAACTTACAGGATTTTTACTCCCTTTAATTAACACAAAGTCCAGTGTGGACAGGAAATACTATCTCTTACTTCTTAAACTCTAGTTACTTGCGCAGGTTCTAAGTACTTATTAATTCATACTACTATTCTGTTCTACAGTAGATGTTATCACTTGGGAAAAGTTCCTCTCTCCTTGTCTTAACTATTCTTCTAACCAACCAGTCCTGATGGCATCTCCAGATCCGATGAATGGCCAATCTAGATTTTAGTTTCCCTACATCGACTCTCCACTCCCTTTCTAGTCTTGTGAGTATTATTTTTTCAAGTCCATTTTTTGATCATGAGACTTCTTTGTTTAAAACCTGACCTCTAACTATCTCGTGAATCCCATTTTAACTTGCTCGAGGCGTAAGTCCTAACGTCTCATGGACTTTGCTTTGACCTTGACTCTTTGTCCCCATTTTAAAAATAGACAGTCACATGCCCTATTTACTCATCATTCTTATTATGAGTTGTGCCCATTAACCCTAACTCTAACAACATAACACCACAAACTGAAACAACTACAAGTAAATACTAAATTGAAAGCTGAAAAAAAAACATAAATCATTGAAGACATATACACAGAGAAAAGTAGTCACACTGGAAGATTTGAAAAGAAATACCATATTACAATGCAGTTAAAAACTGGTAACCCTACTTGTCATGATTAAGTCTGCTTTCTTCCCTTAAAGATAAACTCAAAATGACAAACAACAAACATAAACATCTTATAATATCCAATATTTATCAACATGTGTAGTGTAAACACCGATGATGTTCAAATGCTGAAATCGTCATCCGGTGATTGCGCTATCAGACTTGTGGGATTTCAAAGAAAAGTTAAGTCTGGAGTTACAAGGGTGTGGTAAACATTTGCTATTGACACAGAGAGCAAAAAATAAGTAGACCAGCCAGGCAACCATTAGTCAGAGCATATCAAGTGACACCACACTGCAGAAGCTGCAAGGTTGGGGTGAGCAGTGGACAAAGTGGGTCATGTCTGCTGAGCTATGACCTGGAAATGTCTGAACCCAGTGCATGAACTTCCAGACTCAGATGCTGGGCCGACTAAGAGTTAGTTCTAACCAAGGATGCCCCTCAAGAGCTGAATTGAGGATGGGAGTGGAGAGAGGAGCAGGTGGAATGTGTCTGACCAGTACATACTTCTCTTCAAAATAAATGTGCTTCTTTCTTCAGACAGATATTGAATGAGAGAATAGGAAAGTGAGAGATTTCATCAGAAAAAAAAAAACACATAAGAAAGCTGCTGCTTGACCATCATGCAGCACTCTCCAACTGTTTCCACTAATTTGTCAATATCATAAATAATTAATAAACTCAATTAAAACAACAAAATGCATTTTTATCATGAACATCACTTTGATTCCAACACAGGTCACAACTCCCATGCAAACATCACAAGTTGAAGAGATTATTCCTTGAACAAACACATCTTTACTCTGGCCAGTCTACCTACCACATTCACATTCCTTGAACAAACACATCTTTACTCTGGCCAGTCTACCTACCACATTCACATTCCTTGAACAAACACATCTTTACTCTGGCCAGTCTACCTACCACATTCACATTCCTTGAACAAACACATCTTTACTCTGGCCAGTCTACCTACCACATTCACATTCCTTGAACAAACACATCTTTACTCTGGCCAGTCTACCTACCACATTCACATTCCTTGAACAAACACATCTTTACTCTGGCCAGTCTACCTACCACATTCACATTCCTTTGTAGTGCCAACTTATTAACCACAGACCAAACTACCTGTATTTATAGCATGTTTGAATCTCTGTACCACAATTATGTTTAACTTACTATCATATATAACCTGATGTTAGCTTTAAATCTCCTTCAATGTTTCCCATTTTATACAGCCTTTTACATATTTATAGATATTAGGAAGCAATATGTGTTGGATCTTCAATAGAAACAGTATGGCACTATTTTGTTAAACAGCTTCTCATAGCTAATTTTACAAAAACTAGGATTGCAGGTTTAGCAGCAAATGAAAAAAGACAGCTTTATATTTACCTCTTTTATCATGCCTTAATAAAAGAAAAAGTTTGGCTTTCTTTTATTTTATTTTAAATCATATTACACTTCTGATACTTGTTCACTACCTGCTACAAACATATTACACTGCTTCTGATACTTGTTCTCCGTGTGCTACAATCATCAGACTTTCCCAGTCTTCTTTCACTAATGACAAACATACACAGGAATGCCTTGCAGGTATCTTGAGTCTCAATGTTGGTGGACACAGGCCAACTCCATTCTAAAATGTTCTCACACAATCATCATCTAGAGACAGACATTTTATTCCAAGTCTATCACTGAAACTGTGACTGCCCTCTGTTATTTGGTTACAGAAAGAGGACTTGTCCAATAGCAATACAAACTGTACATGTCCTTAAAACTTATTGAAATAACTCCTTAGAGCTAATTGAAATAGCTGCTTAAAACTTATTGAAATAACTCCTTAGAGCTAATTGAAATAGCTGCTTAAAACTTATTGAAATAACTCCTTAGAGCTAATTGAAATAGCTGCTTAAAACTTATTGAAATAACTCCTTTAAACTAATTGAAATAGCTGCTTAAAACTTTTTGAAATAACTCCCTAGAACTAATTGAAATAGCTGCTTAAAACTTATTGAAATAACTCCTTAGAACTAATTGAAATAACTGCTTAAAACTTACTGATTATAATTGTTAATGACTACTTATAAGAAACACAAAACCATTTAGTCAGTCATGTTCTTCCATTTCACATTTTTCAACACCATCTATGTTGTTGTTATGGTTTCAGAAGCCTGTGAGCTGATGCCCTATGGCCCAATGTCATGTAATGATATCTGCAGGTAATTTCTGAGTTCCCTTGTAGTTCTGTACAAGATGTTCCATTTACCAGTCTTTGAGGAAGTAGAGTTTCTCTGATGTCAGTACTTTGGGCAGTCAAAAAGGTGATGTTCTGTTTCATGTGGGTGTTCACAGAGTAGACATGCTGGAGTTTGGTTTTGTTGTATTCTATTGATGTGGTTGTTCAGTGGTGCATGACCGTTGTTGTATTCTATTGATGTGGTTGTTTAGTGGTGCATGACCGGTTCTCAGTCTGAAGATGGTGGTTTGGTCTCTTCTTTTTAGGTTGTTAATGTTGTCATGGGGGTTTGGCCTTGACATGTATTTAAAAAAGATCTCTCCGTTTGTCCCATGGCCCATCCATTCAGCTAATCTTCTCTACTGTTAGAGTTTATGATTTGTTTGGCTGTGTTTAATGAGATGTCGGTGTTAAATTGTGTCTGTTTGGATCCTCTTTTAGCTAATGTATCTGCCTTATATGGTGTGTTGGAGTGTCCTGGGATCCATTGCATCACTAGCCTCAAGACCATCTATCTACCTATTCATATTTCCTGACCATATTGTAGTAAAGCCCATACCCATGTAACAATGTGTCAGGTTCATACATGAGTCAGCTCTCAGGACCAAACACAAAGTTATGTATCAGCACTGTTTTAGAGCCAATAGATGAACCGTACTCAAAGATTATATATCAACACTGTTTTAGAGCCAATAGATGAACCGTACCCAAAGATTATATATCAGCACTGTTTTAGAGCCAATAAATGAACCGTACTCAAAGATTATATATCAGCACTGTTTTAGAGCCAGCCAAATAACTGTATCCACAGTTTATAATAATATATCAGATATGTTTTAGCTGTTTATCTTTTAACAAAGACAAAACAAGCACTAACTTCATCACAAACACTGGTCTAACAAAGAAAAAACAAGCACTATCTTCATCACAAACACTGTCTTCATCACAAACACTGGTCTAACAAAGACAAAACAAGCACTAACTTCATCACAAACACTGTCTTCATCACAAACACTGGTCTAACAAAGACAAAACAAGCACTAACTTCATCACAAACACTGGTCTAACAAAGACAAAACAAGCACTAACTTCATCACAAACACTGGTCTAACAAAGACAAAACAAGCACTAACTTCATCACAAACACTGGTCTAACAAAGACAAAACAAGCACTAACTTCATCACAAACACTGGTCTAACAAAGAAAAAACAAGCACTATCTTCATCACAAACACTGTCTTCATCACAAACACTGGTCTAACAAAGACAAAACAAGCACTAACTTCATCACAAACACTGTCTTCATCACAAACACTGGTCTAACAAAGACAAAACAAGCACTAACTTCATCACAAACACTGGTCTAACAAAGACAAAACAAGCACTAACTTCATCACAAACACTGGTCTAACAAAGACAAAACAAGCACTATCTTCATCACAAACACTGTCTTCATCACAAACACTGGTCTAACAAAGACAAAACAAGCACTAACTTCATCACAAACACTGTCTTCATCACAAACACTGGTCTAACAAAGACAAAACAAGCACTAACTTCATCACAAACACTGGTCTAAAAACGGACAAAACAAGCACTATCTTCATCACAACAATGTGCTGCCAATGTCAGACCTGACAAAGGCTAGGCTCAAGAACAATCATAAAAATAACCACCACTAAAACTGCAATGTGTTAGACACATGGCAGGAAACAGCCTAAGAGATAAGATCTGAAGTGAAGAATTCAGAAAAACCTAAGAATAATGCCAGCTACAGACTACATAAAAAGACAGCAGACAAAATGTTTTGGTTACGTGATAAGACAGAACAAAACGTGAAACAACAAGCATAACAAACACTATAACAATATTAGATTAAACGGCCAAACAAAAATAAAGGACTGATAGAATAATAGAAACACTAGGAAATATAAAAGCAGGAAAGGCCTGATAAGGACTACAAACTATATATTTGATGATGAAATATAAATTAGAAAATAAATAGAAGACATTCTGACACCAATATGTGAACACAATAACATCATCCCTTGTTCCCTGTCTCAACATACTCTCCAAGCACAGCTCTTTTCATTAACCTCCAATTATTAGACTACTTACACTCCAACAAATTCCAAATTACTTCATTTCTCTCTTTACTCCACTCAAATCCTCAAAATACACTACATGATTCCACAAAACATTCTATTAACATATTACTCCATTCAAATCTTTAAAATACACTCCATAATTCCACTACACTCCATGATCCCACTTATAATTCATTAACATATTACTCCATGCAAATCTTTAAAATACACTCTATGACTCCACAAAACATTCTATTAACATATTCAAATTTAATCATTTCTTCCTTCAGTCCTATAATGCTGATGGTTGTTTGGGACCACTGATTGCTATATAAAATCAATTTTTGACGTTGTCTTCCCATTGCTTTCTCTGTCTATCTCTTTTTCTTCTTCCTTTCACGGGCCCCCATTAGCATGGCCTTTATCAGGGGAGATGATCGAGATACTTGGTCAAACCATTTCATTCTGCATTTCTTCACAAAAGTTTTAAGAAAAAAAACCACCAAGTTATTCCACTTCTTGCAAATACCACCAATTGTTCCACCAACATCCACAAAATAATTTTAATGATTTAACTTAACCCTAGAGTATGATAGTTATCTATGGCTCATGTTTTTACGATACCTTAGTAAAACTTACTACCACTTAATTGTAGCATTAGCAGCTCTGTAAAATAGTATTTTCTTTGACCTTTTGATACACCCACTGTACTTTTACACTAGGAGAAACACTGGAGTTCAGATTGATTTATGATATGAAATTTTATCGCATGAACCAGATGTGTTACATTGTCTATTCATGCGGCCGCTGTAAGTTCATCAGTATGTTCAGCTACCTCATAGTGTTGCTGTGTTTCCCAGGCTACATAGGGTTTGTTGATGGATGTCAGCCTACGGCCGAGGAAATGTGTATGTGTGTGACACCAAGATGTGAACACAATAACATTCTCCCTTGTTCCCTGTCCAACATACTCACCAAGCACAATTCCCTTCATATACCTCCAATTATTCGACTACTTACACGTCTGTGCATGCGTGCCTCCCTCTCTCTCTATCAAACACAAAAGGAAACAAATCCAACACTTGGGGGTCACCGGTAATTGGGGGGGGGGGGGGGGGGGGGGGGGCAATGTTTAACCAGAGCAAAGTGTTATTTGTATTTTGATGATGACATATTTATGATGGTATCATAATCTAGGGTTCATTTTCAACATATTCCAAGCTATTCCACTTACAGCTAAAGACCTCTCATTATTACACTCACACTTTCTGACACTCTCCTTGATCCCACTTACATTTTCTCATTGCCTCACACACTCCTTGGACAACTACCTACCTCTTCCTTCAATAACATTGCCTCCCTATAGAAGACGGTGTCCTTAGCATTGTACATGCAACAGTTGTGTATGATCAGCTTGAAGTCTGACTCAAAAGCCTCCATGGTCTTATAGTGGTGAGTGTCCACCTTATTCCTCATGATGGAGAAGCACATTGGATGCTTGATAATATCCTTGTAGTCTGGAGCCTGAAATAACAAAGAGATTGTGTTGACAACTATGGGCTGAGAAAATCTTAAAACCAATACGACCAAACAAATATAAGTGAGGAGTGTATGTCACACCCCACTACTGGCTCCTAGCTACCAGCTTTACCTTAGCACTGCAATTATTTGTTTGTTCCCTCCCCAATTATGAGTGACAGCAAATAAGGTAATTATTTTTTTCTTTAAACCAGTAGTCTGTGGGCATCCAGGGTACAGCTTGATGACATGTGGTATCTGCGTGTGTTTTGTTCCTCACAGAATGCTCCTTCTAGCAGACCAAAACAGAAATAGCTGTGTATGTATCCAGTGCTAAACACTCAAAAAGAAAAGATACGAAGAAGAAAGACCATGTCACATTCAATAGCTTATCGAGAAATCATAGACGACATTACACAACATTAGACACATTTTTAGACAAAAATGATCAGCATTATGCCACCTTCATCTTTCTTTCTGAGAAAAGTCTGGTACCTATTTATGGCTGGGTATACCTAGAAGCAGTAAGTCAGTGTTGAACCTGACCTTTTATCTTCAGTTGTACAGTTTCTAACTCCAGCTCTACAGGGGCTCCCCATACTAATAAAAATAGTTGTAAATGTGTACACAGCTGACACTAAGAACTGCCATGTGGTTGGATTCCGTACATGTGTCCATTCAGTTGTAAATGTGTACACAGCTGACACTAAGCACTGTCATGTGGTTGGATTCCATACATATGTCCACTCAGTTGTAAATGTGTACACAGCTGACACTAAGCACTGTCATGTGGTTGGATTCCATACATATGTCCACTCAGTTGTAAATGTGTACACAGCTGACACTAAGCACTGTCATGTGGCTGGATTCCATACATATGTCCACTCAGTTGTAAATGTGTACACAGCTGACACTAAGCACTGTCATGTGGCTGGATTCCATACATATGTCCACTCAGTTGTAAATGTGTACACAGCTGACACTAAGCACTGTCATGTGGCTGGATTCCATACATATGTCCACTCAGTTGTAAATGTGTACACAGCTGACACTAAGCACTGTCATGTGGCTGGATTCCATACATATGTCCACTCAGTTGTAAATGTTGGGAGCAAAGTAATTATTTTAAACAATTTTTTTTTTTAATTGGAAATCTGTGTTCTACTTTTATAAGTGACTGTAATTAAGATTAGGATTGACCAAGTTTGAATATTGCTATATAACAGCATTTCTCAAACTGTAGTCTATTTCAACTGTATTTCCTACATGTTTCTGGCAGTTGACCTTTGAACTGAGAGTGATTCCAAGTCACAAGTAATCTATGCCTAGTCTATATTTGGGAAGACAATTTGCCTCCTAGAAATAAAGAATGACTATGTCTTATTTAAAAAGAAAACATGAAACATTTATAGTTTCACAAAATTCTACTCACCTCTTCCTCAGAGACTGGGTCAACAAATATGTCTTCAGAATCTTTCTCTTGCAAAAGATTGAGTGTGTGTCTCTGAAGCATAATAAAAGGCTGGAGCTTGTACTCCAGAGATAACTGATACACTCTCACCTATAATAACCAAAAAGAAAAAAAAATATATAACCAGATACAGAAAATAAAAATAGTGAAAACGTTAAATAAACAAACAAATGAACATAACTATGACAACAAGTCTCAGCTGCAGACAATGGAGATTTTAACACCTGGAAAGATCATAGAAAACATAGATTACGAAAAGGCATTTGATAGTTTAGACAGAGGAATGCTTTGGAAGTTGCTGAATCATTATGGAATCCCCTTAAAGTTTATTAACCTGATAAAAACAATGTATTAAGAAATGAAATGTAGTGTGGTGCATAAAGGGCAGCTTACAGAATCATTTAAAATAAGAACAGGAGTAAAGCAGGGATGCCTTCTATCTCCATTTCTCTTTCTACTGGCCATAGATTGGATTATGAGAATAACTCAAAACAGAAATGGAATCCAGTGGTCACTACCAAACAACTTGATGATTTAGACTTTGCTGATGACATAACTCTCCTATCACATAGCCATCAACAGATGCAGGATAAAATTAGCATACTTGATGAGAGATCACAACAGCTAGGACTGAAAATTAATAGAGATAAGACCAACATTATGAGATTTAATGCAGTTGGCAATAACCAAATAAAACTAGGAGAAATACCTCTACTAGACTTACAATCTTACATATATCTGGGTAGTAATATAGATAAAGAGGGAGGAACAGAAAATGATACCAAAATAAGGATATCAAAAGCAAGAGGAGCTTTTATTGCAGTGGGAAACATATGGAAGTCCAAAGAAATTAGATTAAATACAAACATAAAGATTTTCAACTCCAATGTTAAGTCAGTCCAATTGCTGTGAAACATGGAGAACAACAAAATTGACAATCATGAAGATACAGACTTTCATTGATGGATGCTTACGCAGAATAAAAGGATGGAAATGGCAGGACAAAATCACTAACATAGAAAATATGACAGAATAACAACTATTCCAAGCAAAGATGACATGGTAGGTGCTTAGATATACTATAACCAATGATGGAAAATGTAAAATTAAAATAAACAAAAGAATAGGTATGGCAAAAAGTAATTTTAATGCCATAAAAATATACTAACAACAAAACAAATATCAAAAGGGCCGAAACTAAGAATGGCAAAATGTTACATCTTCTCAATATTCCTGTATGGTGCAGAAACATGGACATTAGACAAGAAAACAGAACAGAAAATTGAAGCCTTTGAAATGTGGATTTATAGAAGAATAGGTAGAATTAGATGGAAAGAAAATAAAACAAACAATGAAGTTTTAAAACAACTGAAAATAAAAAGAGGAACTACTAAATACAATTAAGACAAGACAACTGAAATTTTTGGGGCATGTTAAAAGACACAACAGCCTACTAAAAGTAATATTGGAAGGGAAAATACAAGGTAAAAGAGGCAGAAGCAGACCAAGACTAACATGGACGAGTAACATCAAAAGATGGACAAGTCAATCTATGACAGCCTGCACCATCAAAGCAAGAAACAGAGTAGAATGGCGACCCATGGTAGCCAACCTTCGTTGCGGAGCAGGCACTCGATGATGATCGTTCGTTCGCTTTCGTCAGCTTTGACCTCTGACGAAGTCCCACCCACTCAATTTTGTGGGACTGAATTTTGCGTGTAAAGTCTGTTTTTATCCCATTACAGGATGCCCCTCGCCATGCAGGCAGATTTACTCCGACTTCAGAGGTACTAATTTTTAGGGAATTAGTAAAACCCAGGTGTCCTCGCCAGGGTACGAACCCCGGCTGTTGCCGTGGTAAGCCAACCGCCTATCGATTGCGCTAACCGGACACCACTCGATGATGATGATTAGGCATGTTTAGATGTGGGTGCTTAGACATGTTGAGATGTGGGTGCTTAGACAAGTTGAGATGTGGATGCTTAGACATGTTGAGATGTGGGTGTTTAGACAAGTTGAGATGTGGGTGTTTAGACATGTTTAGATGTGGGTGCTTAGACAAGTTGAGATGTGGGTGCTTAGACATGTTGAGATGTGGGTGCTTAGACATGTTGAGATGTGGGTGCTTAGACATGTTTAGATGTGGGTGCTTAGACAAGTTGAGATGTGGGTGCTTAGACATGTTGAGATGTGGGTGCTTAGACATGTTTAGATGTGGGTGCTTAGACATGTTGAGATATAGGTGCTTAGACATGTTGAGATATAGGTGCTTAGACATGTTGAGATATAGGTGCTTAGACATGTTGAGATATAGGTGCTTAGACATGTTGAGATGTGGGTGCTTAGACATGTTGAGATATAGGTGCTTAGACATGTTGAGATATGGGTGCTTAGACATGTTGAGATATGGGTGTTTAGACATGTTGAGATGTGGGTGCTTAGACATGTTTAGATGTGGGTGCTTAGACATGTTTAGATGTCTGTGCTTAGACATGTTGAGATGTGGGTGCTTAGACATGTTTAGATGTCGGTGCTAGACATGTTTAGATGTGGGTGCTTAGACACGTTGAGATGTGGGTGCTTAGACATGTTTAGATGTGGGTGCTTAGACATGTTTAGATGTGGGTGCTTAGACAAGTTGAGACGTGGGTGCTTAGACATGTTTAGACGTGGGTGCTTAGACATGTTGAGATGTGGGTGCTTAGACATGTTGAGATGTGGGTGCTTAGACATGTTGAGATATAGGTGCTTAGACATATTGAGATATAGGTGCTTAGACATGTTGAGATATATGTTCTTAGACATGCTTAGCAGACAACAAACATATATTTGACTGTTGTGGCACACTGAACGCACATATGACTTTCCCCTCGTGAATATCTTCCCCCACATATATGGTGTTTTACTAGATATAACAAAGAAAGACACTTGAAAACTCACCAATTCTCTTTTCAGTTTCTCCCGCTTGCGGATAAGCTCAACCAAGAGCCTAGCTTTTTCTAAGTCCTGCCTCAGTCGTTGCCAGTACTTGAGCTTCTCACGCATCTCAAGATTATGCTTGTCATTTCTTGACTGAAAGAGGCCAAAGAGAAAAGCTACCAGCTGTAGACTCTCATGAAAACTTCATCATGTGTCTACTGTGTCAATTGCTTACTACATCTTCTTCTGTAAATAATTTAACTGCGCTGTACATTATTACATTATATATATTTAGCTCATTATCGGCTGCTAAACGCTCCAATAAATAACTTTTGAGGGAAAAAGTATTTTATGATAAATCTGAAATTTAAAAAAAAGGGAGCATCAAAGAGTATTTAACAGGTCTATTTTTAGGCTCAGTGGTTTATTTATCTCCTTTCCTTTACAGCATATATATATATATATATATATATATATATATATATATTCACTAGAGTCTGAGAAATGTGGGTTTACAGATGAATGTTGAGAGTACCATGGACAGCTAAGAAGAGTAATGAAAAAGTTCTGAGAGAGGTCAAAGCAAAAAGAGAACTAATTTCCAATATTAGGAAGAGACGGATGAAGAGATAGAGGGAAGCAAAGAGAAAAAATAACAGACAGCTTAAGAGAATGGCTTGGCAGAAGGTCAACAACAGAAATGATAAATAGCTGCCGTATTCGAAAATTGTGGAGAGACATGATCACCTACGCCAGTAGTATATGTATATATATATATATATATCAGGGGCATATTCTCGTGCCTTGTCACACTCAACAGAATTGCAGGGAACAGAACTCAGTCGTGGTCAATGCGGAGGTCAATGGTCTCATCTGGGATAACACCTATGAGCAAGATGCAGTCTTCTATACAGACAAATCTGTAATACAACGCCACAGGAGTGCATGGATATTTACAGCACGCTCGGCAAGCAGAATAGTCAAATAAGACAGTAGTGCATATGTTATGACCACTAGTAGCATGACGATGGAGATGATGGCAGTGACAAGGGTATTCATCTGTTAGAGTGACAAGGCTACAACTATGCCTGCATACTAAGTGATTCAATGAGCATGACAAGAAAAGTGGAAGCGGGCTCTGTACACAGGCAATGGGTAGTCATTGAAGAAGTCAAAAACATGTAGGGTCACCTATGTCTACGTCCCTGGACATGTGGGAGAACAGGGAAATGAAAGAGTGGACAGGTTGGCTATCTGTGCTGTCCTTGACGACGATCAACCAATGGATCGGGCGGATTACATCAATGCCCTCCGAGATGTGGGAAAAGCACAGAGCTTATGGACATGTTTTGAGTGCAATGATGACCCGCAAATAACTATATATATATATATGTGTGTGTGTGCTTATAAGTTTCAATAATATATGTTTTCTTTATACAAAAGCAGAGTAAGGGGGAGCAAATGGTCATTAATGTTTATTCCCAAATCTGGATAAACTGAGTGAAATTGACTAACTTAACTTCAGTGTCTCAGCATCATGACATTTATGAAATTGGCTACAACTGGTCAGTGATTTGTAAAGATTCATTATTTCCACACTAGACAGTATGCCATAGCAATTGATGAGGAATGGTTACATTATCAGTTGATAGAAATGGCTACATTATCATTTCATGATAAATGGTCACATTATCTCTAGAATACATATTTTCTGTATATGGCATGAATAAAATGAATTGGAAAACTCAGAAAACCTAAGTTTATGATAGAAAACAGTATATCATCATCCTTGCATGTCCTTTGCAGAATGTTACATTCATCACTGACCATCTGAAAGAATCTTAGTCTCTAGTCAGATCTTCTGTTGTCATGTTCAAGGTATCCTTGATGTCTTCAAACCACCCTCTTCTTGGTCTGCCCCTGTTGTGTTGCCCAGGAACCACGCCTTCCATTATTGTTCTTTCCAGCCCACTGTGTCTTTTGACGTGACTATAGTATTTTAATTTTCCCTGTTGAAAGATGTTTATAAGCCAGTTCTTTTTAATGTTTAAATCTTTTAGTATGTCTTCATTGCTCTTTTTCATTATCCAAGGTATCTTAAGGATTTTTCTGTAGCCCTGTGTTTCAGATGAATCAATTTTCTTCCTAGCTATTTGCAAGATTGTCCATGATTCACAACTGTATGTTGCTATCAGGAAGAAACAAGTCCTCAAAAATTTCAATGTCACTGCCTTGCCCGTATTGTGCCACATGTTCTTCATGGTGTTTAATGTTTGTATTGCTATTGCTAATCTTTTGATCTATTTCTGGCAGTCTCCATTGTTAAAAGTTAGTAAAGTACCCCCATCACGCCAAGTGGCGTATATGGAAATATGGTGTTAGTGACCCTATATTTTACAGACCTTCAGCACATGATTTTTAGGGTTATGTGGTCGGTATTACGACCGTGCTGCTTTACTTTCACAGAAAAAAAACCGGTACCCATTTAAGGCTGGGTGAACCCGGAAGCCGTCAGTTGGGATCGAACCCTACCCCTTGTCCTTTGTAGTCCAGTTCACTAACCACTGAGCTATCGCGGCTCCCAGTCTCCATTGTTAGTTACTACAAATCCCAGATATTCATAGTTTGTTACAATTTCAAATTCTTCGCTGCTGATTATGATTTTGGCTTGGCTTTTTGTTTTGTCATTGGACATTATCTTAGTTTTCTGTATAAACAGTATATTGTCAAACAAAATGAATTTGACAAAAGTGCAAGCATTATTCAGAACTTGAAACCATACAATAAACTTGGTGTTAGTATTTACTTTAGTAACATTAACAACAGCAATCATATGAGCACAGCAGACAGTACAAGGATGATTGATGGATTGTCATAACATTATGTAACTATTTGTAATGGTGGTCTCATATGATTCAACAAACACTAACTGAGGGACAGATAAAGATAGTAAGTATGAATAGTGCTGGACAGCACTAAAATTAAGGAAGCCTACTGAAAGCAGCATTTTGAAATCTACAGGGAGAAAAGCAAGAATATAGTGAAATGCTCATCATGCCTCACAGAGTTTATAATCAGAAGTCTTTTCATTATTCCACTTGAGTCTGCCAAATCATCACAGGCCATTCAATTATTTTCTGCAACCTTCAATTGTTTCTATTGTTGCTGGAATGCCCATGTATTCCTTCAATTTTTAAGCACATGCCCACTGAATTGTTACTGTCTTATTGCCATTTATGTTGTTGATTATGTTTTATCATCAGATTTCATAGAAAAGAATTTGATCAAAATTAGAGAAAACCTAAATGTTGACAAGTTTAAAACAAAAAGGAACAAATGTAAAATAATTATTGACCTATGTTCTGTGTATATATCACATTTTTCTTGACAATTATTCCTGACAATATAAGAAGGTAGCTAGTCATCCTTTAAGAATGCTTTTAAAATTCCTTTACAGACGTTTTTATGATAGAGATGGGATTTCTTAAAAGAATGTTGAGAGTCCCCTGGACTGTTAAAAAGACCAACATGGAAATTCTCAGAGGCCAACACAAAAAAGGAGCTCCCAAAAAACATCAAAAAGAAACAATCTACATTTTTGGACACAAGAAGAGGAAAGTTGGAATACTTGGTTACGCCTAGCAAAATACAGAAAAAGAAAGATTGCAGACGACATAAAGAGAAGATACTAAATAGTTTGGTGTCATGGCATGGAAAACAGTCAACAACAGAATTGATAAGATGCAAGGTGGATAGAAAATTATGGAAGGACAATATCGCCTACAGGCATAGCACATTATGATGATGTTCTATGTAAAGATGAAAGATTGAAGGCCAGTGAATATAAATGTAACAAACATAAATTAGCAAATATAACATAAAGGTTAAATGAGATCTCTTACATGATCACGGTGCCTGCTCATATGGTTTGACTGCAGCCTTCGCAATAATGGTACACCAAATCTGGACTGACGCTTTAAGGTCCAATAACTCATCAGGGCACGCATAAACTCATCTTTCTTTGGAATTGTGATCATGGATGCTATTTTGCTCACCCTGAATGAAGTCACAAATGGGGGCACAGTTAAGTGAGTATGGCATAACAATAGACCTGCACTCAAATAAAACAATAAATATATAACAAGACTTTAAAAGAAAAAGTAAAAACAAAACAAAAAATATAAAATAAAAACAAAATTTAGCAGTTAGGAAATTTATAACATAAAAGCAGTTGTGATAGATTAAGTGAATAGATTAAATATAAAATACAAAAGATGGAGAAAAATGATTAATATACCAATTGATCTAATTAAACATGGTGGAAAAACAGTATTTAGTATTCTCAAAGAATTACATTACAAAATCCGGCAAATAGGAATTCTACTGTTGTTTCAAAGACATGACAAAGGACAGAAATTTAAAAAAAAAAACAACCTTTTTTGATGATTCCTTGATATTATCATCAGGTTTTGCAAAGGACTTGCAGTGAGTTTTGCCACATATATCTTTGCTGGGCAAGTTTCTCATTCTCATCAAGACAGCTATTGTCTGCTGATGGTTCATGGTTATTTCTCTTACTTCTTTGCTAGCCTCGGATAAATTCCATGTGAACAAAGTATTTTCCAAAGACATTTGTTTTCCATTGCATCTAATTTATTATTTATTTCTATAGTTGTTTTCCAGCTTTCACACACATAAATAGTAGCCTCCATCAGTAATAGTTGACTATGGATTTTTCCGCACCCTAGAAATGTTATTTTTTCTTTTCTTTCACAGTGTATTTTCTTTTTCTATGAATCTGTCTGCTTCTTGTTTGAGTTGGAGCTTTAGAGTGTGTTTCCAAAGATTGCGGTCTGCAGCTTCCCATGCTGCAGGGTACACACATCTACAAATCCAAGTTTTGGGCGCCCACTAGTCCTTTGCCACCTGTCCGTAGAGTATATCTTTGAGTATGCAGCCATCGTTCATACGGTGTACATTGCCAAGTCAGCGTAACCTACACACATAAGTAAGAGTGGATAATATATGAGAATTGAAAAACCTAAGCTATTTTTGTGCATGTGTTCATGTGTGTGTTTTGGATTCTTGATTTCCAGATTTTATCAAAATATTTTAAAGTCATTGCTGCCTTTGCTATTCTGATTATAATTTTTTCTTTGTGTCTACTTGATCTATGCAACTTCGAAGATATATGAAATTATCTACTCCCTCTACTGCAATTCCTTCTGAGTGAATTCAATTTATTATTCCTGTCTTTTCTTGGTTGATCTCAAGTCCTATTTTGATATCCATTGAAGATGGGCTATTTGTTTTTACTTGCATCATGCTCACTTTGCTACTAATAAGAACTATCAAGCACAAAATCAAGGCCCACTCATTGAGACTCATGTATCCACTCAATGCTCATGTTACAAGCTCAAAATCTCTGTATTATGAAGATGGTAATTCCAAATAAGGGGGATCAAATACATCCCATCCCAGCTTTGATCTGAAACCATTTCCCAGTCCTTCCTCATTACAAACTGCACTTAAATAGCCATAATACAAATGTGTTCATCCATTGAGTGCCATTTTCGCATCGAAGGTTGGCTACCATGAAGTGCCATTCCGCTCTTGTCTCTTGCTTTGATGGTGCGAGATGTCATAAGGCTGTCTTGTCCATCTTTGATGTTACTCATCAATGTTAGTCTTGGTCTGCCTCTGTTACCCTGTATTTTCCCTTCCAATATTACTTTTAGTAGGCTGTTGCATCTTTTAACATGCCCAAAAATTTCATTTGTCTTGTTCTAATGTTTAGAAATTCTCTTTTAATTTTTAGTTGTTTTAAAACTTCATCATTTGTTATCTTTTCTTTCCATCCAATTCTATCTATTCTTCTATAAATCCACATTTCAAAGGCTTCAATTTTCTGTTCTGTTTTCTTGTCTAATGTCCATGTTTCTGCACCATACAGGAATATTGAGAAGATATAACATTTTACTATTCTTAGTTTTAGCCCTGGTGTTATTTGTTTGATGCTAGTATATATCTCATGGTATTAAAATTACTTTTTGCCATCCTATTCTTTTGTCTATTATTTTTCATATTTCATAAAATGCCAGAAATCTTTGTAATGCTCACAGTACCCAAAAATAAACAGTCCTGCTTCAGATCTTGAAAAAAAAAACAGAAAAGCTGTACAGCAAATATTCAATGTGTGTATTTTATGGGGAGTGGGGAGATAGAAGAGGAGAGGGAGAAAGAAGAATGATATGACATCAAGAACACTTATAACATGTCTTCAATAACTTCAAGAAGTCGTTTGACAAGGTATGGCACACAGCACTATGGGTTATAATGAATAAATGTAAAGGTACTAATTAAGACCATTCAACAGCGACACACAAAAGTGAACAGCAATGTGTTTGTTAATGGGAAGATAAGGGACTGTTTTCTGACATCTGTTGGAGCACAAGAAGGATACATATTGTCATGACCTTCAACTTTCTAAACATGATGGGATGAGTACTTTGTGGGTTATCATCATTGCACTCCAAAAATACATGATGAACGAAGATGGGGAAGGTGACACTTATACTGTGAACATTTGAGGATGGATATATCCTGTGAGATGATACAGACACACTAAAGCCATGGTAGCTGGGTGGTTAATGTGCTTGCTAGTGACTAAAAGTCCAAGTTCAGTTCTCAAATTTTTCAGACCAAAACAGCTTTGGCAAAAATGAGTACCAGATAATTTTTTTGCAAAGTAAGGCAGTTTGGCACCATGCTAACCATATCACCCATATGTGGACATTGGGCACTGAAAAGTATGGGTACAAACACTATACTCCCCATACAAATTGAGGCATGGTGAGAATTCATACTATACAGACACAACAGCAGGCAGTGAAGCTATGCTGACATCATCTTCATCAACAGATGGCATACTCATGGATAAAGACAATCTCATATCTCTCTAAATATGGGGGGGGGGGGGGGAGAGAGAGAGAGAGAGAGAATGCTCAGAGCATGGACAATTATGTCCCTCCATAGATACCTGTCACTGATGTTCCTATCAGTTATACTATTGATCTTTATTCCATCTCTGATATGACTGATATGTACCTATGATATGACTGATATTGTACTATGATCTATGATATGACTGATATTGTACCTATGATATGACTGATATTGTACCTATGATATGACTGATATTGTGCCTATGATATGACTAATATTGTGCCTATGATATGACTGATATCGTGCCTATGATATAACTGATATTGTACCTATGATATGATTGACATTGTGCCTATGATATGACTGATATTGTACATATGATATGATTGATATTGTGCCTATGATATGACTGATATTGTGCCTATGATATGACTGATATTGTATCTATGATATGATTGCTATTGTGCCTATGATATGACTGATATTGTGCCTAGTACATTATTTTCTTGTCGTCTTCATCTATTTGTTCTATGCTATTCTTGCTGTTGAAGTGTTCCTCCTCTCAAACCATAACTAAACAATGCAGATGCTTTTTCCCCTAACAATTCAGAAATTATCTTGGTGCAGTGTCTAAGAAACAAAACAAGATCCTCATTACTTCCTTTATAGATTTATGGTATTCTCAATATACTTCTGGACAATCACATTTAAGTTGCCTCCATCAATCTACCAGCTTATTCTTTAATTATTAATAGCTGCAACAATATTCTAGTTTGTTCATTAATTATTGATAACTCACTCAAATTATCTTCTAGCATGTTCAAAAATTATTGATAGCTCCCTCCAATAATCTTCTAGCATGTTCATTAATTATTGATAACTCACTCCAATAATCTTCTAGCATGTTCATTAATTATTGATAGCTCCCTCCAATAATCTTCTAGCATGTTCATTAATTATTGATAACTCCCTCCAACAATGTTCAAGCTTGTTCATTAATTACAGATAAACTCCACCAGGACTTCCGGTCAATATGGTGGATGGGCAGCAGGAACCCCATTTAGGCACAGTCTGAAAAGGGTTCCTTGTTCAATTTCCTCATATCCCAAATCCAGTTTGTTTTCAGAGCTACTGAGTTTAGTGATCTGTGCACACCATGAGCTGTGTTTTTCATCTGGTTTGTGTTTCGATATTCCAATTGCTTATGGCGTATGATGATATTGTATGATGAAGGACAGTTCAGCTGCATTCACTTTGGTGCTGCTTGACCTCATGTCTTTTGGCGTGTGCTGTAGCAACTATGATGGGGACTGCAGGAGCCTTTCTTTGTTTGGCTCCTTCAATAAGATGAATTTTAATTTGAATGATTCCACTGGCATGGATGGTTGAGTAATTATGGATTTTAATTCATTTGCAGTGATACCGGGACCTTGAACTAACCATAACAGTACAGGACAAGATGTATATAACACTAAACGATTATTTTTCTTGATTCTATTGACAGAGATGTATTACTGAGATACTTTTCATTAAGAGGAATACAGCCTTTGCAGCAGACCATCTGTATGTTGTTTCTGAGCATCTCCAAAATGAAGTAGTTATTGTGTGAAGTAAATGAAAACTGTCGACCTGTTCAGTACTCTTAATTATTTGTATCTTGCATTTTGATCTATCAATTTTTAATTAACAACAATTACTTGTGTTCTTACTGTTCAGGCTGAGATCTTTGATCTCATTTTTCTTTACTATTTCTTCAAACAATTTTCTTCACTTATGCTTTACCTTTAATACTGTTATCAACAGTATATCTCAAGTTAATATACATTCTGGGAGAGCGAGTTTACTTCCATTTGTTTGGACTCTTACACAAATAGTTTGGTGTCTGTTGCAAATTCTCTTGTGAGGATTACATGTTCAATTTATGTGCAACTTTACAAGATGGGACGTGGGGAAGAACAAAAATAAGATTTTGTAACAGAAAAAAACATGAGCTAGAGATAAGTTTATCTGAAACTAATTACAACTGTAGCTAGAAATATATTTAAAACTAATTACAATATTAGCTAGATAAATGTTTGATATTAATTACAACACGAGCAAGAAATATCTTTGCTTGAAACTAATTACAACTGTAGCTAGATAAATGTTTGATATTAATTACAACACGAGCAAGAAATATCTTTGCTTGAAACTAATTACAACTGTAGCTAGATAAATGTTTGATATTAATTACAATACGAGCAAGAAATATCTTTGCTTGAAACTAATTACAACTGTAGCTAGATAAATGTTGATATTAATTACAATACGAGCAAGAAATATCTTTGCTTGAAACTAATTACAACATTAGCTAGATAAATGTTTGATATTAATTACAATACGAGCAAGAAATATCTTGCTTGAAACTAATTACAACTGTAGCTAGATAAATGTTGATATTAATTACAATACGAGCAAGAAATATCTTTGCTTGAAACTAATTACAACATTAGCTAGAAAATGTTCATCATAAATTTACGGAAGCCACTCATTCTCTGCACAATTAACCACAGGAAACTAAACACAAGAAGTATTTGCAGCTGCAGAGATAATTATTAAGCTATTCTTCTACTCTTGTGATGAGTTTTACCAAATGTATAACAAAATTGCATCAAAGAAATAAAAAGGTTGTTCAACTAAGAAAATATAAGCCTTGTGAAAAAAACATCTCCCTTTATCAGACACTTCTTTAACCCTCTATGATTTTTGCTCCTGTTTAAAAGCTTGCCCATGATTACAGATTATAGCTCAAGATGAAACTTATCAACCAAAGCCACACCATTTTTTTTTTCAGTGCAACATATATATCTTGTAAAGCAAAACTAGGAGATTTTTATGGTTGCCTCTTTGCAACGTCCCTCAGTAGCAAGAGCATTATAGTTAAGTATTTAAAAATGATACCACAAAGGCAAAATTCTGTAATGCAATGTTTGCAATGATTTTGACTTAAAAATGAAATGTTAAATCCAACATACAAAAGACACCATCAGACTGGGATTTGTGATATTTTCATCAGTCAGTAACACTTATAACATCTATGAACTGCATGGTTCACTTCTAATATTCCATAGATCAGCTTTGGTAGTAGTACCTTATCGTAGGCTATGTTTTATCTGTCCTTGATGTAGAAAAGGTTTGACATGTTATATGTTTAAAGACACTGTCCATCCACTCTTCTGGATCGTTATAGATCCAGCAGCTATGAGCCGCTGTCCTTTGATGCATTGCCATATAATCACATTCACATGTGTCTGAGCTGATGTTTTCTTCTAAACAGAGTGCTCCATTTATCAGTCCTAACCAGAATAAAATACTTTTCTAACGTCATCTAACTTTATAAAGTCTTCTTCAATCTTTCAAATCCCTGTGGAGCATAGGTCTTCAAAAAGCATCTTCCAAGCCGTTCTGTTTCTTGCAGTTCTTTTAAGATCATTCCATGTCTTCCCCATCATCTTCAACTATTTCCATGTCTTTTCCAATAATACTTTGGTCTTCCTCTTTGTTTTTTTCCTTGTGGCTTCCAAGAAAATAGGCCTGTTGTGTAATACTCTCAGCTTCTGTCTTTATGCTGTTATACAGTTCTTTCAGAATTTCTTTTATTTGTTGCTTCCTCTGCCTCTTTAGCTAGTTCATCAATTTATTTCCTCTTACCTTGATTAATGCGTCTTCTCACTTCTTTGTTCACCTGTGTGTGTGCTGCTTTTAGTACTTAACATTTAGCTTTTATTTATGTCTGCTTTCTTATTCTTTCTTTCTTTAATTTTCTCCATGGTCTCTGCTGTCATCCATGCCTTATTCTGGTGTTCTTATTTCCCCAGAGTTTCTTCACATGTCTCCTTCCATATATCCTTTACCTGTTTCCAATGATCTTCTATTGTTTGTATTTATTGTATTTTCTAGTTGTTGGAGCAATTGGTATTTGTTTAATACTGTGACTGCAAATTTATCTTTAATTCCTTGCTCTTTACGAAACCCTACACTGAAATACTGTCTACCCTTATGTGTTGTAGTGAATTATCATTTGTCAATAGTCTTACTGGGTATTTAAATTCTTCTACTTGTTTGAATTGTCTATCATCATCATTATATTGGTGTTTAAACCTCTGATGATGGTGACTGTGGCACTGGTAAAATGATTATTGAACATTTGCTATAATCATACCCAACGTATTATGAACAGAGAATGCTCTTGTGTCCATTACTGGTACCATACCAGGACAAGCTGTATGGAGGTGTTAATAGCCTTCAGCTGACAAATGCATTCTTCATACTTATTGACATCTAGAGGTGTACACACAAGATCTTGGTGTTTTGTTTTAATTTTGTCATGTTCATAGCTGTTTGTGGGCGCTAATTTTCATGTATTGAGTGCCTGTACTGTCAAGTATTTCAAGTATCCTGGTAGACCTATTTTCCATGTATTTGAGATTGATAGTTGATTGACGTGAGATTGTTTGGTAAAGGTCAGGGTTGCTAGACCACCATCTTCTACAACTCAGTGGGCAGAGAAGGAGTCTTTGAAGAAAACAATGTTTTAAACCTTTGATGGAAGGCATCTGCTGTTGTTTCAGGTTAAAATTAGAACAAATCTCCTTCCATAACCAAACAACTCATATTCTGTCTGGATACTCCATGAAGAGTCCTGTTTTAATGATGGTCTCTTATCCATGTATCTATTCTGCTGGGTATTTATCATTAGTTCCTTGCAATGTACTCATCTCAAGGTTTTCTTATTGCAGGAGAAAGGAGAAGGGACGAGGCCAGGCACCACAAAAACATCTTCTTCATTCTGCGGTCGGATCTGCCTATCTAATATTGGCAGATTTAGCCACGAGAGAAGCTGTTCAGTAAAACAGCATTCAGCATAAGACACTAATATTTTACCAAACCACTGACTCTTCATGATTGCTTGCTACCAACATCACCAAAGATTTTAACGGCCATACATATATATATATACATATATATATATATATATATATATATATATATATATATATATATATATATATATAAAATGATTTGTTAATTTGTTAGGATTTCTAGATTTCAGCCATTTGAAGATGTAGTTGAAAGCCACTATTGGTATTTTTCATCTTTTCTCTAGAAGATGATATCTGTCCTTGATATCAATGATAAGATGCAACACTGACCTTTATTTCATTTCTGCTTTTGTTGCCAGCTTTCTTTAAAATGTCTATTGAGCCCCACCCCGCCCCTGCCCATTTTATTTTGTTTACTTTTCTTGTACAGCTTCCATAGCAGCATTATTATTTCACATTTCCTGAGGTTACATCACAATAAAAGAGTTTTAAGTACACACATTCTATTGGTAATTGAATTGAATCAAAAGTATTATGAACTATTGTTATTTTGGGAGTGTTGACAGTGGGTGGTTAAATTGACACACTCCAAACCGGGACTACACAGTTTCGAATCACAGTAGGGTCAAAAGATTTATATATCAGGGGCAAAATAAAAACTTGGACCTGAACACCACTCGGTGACTGCACTGTATAAGCCCCTTTTACTTTCTGGTCCTATATGCCCCCCCCCCCCCCCCAGCAGACCTCAGAAATAAGACGCCATAAAGATAGTCCTTTTTTTTGTTAAACAGTTGTTTTGAGTTAAGAAACTAGTAGACATAAATCCTCAAAGACATTAATTACAAAGAGCTATAATGCTTGCCAATTTGGAATATGCTTGCTTTATATGACCTGACCAACACCAAGGTTAGTGTTTGTGAGGTTTACTTTATGACAATGTATTACATTAATAAAAACTAACCTGCCAAAAAAAAAAAAAAAACTCCAAAGACAAAACTCAGCCATTTTACAATAGTTTAAAGTGAGGCTATATCTATTTTGGTTGTTTTCTTTCTGCAATTAAATAATTTACTTCACTGGAATAGTGCACTTCAAGGCAGCTAACTCCTTGTTGTAACTATTTACTTCAGTTTTTTGCAGTTATGGATAAAGCCCTATTTCTGCTTTCCACACTCATAAAGCCCATTATTTTCTGTAACTCATGTTTCACTTTCATCAAATTTTCAGGTTGTTTATACTATGACCTTCATGTGATATTCTTCAAATATCCTTTATGGACCAAAGTATGATCTGACTATACAGATTAAATAAGGTAAATAGTGCTAGTAACACAAGTAAAGGCAAGTGAGCGTATAAACAAGAAAATAGAACACCTGTCAAATGATTATTGTAAGATGTTATTATGAAAAGAGAATACAAAATGGTTTACATTTTTGAGGAAGAAAGTTAAAAGCAGGCGACATAGCCTGGTAACTATAAAAAGAAATACAATTAGAAAGGAAGAGATTCTCATAAAACAACAGAACAGTGACTGGAAACCACACTGTAAGACATGCAAAAGAGCTAAATACCCCAAAGCAGACAGAGAAGAACAATAAGTAGAAATCTATCTGTAAAACCAAGATCAAGAAGTGGCTTTAACCAGCTTATAATTGACAACTAAAAATGAAACAAATGGAACGCTAAAAGAATTGAGTTTTTTTTATTTCCAGACAGTGTACACTCAGCCAACAGGGCATAAATTTTCTAGTAAAATGTGGTATTGTTACGGTGTTACAATGTAACATTAAATGCACAACAGTTAATTCTCATTGAGCATCCAAGCACATTCTGTAAGAACAAATAACATCATCAGGTGTCATGATCACAGGGAAAAGACGATCAATCATGCCCCACTATATAATCCTGTTCTCTTATGTACTTCACTGTTCTGATATTCATTTCTTTCCCTTCCAAACTTAACTTCAGTATCTTTTGTTATTGAAACTTCTCTTTCCTTTCATCATGTGCTATTGGCTCTTCTTTGTTGTTATAACATTTTCAACTAAAGCCCTCTTTCCTCATTTGCCTGACGACTACTAATTCATCGCATGTGCAGGAAAGGCCAAAGCAAAAAGAGAATTAATTTCAAAAATTAGGAAGAAATAATCCTAATTTTTTGGTCATGTAATGAGCAGGGAACAGCTGGAATATATTGTGACAACTGGGAAAATTGAGAGACAAAGAGATAGAGGGAAGTAAAGAGAAAAGAATACCAGACAGCTTAAGAAAATGGCTTGGCAGAAGGTCAACAACAGAAATGATAAATAACTGTCGAGGTCGAAAAGTTTTGAAGAGACATTATCACCTATGCCAGTAGGCATGGTACTTGATGATAATTATTTTATTTATTAGCCTCGTGTTTTTCATCACTCATGTTCATAATAGCTATATTCTAGAACTTTTTTTTATCAATGTTTCAGCCACTTAACTTTATAATGATTTGTAGGTTCTGTGCATTGTCCATGTTTATTATCATAGTTTTTGTGCTTAGATCTTGTAGTTCTCCTTGACTTTCTACCAGTTCTTGTTTCATATAAATCTTAGTGCTGTGAAATTAACTTGTATGAAAAAACACTTCTCGCCACCATACAAAACAATATATGTTGTCAAAATTTACTGTTTTTGCTAAATAAAATAGTAAAGGAAGCAAATATGCAACTTATAGACAATATGACCTGATTTAGAAACCCTCATTAGTGCTGCAAAGTTATATACTATACAAAGTTCCATAACATGTTACAAAGTTAATGCACTGATCTACCCAAGTAATCAAGCAAGAGACGGAATTGCTAATGGACAATGTTAGGGTACAAAGACATTCAAAAACAAGAACAAGACTTACCTCTGCTCAGGGATAACTGGAATGGACACATTGGGTATTGCATTTCTCTTCTGCGCTAGAATTTTTCTAGCTTTCCTCATTTTTATACGAGCCTGTTCACGGGCATCCTCTTTAGATCCTTATTCTTGTCCTCATCAGGAAACATGGAATTATCCGCACATGGCTCTGCATGAACATCACAAAATGCAGTCTTTCTTACACCAACTGATATTCCATTAGGGCCTGGTTCCTTGACAGCTTCGATCTTCATAAACAGACCAGCCTGTTGTGCACATGTGACATGAAATGCTGTGTAGCAGTTGGTCTTGTGACACTGTATGCAAGCACCTGCTCCTCTCTGTTTACATATGTAGCAGGTCAGCTTCCTCCTAGCAGGAGGTATCCTCTGAAGACAGTCTATAGGTTCTAAAAAGACAGTGTTAGCAAAACCCACTTCTGGAATCCATAGAGCGCACACAACATGAGCCCAACGTCCATCATCAGTCTGTTAAATGCACCACCTTTGTTAGGACATAGACAGCAGTCCACAGCACGAGATGGAGACTGAAGACATCGACGACATAGCCATTGTCCTTCTGGTATGTATGGAACGCCATAGCATTCTTGATGTACTGCGAGGTTACACATGTCACAAAACAGAATCATATTACTGTTCTGGCATTCACCATCCATACAGATACTGCAGACAGCATCATCATCCATGGAAGGGCCTTGCTCCTTTCCACTGTGCTGACTTTGAAAGAAAGCTTCCTTTTCAAAGCGATCCATTATGAGTTCAAAGGTGTCCTGTGCTACAGCTGCTAATCCTTCACTTGTCCTCTTGTCATTGACTATCTCAAGCCACGAGTGGTCCTAAGAAAACAACACAAAAATGTAAAAGATTAAATAGAAACTTTAAAAAATTAATTATTATATCAACCATATTTACAGATCACTCTATGGTTTCAAGTTTAATTTTCTACGGCATATTTAAATCTAAGTCTTTCCATCCACTGGATTTGGATAACTACATGTTGTCTTCCACGTATGAAAAAAAAAATCCTATCAACAACTTATACCTAAATTTGCCAGTAAGGACCAGTGAAATTTGATTAAAACATGAGAGAGGTCAGTGATTTTCCTTTCTTTTGACATACAATTGACCTATGTTTTGAGTTATTTGTGGGTTATCATTATTTCACTTCGAACATATCCATAGGTGTTCAGATCCCCTCCCCAGCATGTTCTGTTGCATCCAGTGACCGACGACACCATCTCTATTTTGGATGATAATTCCTCTTATACACCCACTAATCCTCTCCTTTCTGGTTGTACCCATCTTTACTCCCATCTCCTTCATAGATATAGACTCTCTTCAATGACAGCACACCTAACCAATCTGTCCACTCTCTTATTACCCTGCACTGCCGCCTCTTCAGGGACATAGACAAAGATGACTGTATCGTTGACTTCTGTAATGACTCAACCCATTCCTTGAGTACTGAGCCCACCTCTACTTTTTTTGTATCATGCTCATCAAATCACCTAGTATACCAGCGTGGGTGTAGTCTTGTAACTCCAACCAAATGAATGCCCTGGTCACTGCCATCACCTCCATTATCATGCTACTTGTCATAACATAAGCACTGCTTTGTTCTTTGACTGTGTGCTGTAAATGCCCATGTACTCCTGTGATGTCATTACAGATCCATTACCTATGTTTTTGTTTATAGGAAAACATGATCGCTAGAGTGTGAAAAACTGCATTTTTAATTTAACACACAAAAATACTCTCATGTGGTTGCAGTGAAAGTATTTTTTTTAAATACAAAAGAGATGTATTCTATTACAAAACACTACTGAAAATAAAAGTAAATGGGGGGAAAAACATCATGTATGAAGTATACTTCAGTACTGGACCCCCTTAAAAAGTTGAAAGAAGACATTGATCAGTTCAAGGTTGGTGACATCTTAATTGAGCATATCCAGGTACAAAGGTGATGATGACAAGAACTTTGTTCATGAAATGTTGAGTGTCCATGTAGAAGGTGTTTAGCAGTCATTTTGTTTGTGCCACAGTTGTTTGAATGCAAATGGAGGAGGCCACCTCCTACTACTGAAGTAAATATTACCTCTGATTTTCCCATCTAGTGAGTGAAACGTTTAGTGCTTTGATCAAACATAATTCTAATTCAAAGCTACTGAACAGTTTTCAAACTTTCATGAAGCTTATCCGCTTCAATTTTTAAAATAATATTGTGTGTTTATTATTCAAATTACAGCACTCTCAAAGCACAAGTCTGACTGTTTCAACAGAAAACTTCATGAGAATTGACAAACTTCTTCTTAACCAGTACTATCAGGTGTGCCAATTTTCAAACGAAACCAACACAAATTGAATAATGAAACAGAATACCTTTGTGCATAACAGAGACTGACAGTGTAACATCATTGAATTTTTCAAGTTCTGCACTGTATGTTAGTTTACATGTGTTTCAAGTAGTCAAAGCTAAAGATGCCTCAAAGAAGTAAAGACATTCCTGAAACAAGCTAGGAAAACAGAAAGGATAAAGTGATAAGAAAAATATGAGCCAGAACATGACAGATTAAGCAAGCTCAACAGACATGAAAAAAGAAATTTCAGACTCAGAACAGGTCACTGCGGCCTTGTAGCACAATTACATAAATTAGGACACTGTGACACTGAAACATATGATTGTGATGCATCCAAACAGAGGTCATGCATAGAATATCCTACAGGACTGCAGCACTCAGTCTAAATGCACAGCACACAGTTGCTTGTTATGAATACTTTAGTTCATTTGCCTACCTGTGTCTTTCTATGAATCATCATCATTGAGTGCTGTCTCCTCATCGAAGGTTGGCTACCATGGAGCGCCATTCCACTCTGTCTCTTGCTTTGATGGTGCAGGTTGTCATAGGTTGACTCTTGATGTTACTCGTCCATGTTAGTCTTGGTCTGCCTCTTTTACCTTGTATTTTCCCTTCCAATATTACTCTTATTAGGCTGTCGTGTCTTTTAACATGCCCCAAAAATTTCATTTGTCTTGTTCTAATTGTGTTTAGTAGTTCTCTTTTCATTTTTAGTTATTTTAAAACTTCATTGTTCGTTTTCTTTTCTTTCCATCCAATTCTACCTATTGTTCTATAAATCCATATTTCAAAGGCTTCAATTTTCTGTTCTGTTTCCTTGTCTAATGTCCATGTTTCTGCACCATACAGAAATATTGAGAAGATGTAACATTTTGCTATTCTTAGTTTTAGCCCTGGTGTTATTTGTTTTGATGTTAGTATATTTTTCATGGCATTAAAATTACTTTTTGCCATACCTATTCTTTTGTTGATAAACAATAAATTTACGAGTTGAATGAGGCACTTCATAAATGCAAACCACATGAAAACACCATAGTTCTAGGGGATTTTAACGCAAAAGTAGGAAAGGAAAGAGTTGAGGCAGTAGTTGGTCATTATGGCTTAGGCAAGAGGAATGAAAGAGGTGAGAAACTTATTGACTGGGCAAGAACACACAACGTGATGATAGGAAACACCTGGTTTAAGCAACATCCAATACGTCTGTGGACATGGAAAAGCCCAGGGGACAACGCACGTAATCAAATTGATTATATAATGATAAGCAATAGGTTTAGAAACAGTCTGGTGTGTGTGAAAACTAGGCCAGGGGCAGATTGCAATAGTGATCATGTACCAGTTGTGGAAAGCTTAGAGTAAAATTAAAAACAAAACGAGCCTCAGTTAACATCAAGTTAAATCTAGATTTACTCAAATCAGACAAGAAACTGCAAGACAAATATAAAATCACAATTCAGAACCGGTACAATGCAATAGAGAAGATACAAAGCATTGATGAACAGTGGGAAATGCTAAAAGAATCAATGCAACAAACATCAAAAGAGTTCATACCACCCGTGAGGACAAATACAAGAAAGAAATGGATGATAGATGACATTTTGCAGCTAATGGATACAAGAAGAAGAAATAAAGAAAATAAAGATGAATATAAGAGATTAAATTAAAAAATTGTAGTAAAATGCAATGAAGCAAAAGAAGCATGGCTAAAAGAGAGATGCAAAGAGATTGAAATGCAACAAAAAGGAGATGCTAAAGCTAAGATGCGAAGAGTGCAAAACAAAATCAGTCCAGAAATTAGCGATGAACAGTGTGGTTTTGTGTTAAAGATAAAGTAACAAGCAATGCCATTTATATCATAAGATCTTTAGTAGAAAGAGCTATAGAGGTGAAAACAGATCTATGCCTATGTTTCATAGATTACACCAAGGCATTTGACAAAGTAAAGCATCAAGAAATAATCACAATTTTAGAAAGCATAAACGTAGACAGCAAAGATCTAAGAATAATAAAGAACATATACTGGCAACAAACAGCGGCCATAAGAACTGGAAACCAATTGGGAATGTTTCAACAAATAAAACAGGGTGTTAGACAAGGTTGTGTGCTGTCACCAGATTTGTTTAATATTTATAGTGAGATTATTTTAAGATCCATAAGGGGCATGCCTGGAATAACAATTGGAGGTCATAATATAAATAATCTAAGGTATGCTGATGATACAGTCTTAATTGCTAAAAGTGAAAATGAATTACAAGAAATGTTGGACATTATAATGAAAGAAAGCAAAAATAAAGGACTCAGCCTTAATAGCAAAAAGACAGAGGTAATGGTAACAACAAAGAAAAAGACATCACCTCAGTGCAAAATAAAGACAAGTGGAACAATATTAAAACAGGTAAATGAATTTAAATATTTGGGAGCTTTGTTAACCTCAGACGGAAGATGTACAAAAGAGGTGAGATGCAGAATGGCTGAGGCAAAAGCAGCTTTCCAAAAAATGAGGAAGATACTATGCAATCCATTTTTGACAATAGAAACAAGAAAAAGAGTTCTTAAATGTTACGTAGAGCCAGTCGTAACATATGGATGCGAATCATGGACAATAGGGCAACAGACAAGAAAATCACTGGAGTCTGTAGAAATGTGGTTTTACAGAAGAATGTTGAGAGTACCATGGACAGCTAAGAAGAGTAATGAAGATGTTCTGAGAGAGGTCAAAGCAAAAAGAGAGCTAATTTCCAATATTAGGAAGAAACAACAATCATTTTTTTGCCATGTAATGAGAAGAGAACAACTGGAATATATTGTAACAACTGGAAAAATTGAGGGACGAAGAGATAGAGGGAAGCAAAGAGGAAAAATAACAGACAGCTTAAGAGAATGGCTTGGCAGAAGGTCAACAACAGAAATGATAAATAGCTGCCGAGATCGAAAGTTGTGGAGAGACATGATCACCTACGCCAGCAGGTCCGGTACTTGATGATGATTCTTTTGTTAAATTATTAAATAATGCCATGAAAAATATACTAACATCAAAACAATAAACACCAAGGCTATAACTAAGAATAACAAAATGTTACATCTTCTCAATATTCCTGTATGGTGCAGAAACATGGACATTAGACAAGAAAACAGAACAGAAAATCGAAGCCTTTGAAATGTGGATTTATAGAAGAATAGGTAGAATTGGAAAGAAAAGAAAACAAACAATGAAGTTTTAAAACAACTAAAAATGAAAAGAGAACTACTAAACACAATTAGAACAACAAAAATGAAATTTTTGGGGCATGTTAAAAGATACAACAGCCTAATAAAAGTAATATTGGAAGGGAAAATACAAGGTAAAAGAGGCAGAGGCAGACCACGACTAACATGGACGAGTAACATCAAAAGATGGACAAGTCAACCTTTGACAATCTGCACCTTCAAAGCAAGAGACAGAGTGGAATGGCATTCTATGGTAACCAAACTTCTATGTGGAGACAGCACTCAATGATGATGATTCTTTTGCTTATTTCAGTTATACATTTTCCATCACTGGTTATAGTATGACCCAGGCAGTTGTAGTCCTGAACTGTCTCCAGATGTATTCCTTCAACTTTGATATTTATTTGTAGGTCTTGAGAATTTTCTATGTTTATGATCATAGTTTTAGTCTTTTTGATGTTCATATCTAGTCCATATTTTTTGCATGTCATGTTTATTTAATTAAGTAATTGTTGTAGATCTTTAGGATTATCTGCTACTAGTACAGTATCGTCAGCATATCTTAGGTTATTGATTATCTTTACATTAATGTTTAGGCCTGGCATCTCTATGGTGTTTTTAAAGATTTGCTCAGTTTTCTATGAATATAACAACTTTTATATTTTTATTTCTATGAATATAAAAACTTTTATATTTTTATTTCTATGAATATAACAACTTTTATATTTTTATTTCTATGAATATAACAACTTTTATATTTTTATTTCTATGAATATAAAAACTTTTATATTTTTATTTCTATGAATATAACAACTTTTATATTTTAATTTCTATGAATATAAAAACTTTTATATTTTAATTTCTATGAATATAAAAACTTTTATATTTTAATTTCTATGAATATAAAAACTTTTATATTTTAATTTCTATGAATATAAAAACTTTTATATTTTAATTTCTACGAATATAACAAGTTTTATAATTTAATTTCTATGAATATAACAAGTTTTATATTTTAATTTCTATGAATATAACAAGTTTTATATTTTAATTTCTATGAATATAACAAGTTTTATATTTTAATTTCTATGAATATAACAAGTTTTATATTTTAATTTCTATGAATATAACAAGTTTTATATTTTAATTTCTATGAATATAACAAGTTTTATATTTTAATTTCTATGAATATAACAAGTTTTATATTTTAATTTCTATCTATCTATCTATCTATTGTCCTTTCGAGCCGTAACCGGCCCATAGGGCGTAGACCAAGATACACCTTCTCCTATATGAATTTTTGTTCTAGCAGTTTTCTTTAAAGATATTTTATCAAATCTCGCCATCTGTCTCTGTTCTGTGCAAGCAGTTCTATCTCATTGATGGAGCCGATTCCTGCTGCTCTTGCCTCTCTCATCAATGTTCTTCTCAGTGTCTCCCTGGGTCTTCCTCTTTTTCTTTTACCTGTTGTTTCCCATATGAGGGCTTGCTGTGCTATTCGATTATTATCTCTTCTCATCACATGTCCAACGTATGACCATCGTCTTTTCTTTATTACTGAAGATATTAGTGGTTGATTGGCGATTTCTCTAATTTCCTCGTTTGTTTTGAATTCGTTCCATTCTATACCAAGTATTTTCCTTAGACATTTATTTTCGAATGCGTTCAACTTTGTTTCTATATCTCTTGTTGTTTTCCAGCTTTCACACGCATACGTAAGGGTTGATAGTACATTTGATTTGAATAGCCTAAGTTTTGTGTTTGTGCTAATGAGTTTTGATTTCCACAACTTTTCAAGGCTTCTGAAAGACATTGCTGCTTTAGCCAGTCTGATTCTAATTTCTTTGCTCGTATCCCCTTCTCGATCAATGTGACTTCCAAGATAGATAAAGTGATCGATCTCTTCTACTGGTTTGTTTCCATGTATATTTTGTCACTTGTTGGAATTAAACTTTTCATGACTTTAGTCTTTTCATGATTGACCTCAAGCCCAATTTTGCTGGCTATTGATGATAGTTCATTTGTGTTTTCCTGCATCGTTTTTATCTGACTGCTGATGAGAACTATGTCATCAGCAAAGTCGAGGTCCTCCAAATGGTCTCCTTGTATCCATTCGATGCCTTTATTACCAGTGCAGCATTTCTTCATTATGAAGTCCATAACAATTCCAAATAACAAGGGCGATAAAATACATCCTTGTTTAACCCCAGTTTCTATTGGGAAACATTCGCTCAGTCCTTCCTCTGTTCGAACTGCACATGTGTAACCATCATACATGTCTTTGATAATATTTATGATTTTTGATGGTAAGCCATATTGCTTCAGAATTTTCCACAAAGAATCTCTATGAATACTATCAAATGCTTTTTTGAAGTCGATGAAGTTAAGTACAAAAGGTTTTTGCTTTTCAATGTGTTCCTCCAATATAAGTCGTAGAGTGAAAATGTAAAGAGTAAAATGTGATAATTTTAATTTCTATGAATATAAAATACAAATGCTTCTAGAAAACATTCAAAGTGATTAGAAGAAGCTGAATCTAAATTTGTAAAGACTTTTGTGGTAACAAATTGAACCTCATATCCCAGAAACTCTCAAACTTGCTATTTGATCATTAAATTGGCATGGCGTTTTACCATAATAATCTAGACACATCCTCCGTAGAACACTACTCTAATCATACTCCATCTGAAATAACCTGTGACTAGTCAGATCTCTCACTTCTTTTGTTCTTCAGTTTAGGGTCTCTTTGATGTCTTGAAATCACTTCTTCTTCGTCGACCCTTCTCGTTTTCCATAAACCAACCATTATTATTGTTTCAAAACCAACACTTTTTTTTATCCCCCATAAAGTGCCCCCGTCATGCCAAGTGGCGTATAGGGAAATATGGTCTTAGTGACCCTATATTTTACAGACCTGCAGCACATGATTTTTGGGGTAATGTGGTCGGTATTACGCCCGTGCTGCTTTACTTTCCCAGAAAAAAATCCGGTACCCATTTAAGGCTGTGTGAACCCGGAAGCCGTCGGTTGGGATCGAACCCTACCCCTTGTCCTTTGTAGTCCAGTTCACTAACCACTGAGCTATCTCGGTTCTTTTTTCTGTATCACTTTCTTTATCACTGTATAAATTTACAATTTCCTGTGTAAAATATTGATTATAAGTCAGTTGTCTTCAATTGTGTTCTTAATTATCCCAAGTATAGTGAGAAATTATTCTGCACGTTTTTTGCTTGTTTTTACCAATTCCCTTTTCCTTATTGTTTGCATGCGTTATCCAGGTGCAATGTTCTTTACAGTAAGTATATTATTGGTTTCGATACATTTTTAAGTGATGAAAATGTACGGTGACCAGAAACAAACGTATTTTGTAAATTAAAAAATTGTGGAAACATTTTATATATGTGTGGCAACAATAGGACTGAATAGCCATGTCACATTTTTTTAAAAATAAGAAATATATATGATGTGTTTGTTTGGTTGAAATGAATAAATTCTATGTAAACAAATCTTTGAGCAGTTAGGCACAATAATTTGACTACCAGATTATGATTTGCTGGGATGAAGTTGTGTGTAATTGAACTAGCCAATAGCCTATGTCAGACAATTATGACTACGGATTTGCATCACCTCTAGAAATATTTTTGTTCTTTTCTTTTGCTGTAAATTGTATTTTTTTTTTATATGAATCAGTTTGCTTCTTTTCTTGAGTTGGAGCTTTAGTGTTTCCAAAGATTGCAGTTTGCAGCTATTTCTTCCTAGGCTGCAGGGTTCATGTCACATTTAAACACGTCTATAAATCAAAGTTTGGGTGCCCCCTAGTTCTTTTGTTATGTTAGTTGTCCATAAAGTATATCTTTTGGTATGTGGCCATCTTTCATACAGTGCAACTGGCCAAACCAGCGTGACCTGCGTTTAATGTTTTTAAAAATTGTTGACAGCAGTGTGAATATTATAAATGTACATGTCTTAGTCATAAATAGAATAAAAAATATGAAATTTTTAGGATATGCTAAAATGTCAACAATAAAATTTAATAATAATAAAATGTATATTCATTCTGCTGTCTATTTTATTAGTTATACTTAATAATGTACTTGAATGATAGGAAATAAGAAATGTATCTACATAGTGAAGAAAGAAAGATAGATGTCTATTGAATTTGGCAACAGCTATGTAAATCCTATCAGAATATGATGACCTGAAGCTAAATCAGCCCCTCTATATACTTTTACATCCTGTAAGGATGATTTAAACTTATTATTAATACATATGTGATCAATTTGATTTTCCGTTCTATGATCTGGTGACACCCATGTAGCTTTGTGTATTCTTTTATGTTGGAATATTGTTCCTCCTAGATTGTTCCTCACTTGATTAAGGGCACAGAAATTCACAAATATCTCTCCATTTTCGTTTATATCTCCAAGTCCATGTTTTCCCATAATCTCTTTGAAGCCTCTGTAAATCCTGGCCACCGATATTTCTGCCACATTTTAGATCAGTGTGTTTAAGACCACTTTTAGGTTCATATTTCTTTATTTTGGAATAGTATTTGCCTATTGTGTTAATTTCTGTGTATTTCTTATTTTGTACCTGATGATGGCTTTTGCTGAAACATTTTACTTCTGAGCTTAACATGAGTTTTCAATTATTTGAACAAAGCCACAAATAAATATTAGAGGAATTTATAAATCAACCTTGCGGACTTTATAAATCAATCTTTATTTCTTTCTTCACTTCCTCTTGTATCCATTCGAGTGTCGAGGGAGATAAAAAGTTCTGGATCTCGCCCTTTAGGGGACCTCACTCATTGTTAATGGATGTTGCTGTAGTATTTATTTGATGTTGTTTGCCCATCTTACTCTGGGTCTGCCTCTTGCTCTTCTCCCTTTTAGTACATGCTCTGTATGGTAAGGAATCCCACAGCATTCTTTCTAGATGGACAAACCAGTTTATTAGCTGTTTCTGTATGTAGCTTAGGATTAGCTCAATGCATACTCTTTCTCTTATAATGTCATTTCTGATTCTGTCTTTTACTCCAAGCACTTTTCTCAGGGAGGTGCGCGTGGCCGTGCGGCTAAAACCACTGTTCCGCTGGCTGAAAAGCTGACGTCTGGTGTTCGAAGTCCACTGTAGACAGAAAGGATTTTTTCTATCGGAGGTGAAATAAAAATCCTGAGTCTCACACATCGTGGCGACTGCTTGACCAAGCGGTCTTTATCCCTCTCGTTCTATCGTTGCCCCCCGACATACACCAGCAATGGTACTATGTGTCGTCAAGATAGTTTTTTTTTATTTTTGTCAGATATCGCATCTTTGTGGTGACAAGCTTTCTTCTGTGCTTAGACATAAGTGACTATGTTTGGCATTGGTAGCACAATGTTGGAATGAATATACTCTGCATAAGATGTTTCTATGTGGTGATAGGTATTGCTTTGTGCTGAAGTATTTATAGGGATCATCATCTGGTGCTATTCAGGTTGGCGTAGGTGATCCCGTCCTTTTACAATCTTCTATCCACAGTGCATCGTATCAATTCTGTTGTTGACTGTTTTACATGCCATGACATTAAGCTATCTAGTATCTTCTCTCTTTGTCATCCAAGACTTCTCTTTCCCTTTATTTTGCCAGTTGTAACCAAGTATTCCAACTTTCCTCTTCTCATGATGTGCCCGAAAAATGTTGATTGTTTCTTTCTGATGTTTTTTAGAAGCTCCCGTTTTTTGTTGGCCTCTTTGAGATTGTCCTCATTGGTCTTTTTAGCTGTCCAGGGAATTTTCAATATTCTTCTGAGAAATCCAATATCTGTGGCCTCTAATAATCTTTTCATTGTTTATATAGGGGATAGCTGTCCCAATATTTAGTTGCCTTATTGCATTGCATATCCATTTCTTTATCAACTTTACCATCTTCAGAGAATGTTGTTCCCAGATATTTAAAGTGTGTTACTTGTTCTATAACTTGATGTTCTATAGCTATGTCTTCTTTTGTCTTCCTATTGACACAACTTATGTTTTTTTCAATACTTATTGTCATGTTACTGATTTTACATTCTTTATTCAAGGACAGTAGATATTGAAGTTTTGTTTCTTCAAAAGCTATTAGGGCCTGGTCGTTTGCAAAAACTAGTTCATCTTCACAATGTAATTGGCATCCTTCATATTTTGCCAATGTAGGTGACAACACGGACCCTTGTTTTCTCCAGATGTTACTGTGAATGGTTTTGATGTTCTTTTACTCGTTCTAATCCTACTTCAGCAGTTACTGTATAAGCTTTAGCAACATTTTATAAGGTGGTCATTTACTCCTTAGTGAGCCAAGTGTGCTATAATATATTTTTATCCACCATATTGAAAGCTTTCTACTGGTCCATAAATGTTATGCATAGATCCCTTTTATATTCTATGTTCTTCTCTACTAGCTGCCTGAGCGTAAATATTGCATCTATGCAACTTTTATTTTATAAATCAATAATTAATCAAATAGAACTACTAAAGTGATGTACCAGAGTCATCCTTGTAAAAACTGTGATGCCTTACATTAAACAAGTGCTGATAGAACATAGGATAACAGTTGAAAGATTCAAACAAGTAAAATCTGTCAAAGTTACATGTACTCACCTCTTCATCCATGTCATATTCGATTTCTTCATCCAGCTCTTCCAGTGATTTTTCTATATATCTATAATAAGCTGAAGGTCGATGGTGTGTCTTGTTAGGTTTGACGTAATCCGATAAGACTTTGACATTGGGTTCTGGGAGTTTATTTGGATTAATGTCAGGAGGAAGGCTACCCACTGCTAATGGTTCCTTCCTATTTTTACTTTCCAGATTGCGAACTGGTCTACCAGAGGGACTTTTCTCTGCATTTTCTTCCTTCTCAGTATTATCCTGGTTCTCAATCTCATCCTGAGAGATGATTTCAAGTGGTTGGAAGATGTCGATTCTTCTGAGACAACCATCCAGATCAATCTCAACTAGTCTCTGAGCTTCAGCATAGCTAAGAGTCTCTCTCTGTGGGGATCGGATAAACTCGGGAGGTGTAGGCGAGCGCCTAGCTTGACGGGGATGCAATTCTTTTGTTTTCTCTTCCCTGGTTTTCTTCCTCCCCCAGAAGGACTGGCTGCAACTGCAGTGCCTGGGGAGTCTGGGCTGTCATGGTTATGGTTGTACATATGAAATTGAATTCCAGAAAAGCTTTTGTAAATTTTCCTGCATGTTTTGACTGGGCATTCATATGGAGGTTTTGTTGCCCTCAGATTTTGACAAAATGTTTTCACATCAAAATCCAGCACCATTTTTAACAATTATTTTGCTTATCCAAGATTAGTAGAATTTCTAGTGTTTTCTAGTTTTGGCACTCAAACATACTGGCACACAGTATACTTGCTTATTTATCTGAAACAGCAAAGAAATTTGGTTAACAAAAATATGAGCTCACTGTTAATTACTATTCAATGTATTTTTAATTTTCTTAAGATATCTCTAAAATAATGTTGTATCAGTCATGACAGTATTGCTGCTAACCCTTCAACCTGGCAAAGCAAGACAGGTGAGAGAGGTGTAAAAGAACAAATCACATTGCTAGAATCACTCTGCTGAACTCCAGGATAATGTCAACCCTTCCTCATCAGATCAAAATACCCATGTCATTACTCAGGCTGCAGCAGACACTTCAGAGCCATGCTGATATCTCACATCTCCAAATCCATTGAACAAAAAATGGCTACATCACTGGCTTATGCTCCAAAAAGAGGAATCTTTGATTCTTCTTACCTTTCAACATGATGTGGAGTATAGGTCTTCAGAAAACACTCTCCAAGCTGTCCTATTTGGTACCATTATTTTAACATCATTCCATATCTTTCCCATCTTCCTCATCTCTGCTTCCACCTGTCTTCTCCAAGAATATTTTGTCATTCCTCTTTGCCTCTCCTTGGGGATTTCAAAAAAAGGTCTGCCAAGTAATGCTCTAAAATGGCTTCCAGAGTCTGCCCCACCCTGATTATCATCATAGACTATGTTACATCTTTTTGCCCACTGATGTTTATCTGGTATTTTTCCATAGTTTTAAGTTAGTAATTTTGTCCTTTCCTGTCATTTCTTTGATTCTATGAGCACATGGCTGCCAGGGTATAAACAGGTAAAATTCACTACCTGGACTCTAGGGACTTGGCCAGAGGTGAAAGCTGGTGAATTAAAGAAAAATAAAGGTCTCTATTGAATTAATCTTCTGTCATCTTTCAAAATAAAAGCTTCCCACTATCTTCAATTCTAAGATTGTTTAAACTTGGTGCCACTAATATGAATGTTAAATGCAGTAAGACAAGTAAACTAATTATCTTCAAAGCTTCTTTCTTGAATGTGAAATTTAATTTCTTTTTATCTATCTTCCACAATTTAGATTTGAGTGCAATTTATCTTCATTTTTTAAACTTATTAAACTGTGATCATTTGCAAGAATCAGTTCATTCAGTGAAACATGTTCTGAGTCTACTTCATCAACTGAGATAACATCAACATCACATTTTGGAATATTCATACAAATGCTTCAACAGTTAACTTTGAAAGCAAAATATGAATTTTAATTAGACTACTATTACTCCCTTCATATGTACATACATATGACGAATAACAATTGTGACAGCACAACCTTGTCTCACTCTCACTATGAACTACTCAATCAAATTAAATGTTTACAATTTACATAACATTCCAGCCACATAACATGCTCAACGTGTGGGAAGTGGCATTTTCCTTATAACTTGTTTTTATAGTGACTTATGTATGTAGATGGTTATTCATGTTAAAATATATTATATATATGGTCCTATATGTCTTGTCAGGCAGTTTAGTGGAGGCTATTGTGAATTTTTTTAGGTTTCGTTTTTGTCAAATAGCTTCTCTCATGGCTGATTCTATCAATGTTTGATAAACACACTCAGCCACAGAATGAACAAGTCAGACCCACTGATCCACAGGGATTTCTATCTTTTTTTCATGAGTCTTTTCTCTGCCATGTTTTGCCATATTACAGCCCCAAATGATGTTATGCCATTATTTATACAGGCTCTCCATGATGTGTGATCTCTTGCCAGATGTTCCCAGTCATTTTCATAAATGGAGAAGTCATTCAGAGACGATTTACAAATATCTCTATATCGTAGTTTAGGTCTGCCGATTTTTCATTTTCCGTGTACTAATTCACCATATGGTATTTGCTTAGGAATGTGGTTTTCTTCCATTTGTTGGACATGCCCCAACCATCTTAACCTTCGACTTCTAAGCATTGACATGATTGTTGGAGTCTTAGCACGTTGCAGGACTGTTAAGTTGGTTAGTTTGTCCTGCCATTTTATGCTCATTATTCTGCGGAGACATCGCATGTGGAAGATATTTAGTCCTTTTTCATGATTTAGGTATATTGTCCAGGTTTTAGATCCATATAACAGTGTACTGAGCACATATCTGATGTATTAAGAGTTTGGTCTTATGTGTTAATTTCATGTGTTCCAGGCCCCCTCCTTTGAGTTCTAGATCAAAAATTAGGTTAGGGGTTACTGGCCATATCTCTGCTACCCCTTTTGAACCTACGTTTCACCAATAAACGTAGTTGTACAACTATATATACTATCCAATGGAATGCCAGATATTCATTTAAAAATGGCGTTTGAAGTGACCTAAAGAGGCTAAAGTCATTCACCAGTTATAGCCATTTATGTGATTTATGGAAAAGTCTTACTCACTACATTTCTTGCAAGTGACACTGTGAAGTCTTTTTGTATGGAAATTTTATTTCCTTGTGCATTTCTACATGTGTGTTGTCAAAGTGATTTGACCCCCTGCATGTTTCCTACAACAATGTCACTGAGCAGACCTCCAAGATGAGAGCACAAATTCTTATACATTTTCAGTGTTTTACAATTACATATAACTGAAAAATAATTATGAAAAATTATAAAGATATAGGTTCATTATTAAATATGGTTATTTTGATAAATTACATCTACATTTTAATATTTTTTTAATGGATGGGGGGGGGGGGGGGAGAGAGAGAATTTGAAAAAAAATATCAAAGTTTGGTCCAAAGCATTTATCTATCCATATTATTGGTCAAAAGTCTTGTGCTAAATGGTGAATTAGTTTATTAATATTTATCAAGTAATAATCACCGTGCCTGCTGGCGTAGGTGATCATGTCTCTCCACAACTTTTGATCTCGGCAGTTATTTATTATTTCCGTTCTTGACCTTCTGCCAAGTCATACTCTTAAGCTGTCAGTATCTTTTCTATTTGCTTCCCTCTATCTGAAAGAGGCCAAGGCAAAAAGAGAGCTCATTTCCAATTTTAGGAGGAAACAATCAACATTTTTTGGCGATGTGAGATGGGAACAGCTGGAATATATAAGCAACAACTGAAAAAATCGAGGGAAGAAAAGATACCAGATAGCTTTAAGAGAATGGCTTGGCAGAAAGTCTACAACGGAAATGATAAATAACTGTCATGATCAAAAGTTGTGAAGAGAGATGATCACCTATGCCAGCAGGCATGGTACTTAATGATGATAATGGTTCCCTCTATCTCTTCATCCCTCAATTTTCCCAGTTGTTACAATACATTCCCGCTGTGCCCTTCTCATTACATAGCCAAAAAATTGTGATTGTTTCTTCCTAATATTGGATACTAGCTCTCTTTTGCTTTGGCCTCTTTCAGAATGTTTTCATTTCTCTTCTTAGCTATCTGTGGTATTCTCAACATTCTTCTGTAAAACCACACTTCTACAACCTCCATAGATTAGCTCATCTGTTGTCCTATTAGTATTATCCATGATTCACATCCATATGTTAAGACTGGCTCTACATTATAATATTAAGAAACATTTATTGTTTCTGCTTCTATTGTCAAAAATGGATTGCACATTATATTCCTCATGTTTTGAAAAGCTACTTTTGCCTGAGCTATTCTGCATCTCACTTCTGTTGTACATCTATCATCATCTGATGTTAACAATGTTATCAGATATTTAAATTCTGTTACATTAATGTCATTTTTCAGTTTATTAATACTATCATAATACTAGTCTTTGTAATTAAAATCTGCTAAGACCTGAATTTAGTGAATTAATTTCACATTCCATAGGAACTGAATTCATAAATAGTGAAAGACTGAATGAATAGATATTTTTTAAGTAACCTCTCGCGAAGGCGCGCCTACCAGCACCAGAGCTGGAAGTGGAAGTTGTCAGTCAGCGACCCACAGCTGATGGTTTGCGCCAGGATGGTGAACCAAAACCATCCAGACCCTGCTCCACCTCTCCGCGGTGCCTCCAGGAACAGACTAACTGTCTAGTCTGGCCAAGCGTGCAGGGATCGAAGACGGAAGACAACCCGGTACTCAAAAATGCCGTGCTGAAGTCTGATGTGTTGGGCGAAAGGCGCAAATATAGCAGTTATACTGCAAACCACAACACAGCGCAGACACATCCACTACATCCTTGTAAGGCAGGGCGGATGATGAAGAGGAATATTCTAGTCTACAAAAAATACTCTGGAATACTTTAGTCATCGGGCGAAACGCAACCACTACCAACCACTCACTATCCAACTCATTTGATGTATAGTCATCATTATATGATAATTTACATCAAAAGAATGAGAATGAAATCCTACTGCTCACCAGTTCACAGGAGGTTAGAATAGATCATAAGATTAAGACTCTCATGTCATGACTCAAATTCAAGTCACAAATCAAATCACTGAGTAGTGAGTCATTAGTAGTACTTAATAAATTCAGTAAATACTGACTTTAGTGACTATAAAACACTAACAAACGCAGGTGACAGTGACTAATAGTTAACACTAATGATTATAATTTATTAAAAATAAAGACAAAATGGAAAATGAAAGATAGTTTAGATATGATAAGTTAGTCATAGTGGATTTTTTCTTTTTACTTTACCTGTCCTTTTTAGCATGGTTCTAATCTAATGATAGTATCTACGGCTCTATCTGTATACGTTGCATACTAAGTGACGCTCCTGCTTGCCAACAACTTCACAAACGGCAATAATATATATCTCAATATCGTATCACTGGTGTCTGTCTCACTGCTACTAACATGCAGGAACTAGTTATTTCCTCATTAGCATGCAAAATGGCGTCCCTTGTATTGTATCAGTCCTACCTACACTCACATTTCGTCCTTTCACCTAACCATCTTTATCACGAGATATAGAATCATTAAAATAATATAACATATGTATGTATGTAATAGCAATATATTATATCATTACGAAGACATAACGAACGCGTTCAGCAACAAATAAAGTTGATAAAGAACCTCGTTTAAGAAGACTTTTCTACAAAACAATCAAATCAATGAATGCAAAGTGAAGTGCCGCGAACGCACGCACTCATCTGGACGCAGAGGCAATAATATCGTTCTGCTTATTGCAGCCTCCTAATTACTCAATAAGTCTGTATGAGTACATTATACAATACCATCTGATATTTAGTAAAAGCTGAAATACATTCTATTGATGTAAAAATCCAAAGAAATACAAAATGTTTCTCACAGCAGACACGAATGTTTTCATGGCGTCCTTGTTCTGTTACAACTGCGCATGCGTCGAGGTTCAATTGAATTCACGTCACTTCCTTTCACTCTAATCTGCCCTATTGGTCTACTTTCGATATCAATAAAAATCAGCTTTTTTGCTTTGCTCTCATTGGAAATTGTTTTAATTTATCTACCTAATAATCCATTGTTACAATATTTTATTTGATAATAATATTGGCTTAACGCAGGGAATGTGTGCTATTATTTTCATAATGCAATCAATTAACGGCACGCTCAATCAGTTAACACCGCCCCTAAAATTTGATTGGTTGAGAATTAAAATTATGGGACACCATAAATACTATTTTCATGAATTTAGTCTCAGTATACGTTTCATGATGCTCCACATATACGCAGACTGGAACCAATGACTACAAAGATAAAAATGTAAATAATGTGTAAATAAATCAACTGACTATAATAGAAATAATTTCATAGTGACATAATGTGAATAGATGAAACAGTTACACGTATTCAGAAAATTCATGGAAAAATGCACGTTTTTCTATATTGAGTCATGTTGTTATTCCATACTAACCTCTTCTACTATGAAAGATCAGGACCTGAGAGACTTCACTGATTTCTCTACCGAGGGAGCTACGAGCTAAAGAATACTTTGCTCAGTTGTACGAGTGTTCAAATTGAGCTCATGTAGAACGTCCATCGGAGATGAGGACCGTCCTAATGGCCCTCGTGGTGTTGTGGTGGTGTCATTTAGCAATGGTTCTGCCCCTTATTTGGGCCAGCAAGCACAGGATAATTGGGATAGAGAAGAGGAGCAAGGTAAAAACTGAAATTACTTTCTTTGTACACTAACCTTTGAAAATAAATTGTATCAAGCTTTTTAACAAGCTGTATAAACATGTGTACACTATTATCTCCCTTTAAACTTAAAATTATTTCATCAAAAGCAGTTACAAAATGTGCGTGCGTGTTGTTTATGCTGTGTTTAGAAAAACGAAATGTTTTATGGAAATCGTAGTGTACAATAGTGTTATATATGCTTTGTGTTTAGTTTACGTGGATTCGAAGAAATAGTAATAGTTATAACTAACGTAACGGTAACGCTAGCTTGAATAAAGTTCAAGTTTCTCACTAGGAAATCATATTTCTATCTTTAGCGTCTTTTTCTTATTGCCTTGTAATATAAATATTATGTGCGTTCATGGAAAGAGGGATTTGGGGGGGGGGGGGGGGGATTGTTATAGAAGTAGGGAGGACTTTCGGCCAATTTTTTTTCTTGTCTTTTCTTTGTTTTTCGAATTATAAACAAATGCTTTCTTGTGAACACGAGTAGTGTAACTGTAAGTGTATGTTTAGGTAATGTTTGAATTCGTATGTTTATGTTGAATTGTTTCGATTATTGTATTTTATGTTGAAATATTAAGAAGTGCACGTTTATCTATGTGATCTCTGTTACTGAGTTGTAAGTGTTAGAAACACAAATGACGTCGTGGCTGCAATCGTTTTCATTGATCACCTCAGTCTCCTGTCCCAGTTATTCGATGCATAAATTATTTTCTAGGTTTTTTTTTCCCCTACCACGTTTTACACTTTCAATATAACATTCGTGACCTCCTGTTATAGACGACCGTGGGCGCTTATCGTAAAGATGTCATTATACTTTTTTCTACGGCAAATATGTGCTTGCGACATGTTTCAAGAGTTGCCAGCGAACTGCAGTCTTATTTTCCCTGCACTTACGGTAAGTGGCACCGCTCCAGAGACATTTTGTTTTTATTATAGAGTGTATGTTGCAGAAGATCGTGCCATGGGCCATTTATTTGTTTCCTTTAATTAATTTATATTTGTGTAGACATATAAGTATAGCAGAAACTCTAGACGACGTTCAATGGGGGTTTATTTGTATCTGATTGTACCTTTCATTCTTCAGTCGTTCCACCCTCACCCCCCTTTTTCTCCCTTTTCCCCGTAACTTCCAGGCAGACCTCAGATATGGTTTGATAAATAATACTGTTACTTTTGTGTGTTATGATGGTTGTGGTAAAGTATACATTTTTTATACAACCTATACGTATAATTTTCACCAATGGGCATCACTCTCGCGGGCATAGGTGATCACGATCCTTATTTTGTTACACTGTGTACCGTATAATTTCTATTGTTGGTCTATTACATTATCGTATCGTTGAGCAGTATAAAATGTAGAGTCGTCTCTCTCTCTCTCTCTCTCTCTCTCTCTCAGCTCTATGTTTTTTTCTGTCTCACCATTTGTTACGAAAAGTTTGCAGTTTTCATCTTCTCATGACTTGAACGAAGAAGATAGATTGCATTTATTTTCGTAACAGATCTTCAAGACGTACTAGCTTTATCCAATGCAATTACAATGTTTCTTTTAATAGTCCGTAATTTTTTTAACGAGACGTCTGCTGCTGTCTTCAATTATCTTTTGTTTATTTAATTGTCTATGTTTCACTTCCATACAACAGAGCAGAATCTATGAAATACTTAAGAATTGTGTTGTGTGTAATTTAAATGTAGCACATGTCACATATACTGAGGGAGCCGCGATAGCTCGCTGGTTAGTGAACTCAAATACTAAGGTCAAAAGGTGGGGTTCGATCCTGATCGACGGGGTCAAGGTTCACCTAGACTTAAATTGGTACCGGATATTTTTCTGGGAAAGTAAAGCGGCACGGGCGTAATACTGACCACATTACCTCAACAATCTTGTGCCGAAGGTCTGTAAAAATGATAGTCACTAACACCATATTCTCTTTACGCCACTTGGCGGGGCTCTTTTACTTACATATAATGAGCCATGATTTCTGTATGTGTAAACAAACGCAGGTGGAAAAATAACCTCAACAACAAATATTAAATGAATTTACTGGAGTTTTTGCTTACTCCTTGTTACTGGAGTTTTTGCTTACTCCTTGTTACTGACACGATTTGTCCAACCTTATAAGTATACCATGTTATGTTAGACCGCAGTTGCGATTCAAAAGGATAATGTGAACTATATTTTTGTGTTATTTTGTGCGCCTTTGGTTCTCTTTAAGTCTCACATATCTGTCACTTCTGTGATACTCTGTTAGCGGGAGACGGGAGATAGATTTTGTATTCGTTTGTTTTTGTGATTCGAGATGACTAGGGTCTGTTGGTCCTTGGTTCTCTTAAGATTGTATATAATGCCTATCGTGTTAAACTCTTGACAAATATACATTTTGTGGGAAGTGTACAATATATGATAGTGAGTACATCTAAATGAGAAATCAAGAGAAAATACAAGTATGTTGATTGGTTGGTTAGCAGAACTAATCACGTGACGTTAGCACAACCGTACCAGCAATTAGTTTCTGTCATTGGACAGCAAAGATCATGCATGATGATCCATTCACACTCTGGTTATCTACATCTATCACCAACCTTCACTATTGTTTCTTTATACACGTGCCACGCTTGCTTCATAGTTCCTCACTTGTCTGGATTGTTGTTTTAGTAAATATTGTGTCACCATCGTAATGATGTATCATTGAATGAGGACCACTGAATGAGGACCACTGAATGAACGGTGACATGATTGTAAATATAGAAGGATTTACCCCATGTGACTTAAGAAGGGAAAGACTTACAACAAGGAAGGTCAAGGACAAGAGAAAACGAGGACAGATTGGATTGTGGGAAACGTCAGTGAAGCGGAGAACTGACATGATGAAAAGTTAGATCAGGGATTTTGCCAGGAATCTCAGAACTTGAAAGTACAGTGCGTAGTCTAGTGATGATGTTTAAATTTGCGTAATAAAGTCAGCAATGCGTTAAACACACAGAATTAGTTCCACGTGTCTGGTTGGCACGAAAGTCATTATGACCTTATGTCAAGCTTTGCATTGGACAAACGTTTTCGTGTGAAGAGGTTTGTGGTAATTTTGTCAACAAACCATCATGTAGGTGCTTATAGTTATGTTTAGATTGCGATGATGTGATATTGATACATCATACTTAATTCACATATGTTGGAGATTGAAATAAATGGGCAAATATAATAAATAGCAATATAATAAATGAGCAAATATAATAAATGGGCAAATATAAGCGTGATACGTACTAAATAAAGGCTTTACACAGATTTCACCTTCTCGATTTTTGTTATCATTTCTTGGCTTCGGTTTTGATTGGCTAGGAACAGGTGAAAGGTCACGATTATGTCGAGCGCTCGCTTTGTTTTCTTGTCACGGTGTTGTTATTCTTGTGCCTTAGTGTTTTCTTTCCTGGTCGATTGTAGTATGTTTCTTGTAGTTTAGTTGCTTTATTTTGTAGCTTGGAGCCTTCTCCTTGTAGTTTAGTTGCTTTATTTTGTAGCTTGGAGCCTTCTCCTTGTAGTTTAGTTGCTTTATTTTGTAGCGTGGAGCATTCTCCTAGTAGTTTAGTTGCTTTATTTTGTAGCTTGGAGCATTCTCCTTACAGTTTATTGTTTTTTTAGTTAAAAGAACCCTCCTTGTAGTTTAGTGGTTTCCTTATATTTAAGTATTTTTCTTGTAGCTTAGAGTATTTTTATTCTAGTTTGTAGTTTAGTGTTTTCTTTGTAATTTCATAGTTTCCATATATTTTAGTGTTTGTGTTGAATGTTTTTTCTATTGTTAAGTAGTTTTTTGCAAACTCTGTTTGCATTGCGTTTTCTCTTGTAGTTAGTATGCTTTTTTAATTGTAATTTAGCGTTATTGTCATTGTTGATTAATGAGTGTTTTGCACTTTTATATCTTCTTTCAAATGTGTGTGTATTGTTTGTTTGTGTTTCTTTTTATAAGTTTAGTCTTTTTGCTTTTTTGTAGCTTTATATTTGAATGTTTTCGTTGTTTATTGCATATGTTTTTTTTTTCGTTGCGATTTTCTGCCTTTTGTTAACCTTTGTACCGTGTGTCAAGCAGCTATTCGAAGGCATAGAAAGAGTATTCGGGATCCTAGACGCCAACCAGTAACCAAGGGTTAAGAACGGTCAGTGGTTCACGTGCGTTGATCAAAGACCACCGGCCCCGACTCATAGAAGGATGGCTGACGGGGATTTAGCCAGGGAACCAAGGGTCGTACTTTGAGATAATGTGTGTTATTATTGAAAGTTTATATGTACATTCATAATTACAATAATACATATAACTGCTGTGCCAACATTTGAATTTCTGTATTCTAACCCCACGTTGCCTTTATCCGTAGGGATAGGTAGGAGGGGTTTTCCTAACGATCCTGTCTTGGAGGCAGGAGCCATGATCAAGACCTACTCCAAACCCCAGTTGTGCTCCAGTCTGGGCAAGCGAATAGAGGTCTATGGTGGAAGGCATCCAGGCACTCAAAAACACCGTATTGAAATCAGATGTTTGGGGTCGACAGACACAAATATAACAACTAAGCTGCAAGCTGGGAGCCGCGATAGCTCAGTGGTTAGTGAACTGGACTACAAAGGACAAGGGGTAGGGTTCGATCCCAATCGACGGCTTCCGGGTTCACCCAGCCTTAAATTGGTAACGGATTTTTTTTTCTGGGAAAGTGAAGCGGCATGGGCGTAATACCGACCACATTACCCCAAAAATCATGTGCCGAAGGTCTGTAAAATTTATGGCCACTAACACCATATTCCCTATATGTCACTTGGCGTGACGGGGGTACTTTACTTTTTTTTTTTAAGCTGCTAGCCACAACGCCGTGGCCAATAACGTATTTCCCATTTTGCTAGCAGATATGGAGGGAAACTTTACTTCACTTTATTTTTTTTTTTTTTTACTTTACCTTACTTCACTTCACTATATTTATTTTTTTTACTTTACTTTACTTTACTTCACTTTATTTTATTTTTTTTACTTTACTTTACTTCACTTTACTTTACTTCACTTTACTTTATTTCACTTTACTTTACTTCACTTTACTTTACTTCACTTTACTTTATTTATTTTTTTTTACTTTACTTTACTTCACTTTACTTTACTTTACTTTACTTTACTTTACCAAAACTATATTCTCTATACGTATCGCAAAGTGACAGTTTTTTATTTATTCTTATTTCATTCTCCTTTGTATTTTCATGTAATTGTATGCTATATACCAATCGTCATGAATATTATTCAACAAAATATATGTTTGTGTACTAATTCTCGCTGGAATAGCCTTGGAGTTTCCTCGACTGTATTTACAACTCCCAGATAACTGCCGAATATTGTACAAACGAGAAACCAAGGTGAACAGTGCAGCCATTAATTCGCTTAAGGATGTACCATGTACCCGCTGCAAGGGGTTTTACCTGAGAATGCCCGTCTAACTTTGTTAACCTTCCACCGGCTACCAACCACAACACGCACGTTCAGCAAACCCGTTGGACATGGCGTAGAGAGATCCAGAGTTCTGTGGCGTACCGATCAATGGGCAGGTGAACGGTCTTTCAGGGTGCCCCAAAAATTAAAAAAAAAAACATGCTAGATCGAAGTTGTAATCGGGGCGCTCTGGGGAACATTATTTCTAACCGCGTAACAATAATTCTGCCCACATATTAGCTCTTATCTTCAGTGTTTTCATTTACTATATTTTTTCCCTTGCTATATATGTTATCTAAGGTATACTGATGATGCGGTCTTAATAGCTAAGAGTGAAAAATGAGTTACAAGAAATGTTGGACATTATAGTGAAGGGAAGCAAAAATAAAGAACTCGGTCTTAATAACAAAAAAGATAGAAGTGATGGTATCAACAAAGAAAAAGGCATCACCGCAATGCACAATAAAGATAAGTGGAACAGTATTAAAACAGGTAAATGAATTTAAATATCTGGGAACAATGTTAACCTCAGATGGTAGATGTAAAAAAGAGGGTGAGATGCAGAATGGCTCAGGCAAAAGCAGCTTTCCAAAAAAATGAGGAAGATACTATGCAATCCATTTTTGACAATAGAAACAAGAAAGCGAGTTCTTAAATGTTATGTAGAGCCAGTCTTAACATATGGATGTGGATCATGGACAATAGGACAACAGACAAGAAAATCACTGGAGTATGTAGTAATGTGGTTTTACAGAAGAATGTTGAGAATACCATGGACAGCTAAGAAGAGTAATGAAAACGTTCTGAAATAGGTAAGAGCAAAAAGAGAGATAATTTCCAATATTAGGAAGAAACAATCATCATTCTTTGGCCATGTAATGAGAAAGGAACAGCTGGAATATATTGTAACAACTGGGAAAATTGAGGGATGAAGAGATAGAGGGAAGCAAAGAGAAAAGATACCAGACAGCTTAAGAGAATGGCTTGACAGAAGGTCAAAAACAGAAATGATAAATAACCGTCCAGATTAAAATTTGTGGAGAGACATGATCACCTTCGCCAGCAGGCTTGGTACTTGATGATGACGATGGTATTAAGTTAGGATCATCATTACTGCACATCGGACGAACCCATAAGTGGCTCCAACGTCCCCCTCGAGAATCTCAAGAAAATTCGAGGAGAACCCTGAGCCACATGCACGAAATCTGTTGCATTTTTGAACGTTCTCGTTGACAGTTTTGCCCGGACATCGACCAATTTTATAGCCAACTATCTTCTGTTTGTAACTGACAAGGGTTCTTGAATGTGCACGAGTGCACACGCGACCTCCTGTTTATTGCTGTTATCCGAGAGGGCTAAACAACGGTTCTCACTACCTCAGAGCTCAGGGGAGAGTAGCGTTTCCAGAACCAAGAAACCAAGGATTTTTTTCCTTTTTTTTTTCTAAATCATCATCACTTTTGGTGGACTTTGCACCCGGGTCCTTCGTGTCCCGAGACCGGCCTCGTACCATTAGACTGCCCAGCCCCCTCCCCCATATAATATATATTTATAAACATGCACACATACACACCTTTGTTGCGAATATCCCTCTAATTTAAGTGTCCGGTTAATCATTTATTAATTATTTAAATATATTGTTGTATTTGCCAATAAGATGAACCACCATGTCTTTTTAGTGTTGACTAGTTTGGCGTAGGGAGAGGCGGTGTAATTTTTTTCTGGCGGATCATTCTCTTCTTGGTCTAGTGGACGAGTCAATCACTGAAGCACAATTAACGTGCGGGTCAGTCACTGGGACACAGTTAATAGGCGAATCTTCCGCTGGGGCTCAATTAATGGATGAGTCCTTCCCTAGGACATAGTTAACAGACAAGTAATTCGTTAGAGTACAATTAACAGGCGAGTCAGTCGTTGGGGTACAATTAACCAGCGAGCCAGTCACAAGGGTATATTAATTATGTCCTAGGGAAGGACTCATCCATTAACAGGCGAGTCAGTCGCTGAGGTACAATTAACAGGCGAGCCAGTCGCAAGGGTATAATTAACAGGCGAGTCAGTCGCGGAGGTACAATTAACAGGCGAGCCAGTCGCTGAGGTACAATTAACAGGCGAGCAAGTCACAAGGGTATTAGCAGGCGAGTCAGTCGCTAGGGTACAATTAACGACCACAATGACTTTTGTCCTGCTTTCCTTGTCACACGTGGCTGTCTTTTGAGCTTTTTAAACGGAGACCTGTCCATTCCTTTGTGTTGCCATTCTTGTTCATTACTTTTTCTGCTGACTCCTATTAGAGTTACCAACAGAGGAAGTATGAATAGCCCGATATGCGGCCGTCCGCTGTCAGTTTTCTTTGAATCATAGAAGGACTCTTCTTGCCGACTCTTCAAAGTCTATGTTAGGCAAGTTTATAGTGATTGCACATCTGTTTTTGTAGGCTGCGGCGGACGGTGAGTTCGAAACTTGAGGAAGCCAGGACATGAGACAGAACTTTTAGCTTGACATTTAAACTGATAATTTGAGACATCAACATTACTGCAATTTCCGCTATGTGATATCCCTCCTTCAATTATTGCCCTAAATTAATATATTTATAAATAACATCATAATATGTTAGTTATTTGCATTATAAATTTTTAAGACACAAGATTTTGCTGTTAATTAAAATCTCTTACAGTTTTGTTCTCGTTTCATATACATACACATACATATATATAAAGATGCATCTCAGTGATTCTTACAATAAGCACTTCATAAATCCCCCCCCCTCCCTTTCGGCTATACATCTATATGTTTAAAAAAAGAAATAAAACGTCACCTGATTAGTCCTTTTGTCGAGGAGCTAGTTGCTGCAACAGCCTACAAAGTTATCATACACATTGCAAGGTCGATTGATGTTGTTGTACGGTTGTAATAGGTTTGACCTGCATAAACATAGAAGCCAATTTATTAGTAACGCCTGAATTATTTGAAATATATGTATAAGTATATATAACTATATCACGGCCATAATAGGTATACGGTGGCTGGTTGTGCACTGACATTTAACTCGTTGAGTAGGAATGTGTTATGTATTCTGATAAAATAATAGAGGAGTCGTGGCCTCCGTTGTCTTTTCTAAATATATGCCGCTGGTAGGTTGTGGTTTTAGGGACCTGATAGTGCCTCCAGGCGACCATGTCCTTCCACAAATTCTCTGTCCACAGTGCATTGTATCAATGCTGCTGTTGACCGTTTACCGTGCCAAGCTATCTAGTATCTGTTCTCTTTGTCGTCCGCGATCTCTCTTTCCTCGTATTTTATCAATTGTAACCAGAGTGTACAAGAAAAGGAGGTCAACCTAAAGAAGTGCTCAAAGGAACACTGAGGCGGGAGGCAACAACAGCAGGGATCAACTCCCAGGTTGAATAACTCTACCAGAACAGTGTCGTGTGGCGAGATAATATGCAAGGTCTGTTGCTTGATAACAGAGATCAACGGACTCCAAGATTGTAGAATTGATGCGCTCTGTATCGGCTATCGCCCGACAGGACAATAATCAGATAAAACCAAGTATTCCAACTTTCCTCATCCCATGATGTGCCCGAAAAATGTCGATTGTTTCTTTCTGTTGTTTTATATGATCTCACTTTTTGTGTTCGTCTCTTTAAGAATGTCTTCATTGTTCTATTTAGCTGTCCAGAAAACTTTCAACAGCATAGAGAAAGAGAGAGGGGGGGGGGTGTTGTTTAAAATGACCATCTCAAGAGGTGGGAGGGTTTCATCCGACGGTTTTGCACAAAATACACATCACTCGCCCCCAGGAACCAGAGGCGTGTGTGTACGCCTCTGCCCGGATTGTGTACGGTCAAATTTTGCTCAGATCGGCACGTTTCTAGGCAGTTTGAATCCACAAATATTTATACTTGAGCGAAATGCTAAGTCATTGGAGCCAGACGCCAGAGACTGCGTGAGCCGTCTGCTGTGTTTGTCGGCGGGTAGAGCCTGCAGGTGGGTGTGCAGGGGTGTGTGCTCGTGCGCTCAAATACTACAGACTGCTTGCTTTCTGGAAGCTAAAAGTGCTGTAGTTTACCAGACATAAGATGGACTAGCAAGGAGTCAAGAATAGCTCGCTATACTAATAAATCATATAAATAAAAATTATATAAAGATGCAGCTTTCTTTCTTTCTTTCTTTCTTTCTTTCTTTCTTTCTTTCTTTCTTTCTTTCTTTCTCTTCTTTTTCTTTCTTTCTTTCTTTCTTTCTTTCTTTCTTTCTTTCTTTCTTTCTTTCTTTCGTTCACTCGATGGAATAAATGAATTAATTGCCCTTTTTCGTCATCCGTCGCTAGAAGGACGTTAGGTAGGCGTATGTACGTTGTGTTGTAGTTTACAGTTGATGTATTGTTGTTGTTGAGCTCACCAGCTTTCGACTCTGACGGAAGCCCCTAGAGACTAGGAACTGAATTTTGCAGTAGATATATGATATTTGCGCCATTCGGCCCGACAAATACGATTTCAGAATATTTTTTTTTAGTACCGGGTTGTCTTCCCTCTTCGATCCCGGCTCGCTTAGCCAGTCTAGACAGGCTAGTCTGTTTCTGGAGGCACTGCGAAGAGGTGGAGAGAGGTCTTAATTGTTCTGGTTTACCGATCCAGGCGCAATCCATCAGCTACGGGTCGCTGAGAGCTTTCAGCTCTGCTACTGTGAGATGCACTTGCTTCTTAAATTCAGCATTGAAATCAAAGCAAAAATACAAGTGTACATTCCATAAGTAAAATTACAGTAAAGTACCTTCCACACCTTACTTGTCGTAGGGGAATATGGTGTTTGTGACTGTATTTTTCCATGACCACAGCACACTCGATGAGTGATATGGTCGGCATCACGCCAGACCGCTGAGAATGGATATTGAAAAAAAGGTTAATAAAACAAATGAAGACTGACAATAGAGTGAAAAAACAGACAATAGAGTGGAAGAAAAACAGAAAATAGGGTGGAAGAAAGACAGACAATAGAGTTGAAGAAAGACAGACAATAGAGTGGAAGAAAAACAAACAATAGAGTGGAAGAAAAACAGACAATAGAGTGGAAGAAAAACAGACAATAAAGCGGAAGAAAAGCAGACAATAGAGTGGAAGAAAAACAGACAATAGAGTGGAAGAAAAACAGACAATAGAGTGGAAGAAAAACAGAAAATAGAGTGGAAGAAAAACAGAAAATAGAGTGGAAGAAAGACAGACAATAGAGTGGAAGAAAGACAGACAATAGAGTGGAAGAAAAACAGACAATAAAGTGGAAGAAAGACAGACAATAGAGTGGAAGAAAAACAGACAATAGAGTGGAAGAAAGACAGACAATAGAGTGGAAGAAAAACAAACAATAGAGTGGAAGAAAAACAAACAATAGAGTGGAAGAAAGACAGACAATAGAGTGGAAGAAAAACAGACAATAAAGCGGAAGAAAAACAGACAATAGAGTGGAAGAAAAACAGACAATAGAGTGGAAGAAAAACAGACAATAGTGGAAGAAAAAGAAAAAAAAACATAGTGGCTCGGTCATCATTATGGCAATGCGCGCAACTCGATTCCACTACTGGGTTCATAGCACGAGGAATACAGGTGTCGAAATGATGGGGGGGGGGGGGGGGGGGAGTGTCCTCAGCAGCCTGGTTGGGAAAACCACGCGACTGGTCTACCGATGATCGGACAACCCCTGTTCGATTCCCGCTGGAAGCAGTGTCAGTTGTACACGTGGTTGGGGAAAAACAAACCTGCGGTGGACCCAGCCGCTGGCAGAAATGGGTTCCAGCTTAGTACTCCGGGAAGGTGAGGAATGCCGCCTCGCATCGTGATTTTTCGATGCTTGAAGCGACACTATCCAGAAGTCTCAGAACACTTATGGATAGGCGGCCGAGCACATATGGGTGGAAACTCGCGTGCTAAGACGCCGGTTAAAGTCTCGTACTTTACCTTTACCTTTACCTTTACCTTTACCTTTACTTTAGTGATAGAAAATGATAATACTGTAGTAATTATGTATAGAAATGGTAAACATGCGATTTCATGGAACCCACACAAACACATAGGAAAAATGGAAGGCATGAAATTGTTGTTGTGAAGTCTTGTTAGCCTAGATATCTGGTGTGATTTCGTGCGCGTTTTAAAAAGTACTAGGAGAAGAGAACTATGAAAGCATGCAACGAGTCTTGACTGGACGGAAATAGAGAGAATAGCTAGAAAACATGTGGATTAGATACCTAATTCGCAGTCTGTGGTCCCAACGACGGTTTGAATTATTCAGATTGATTGACGCATATGTGTGGGTTAATTAATAGCTGCCAGAGCGACAGGCTTGCCACTGGATGGAAAACTGCAGCTCCCGCTTATGTTGCACTGCACATATGCACTCGTGGATGTGATTAAAAACAACAACTTATCTACCTTACGTCATGTCCCCATTAACGTTGCAGTAGTTGGTCTGGCTTTTCTGTTAGTCCAGCTGCTTTATGCCACTTTCTGTTTATTTTATATTTCTCATTGCGGGAGTAATAGCGTGGGGGGGGGGGGGGGGGATTGTAGAACCGGAGAATAAAGGTCCCTTGTCCAGTGCAGTCGACACGAGGTGTTCGGGTCTGAATTTTTATTTCATCCGTAACAGGAAAAAAAAACCTATTGACCCCTTCTGGGATTCGAACCCACGTTCCCCAGGCTTGGAGCCGAACAAGTTATCGACTCTCTTTTTGCTTTGGCCTCTTTCAGAACGTTTTCATTACTCTTCTTAGTTGTCCATGGTATTCTCAACATTTTTCTGTAAAACCACATTTCTTCAGCCTCAGTGATTTTCTTGTCTGTTGTCCTATTGTCCATGATTCACATTAAAATGTTAAGACTGGCTCTACATAACATTTAAGAACTCTCTTTCTTGTTTCTATTGTCAAAAATGGATTGCACAGTATCTTCCTCATTTTTTTGGAAAACTGCTTTTGCCTGGGCCATTCTGTATCTCATCTCTGTTGTACATCTACCTTCTGAGGTTAACAAAGTTCCCAAATATTTAAATTAATTATTCCACTTTTAATAATGTCCCTTTTATCTTTATTGTGTATTGCGGGGTGTCTTTTTCTTTGTTGCTACCATTACTTCTGTTTCTTTGCTATTAAGGCTGAGTCCTTTATTTTTTGCTTTCTTTCACTACAATGTCCAACATTTCTTGTAACTCATTTTCACTCTTAGTGATTAACACTGTATTATCAGCATACCCTAGATTATTTATATTGTGACCTCCAGTTATTATTCCAGGCATGTCCCTTATGGATCTTAAAATAATCTCACTATAAATATTAAACAAATCTGGTGACAGCACACAACCTTGTCTAACACCCTGTTTTATTTGTTGAAACATTCCCAATTGGTTTCCAGTTCTTATGGCCGCTATTTGTTGCCAGTACATGTTCTTCATTATTCTGAGATCTTTGCTGTCTACGTTTATGCTTTCTAAAATGTTGATTATTTCTTGCTGCTTTACTTTGTCAAATGCCTTGGTGTAATCTATGAAACATAGGTATAGATCTGTTTTCACCTCTATGGCTCTTTCTACTAAAAATCTTATGATATTTATGGCATTGTTCGTACCTTCACCTCCAACAAAACCACACTGTTCATCTCTAATTTCTGGACTGATTTTGTTTCGCACTCTTCGCATGACGATTCTAAGTAATATCTTAGTCATGTGACTCACAAGGCTTATAACATATTTATCATAAATAAGTGTTAATAAATATACACCCTTAATCCATTGACGTTTTTGACAATCTCCCCTCCCCCTCCCCAACCTTCCCTAATATTGCTTATAACTGTTCTCTATTTCCAGACACCCCCCCCCCCCCACACACACACACACACCTCAACCAACAAGTACGTCTCTAATCCTTATATCCACATGAAACCTCACACCTTTACAATAAAATCGTTGGCATATTTCTCCCTCATTTTTAACTTAAAAACACACCTGCTTTATTTCCTTAGTAATATTTTGTCTTTGCGAGGTCCGAGTGTTCTCCCTTGCCCCCCACACAGGGGCAATAACCTATGAATAATGCCAATATGTAAAGGGAGCTTATTACGCAGGTGGGTGCTATATGTTCACGCTTGCACATACAACTGTGGAGAGAATACAGAGAAACATTAGACAATGACTACAGCGGAGCAAGCAGAAAGATCAAAGATATGAAGTACTGAACAGAACACTACGACCCAAGAGAAGATTGAGCGGCGAAAACGAAGATGGGTAAGCCAGTTTGATTGAAAGATGGAAAGAGAGGGAATTCATAACAACATCTGAACATACCTGATGGACGATAGGGACTCATGTGAAGATTTAAATGTAGACATTACTCAATGAGTGTTCTTGTCATTGTTGCTAGGATCACCATCACTGCACGCTGGACGATAGGGACTCATGTGAAGATTTAAATGTAGACAATACTCAATGAGTGTTCTTGTTATTGTTGCTAGGATCACCATCACTGCACGCTGGACGAATCCATGTGTGCTCCGATATTCCCATTCTATGACCCACGTGCACGAACTCCGTGGCACGGCCTGGGATCCACGGTGAGGGTGGGGTTTTTGCGGACAGTTTTGTCCGGTTAGCGACCATATTTATGACCTACTCTTTTCGATCTTATCTGCCAAATGTTCTTTAACGTGTGCGAGTTCACACGGGGCATCTTGTTGTTTGACGTTATTCGAGAGGGCTAGACACCGGATCTCGCTACACAAGAGATTAGGGGAGGATAATGTAAGAAGAAAACCACAAAATAATTTTTCTTATTAAAAAAAAAGAAAAACACTAGTGTTAGGGTTTGAACCTGAATCCACTCTGCCGTGAGGCCGACGTTGTACCCCTAGACCACTCAGTAGCTCCAACACATTCTATGACTGAGGAGAGGAGAGACATCTGTCATACATGTAGGACATGTGCTGTTAGGGCCGATAATTTTGTTTTTGTGTTTTATATTATATTTATATCGAAGAAACAATCATTACCATCTTGCAGCATAATAATAAACAGGACAAATCTGAAACAAGTGCAACGCGTCAAATACTTGAGCACAATAATAACATCAGATGGAAGATGCACCACAGAAATAAAAAGCACAATAACTCAGGTCAAAATCAGGTCATTTCATAAAATGAAAAATATCTTATGCAACAAATCTATGTCAATAGAAATGAGAAAGAGAGTTCATCGGTGCTATATAGAACCAATTCTGACCTTTGCAAGCGAATTATAGACAGTAGACAAACAAATGAAAAGACGATTAGAGGCCACAGAGATGGGATTTCTCAGAAGAATGTTGAAAGTTCCCTGGACAGCTAAAAAGACCAATGAGGAAATTCTCAAAGAGGCCAACACAAAAAGGCAGCTTCTAAAAAACATCAGAAAGAAACAATCAACATTTTTAGGGCACATCATGAGAAGAGGAAAGTTGAAATACTTAATTAAACTAGCAAAATAAAAGGAAAGAGAGATCGCGGGCGACAAAGAGAGAAAATACTAGATACATTTGTGTCATTGGAGCCGCGATAGCTCAGTGGTTAGTGAACTGGACTACAAAGGACAAGAGGTAGGGTTCGATCCCAACCGACGACTTCCGGTTCACCCAGCCTTTAATGCGTACCGGATTTTTTTCTGGGAATGTAAAGCGGCACGGGCGTAATACCGACCACATTACCCCAAAAATCATGTGCCGAGGGTCTGTAAAATGTATGGTCCCTAACACCATATTCCCTATACGCCCCTTGGCGTGACGTGGGTACTTTACTTTTACTTAGTGTCATGACATATAAAACAGTCAGCAACAGAACTGATACGATGCACTGTAGATAGATAATTGTGGAAGGACTTGATCGCCTGCGCCAACCGCTATGGCACATGATGATGTTTTATATTAAAAAGCTATAACTGAGATAGTTATCCTATTTCTTTATCAAAACAAATTCATCGGAATGAAAACTAGGAGCAATAAAATGTTTTTAATGAACGTTTCTGTGTAGTGAAGACACTTTAGACACATGGACACTAAATGAGAAAACTGAGGGAGTCAAAGCGCCTGACTGAAATAGAAGTCGAAACTATAAGTAAATGGCTTACGTCAGGATCGGTGAACCACAACCATGCAGACCCTACTCCACCTCTTCGCGGTGCTTCTAGAAGCAGACTAACAAGTTTAGTCTGGTCAAGCGAGTAGGGATCGAAGAGGAGAGGCAACCCGGTGCTAACAAATTCCACGGTTAAGTCGGATGTGTTGGGCAGATGTCACAGTTAAACCACGACACAAGGAATCTACGTCCACCATGCGTCCTTTCAATGGCGGATGACACAGATAACTTATCAATTCCTTCAGTGGTGATCGGGTAAACGGGAGAAAAGAACTATCAGTTCCTTTAGTAGTGATCTGGTAAACGGCCGAAGAGAAGTTATCAATTCCTTTAGTAGTGATCTGGTAAACGGCCGAAGAGAACTTATCAATTCCTTTAGTAGTGATCTGGTAAACGGCCGAAGAGAAGTTATCAATTCCTTTAGTAGTGATCTGGTAAACGGCCGAAGAGAAGTTATCAATTCCTTTAGTAGTGATCTGGTAAACGGCCGAAGAGAACTTATCAATTCCTTTAGTAGTGATCTGGTAAACGGCCGAAGAGAACTTATCAATTCCTTTAGTAGTGATCTGGTAAACGGCCGAAGAGAAGTTATCAATTCCTTTAGTAGTGATCTGGTAAACGGCCGAAGAGAAGTTATCAATTCCTTTAGTAGTGATCTGGTAAACGGCCGAAGAGAAGTTATCAATTCCTTTAGTAGTGATCTCGTAAACGGCCGAAGAGAAGTTATCAATTCCTTTAGTAGTGATCTGGTAAACGGCCGAAGAGAAGTTATCAATTCCTTTAGTAGTGATCTGGTAAACGGCCGAAGAGAAGTTATCAATTCCTTTAGTAGTGATCTGGTAAACGGCCGAAGAGAAGTTATCAATTCCTTTAGTAGTGATCTGGTAAACGGCCGAAGAGAAGTTATCAATTCCTTTAGTAGTGATCTGGTAAACGGCCGAAGAGAAGTTATCAATTCCTTTAGTAGTGATCGGGTAAACGGCAGAAAAGAACTATCAGTTCCTTTAGTAAGTAAAGTAAGTAAAGTACCCCCCGTCACGCCGAGTGGCGTATAGGGAAATATGGTGTTAGTGACCCTATATTTTACAGACCTTCAGCACATGATTTTTGGGGTAATGTGGTCGGTATTACGCCCGTGCTGCTTTTACTTTCCCAGAAAAAATCCGGTACCCATTTAAGGCTGGGTGAACCCGGAGCCGTCGGTTGGGATCGAACCCTACCCCTTGTCCGTAGTAGTCCAGTTCACTAACCACTGAGCTATCGCGGCTCCTACTAATTTTTAGGGAATTAGTAAAACCCAGGTGTCCTCGCCAGGGTACGAACCCCGGCTGTTGCCGTGGTAAGCCAACCACCTATCGATTGCGCTAACCGGACACCCGTTCCTTTAGTAGTGATCTGGTAAACGGCCGAAGAGAACTTATCAATTCCTTTAGTAGTGATCTGGTAAACGGCCGAAGAGAACTTATCAATTCCTTTAGTAGTGATCTGGTAAACGGCCGAAGAGAACTTATCAATTCCTTTAGTAGTGATCTGGTAAACGGCCGAAGAGAACTTATCAATTCCTTTAGTAGTGATCTGGTAAACGGCCGAAGAGAACTTATCAATTCCTTTAGTAGTGATCGGGTAAACGACAGAAGAGAAAACACAGAAGAAAATTGAAACCTTTGAAATATGTATCTTTAGTAAAAATGCGGAGTGTTGAGTGGAAGGAAAAGAAGACAAACAAAGAAGTTCTGGATCGGCAAATATTGAAAAGGGAACTACTTAAGACACATCGATAAAGACAACTGAAATTTTTGTGACATCTGAAGAGACACACTACCATATTGGATGTCATCTTAAAATGGAAGGTACGAGGCAGAGTGAAGCCTAGACTAAAAAGTTGACTGATAGCATCAATGGCTGGATAGGTTAACCTATGACAAAGTGCAGCATCAAAACAAGAGACAATAAAATGGCGCTCTATGGTGAAATGCACACATGAAAAGACGATTAGAGGCCACAGAGATGGGATTTCTCAGAAGAATGTTGAAAGTTCCCTGGACAGCTAAAAAGACCAATGAGAAAGTTCTCAAAGAGGCCAACACAAAAAGGCAGCTCCTAAAAAAATCAGAAAGAAACAATCAACATTTTTCGGGCACATCATTAGAAGAGGAAAGTTGGAATACTTGGTTACAACTGGCAAAATAAAAGGAAAGAGAGATCGCGAACGACAAAGAGATAAAATACTGGATAGCTTGGTGTCAGGGCATGGAAAACAGTCAACAACAGAACTGATACGATGCACTGTAGATAGAATATTGTGGAAGGACATGATCACCTACGCCAACCGGTATGGCACATGATGATGATGATGGTAGCCAACCTTCGAGGCGGAGACGGCCTCCTATTAATAATCCTATTTCGGGTGTTTGCCGGAAAGATGGTTGGAGCTGTGTGAAGCTGAAGACCGTGTAATTGCCTGCATCTCTTCCTGGTAAATCTGATTCTATGAAACAATCTTGTGTGCATTTCTCGAAAGTTGGCAAAAGACTTACCAAAAAAAAGGAGGGGAAGAAACAGAAGAAGAGTTCTTGAGGAAAAAGAGGTGGAATAACGAGGAGGAGGGGCTAAGCAGAAGAAGAAGGAGTGGAGAAGGGATGATAAGAAGTAATGTAGAAAGATGTACATGTTAGAGTGGAGAGTTATAGAAGAGAATGATAAGAAGTAATGTAGAAAGATGTACATGTTAGAGTGGAGAGTTATAGAAGAGAATGATAAGAAGAAGGAGGAGGTGGAGTACACGCGCTTTCTCGCCTCTATAATGACACCAACCACCATCTTCAAAAATCTCTTAATCATCCTCCACTCATTCTGCTCTTGTCCTTCTCCTCCCCTCTCCCTCCTCCTGCTCCTCCTTCTCCTCCTCCTCCTCCTTCTTCTTCTTCTTCTCTGTCATGTACATCTTTCTATATTACTTCATATCATCCCTTCTCCACTTCTACCTCTTCTTGCCCTCTCCTCTTCGTTATTCTTCCTCTTCTTCCTCAAGAGCTCTACTCCTGTGTCTTTCCCTCATCTCTTCTACTTCCAATGCGATCACTTTTAACTATTAAACAACTATATATTGACTTCATTCATTCATGAATTACTATGCAATCCATTTTTGACAACAGAAACAAGAAAAAGAGTTCTTAAATGTTCTGTAGAGCCAGTCTTAACATATGGATGTGAATCATGGACAATAGGACAACAAACAAGAAAATTACTGGAGTCTGTAGAAATGTGGTTTTACAGAAGAATGTTCAGAATACCATGGACAGCTAAGAAGAGTAATGACAATGTTCTGAGAGAGGTCAAAGCAAAAAGAGAGCTAATTTCCAATATTAGGAAGAAACAATCATAATTTTTTGGCCATGTAATGAGAAGAGAACAACTGGAATATATTGTAACAACTGGAAAAATTGAGGGACGAAGAGATAGAAGGAAGCAAAGAGAAAAAAATACCAGACAGCTTAAGAGAATGGCTTGGCAGAAGGTCAACAACAGAAATGATAAATAACTGTCGAGATCGAAAGTTGTGGAGAGACATGATCACCTACGCCAGCAGGCCCGGCACTTGATGATGATGATATATTGACATCAGACAGGGTCGATCACCCCTCTCTTAAAACGCCTCTTATTGAATATCTAGCACAGCCAGTCTGTAACAACTAGAACTGACGTAACCACTGGGCCTAGGAACGCCTCCAGTGTAGATGATCTCACTGGGTCTAGCACTAAGTCTTTCTCCCAATCTGTGTTTCGTTTGGATTAGCGCCGACAAAATGTTGTCTCACTTAGGGTAAGTGCTGCAACACGGTACCAAGTGCTTTCTCGCCTCTATAATGACACCAAGATGGATTGACTGTGCGCAAAACTGACCCAATAACTGTGTTCAAAGAGGAATTATTTACAAAGAAAAATAATCAGTAGTTTTATAATGCGTCAGAGTTGCTCTCTTTCTTTCTTTCTTTCTTTCTTTCTTTCTTTCTTTCTTTCTTTCTTTTTCTTTCTTTCTTTCTTTCTTTCTTTCTTTCTTTCTTTCTTTCTTTCTTTCTTTCTTTCTTTCTTTTATTCTTTCTTTTATTCTTTCTTTCTTTCTTTCATTTATTCTTTCTTTTTTTCTTTCTTTTTTTCTTTCTTTCTTTCATTCTTTCTTTTATTCTTTCTTTCTTTCTTTCTTTCGTTATTTCTGTCAACGTCTAATTCTCCGCCATCTTCCACAATCTTTTAATCATCCTCCACTGACTCTACTTCTTATCATCATCCTCCACTGACTCTACTTCTTATCATCATCCTCCACTGACTCTACTTCTTATCATCATCCTCCACTGACTCTACTTCTTATCATCATCCTCCACTGACTCTACTTCTTATCATCATCATCCTCCACTGACTCTACTTCTTATCATCATCATCCACTGACTCTACTTCTTATCATCATCATCCTCCACTGACTCTACTTCTTATCATCATCCTCCACTGACTCTACTTCTTATCATCATCCTCCACTGACTCTACTTCTTATCATCATCCTCCACTGACTCTACTTCTTATCATCATCCTCCACTGACTCTACTTCTTATCATCATCCTCCACTGACTCTACTTCTTATCATCATCCTCCACTGACTCTACTTCTTATCATCATCATTATCCACTGACTCTACTTCTTATCATCATCCTCCACTGACTCTACTTCTTATCATCATCCTCCACTGACTCTACTTCTTATCATCATCCTCCACTGACTCTACTTCTTATCATCATCCTCCACTGACTCTACTTCTTATCATCATCCTCCTCCGCCACCTCCTCATTCTTCTTCTTACTGTTCTCTTCTACTTTTTCTCCTGTGTCCTAGTCATCTTTCTATATTACTTCCCATCATCCCTCCTCCGTTTCTACCTCTTCTTGCCCCTCCTCCTCGTTCTTCTTCTTTTTCTTCCTCGAGAGCTCTTCTTCAGTTTCTTCCCCTCCTTTTTTCTTCTTCCAATGCAATCGCTTGCAACATAAAAACAAACAATGCATATCTAAAAGCTGATTAAATGACCTGCAGTAACAAATGAAATCAACGCAATCAGCAACAAAGCGATGTTACCAAACCTGCGACTAGTGCGAACATAAAACGAGACAAATGACCACTCTAATTTAGTGACCGATAACTCAACGAGTTCAACAAGTACTTTCGAGTTAAGTTTACAACGTTGCCCCGATTTGACCTTTCTCGGTATGAATTATTTGTTAGTGACTTGCTACAACGACAAGGGCGCTGGGGATCTGAAGTTGTTCTGATTTGAGAACACGTATTATTCTTTTTTCTTTTTCTGTTTGTTACTTTAAGTGTGCATATCATGGACAATCTGGAAGGTCATAGGTTTTATCAGTACATTTAGTCTCACTTATTTAACTTGAGATAAGTTTCACTGTGATGTTTTGTCATGCATATCGCATGTTTGGAAGTAGACCTCAAATGTTACATGTAGGACTCAGCTCAAGGCTGAAGACAGACTGCAACCACGAAGGGGTCAAGGCAAAGAAATGTAAATGAATGCATAAAAATGCGAAGTTGCAGTAAAGCTGAATGTGAGGGAGAATTGAAAAAAAAAATAGAAGAAAATGCTATGCTTAAAGCTTTACATAATTGATGGACGATACGAATTTAAACGACGTTTAGGCTCAATAGGCCTTCAGCAGGAACCAACAAACAACACACACACACAGATATGCATGTAAATAAAACTAATCATACATAGCTAACTAATAATGAAACACGGAAAACAAAATAATTAACACTAGTTCAAGAAACAAAAATGTCTTTCCTGTTGTGGGAATCATAGGAGGAAGAGGTATGTACTACAGCACAAAAAATGACAAATAAACAACAGAAAAAAAAACAAAGAACAATATATGGCCAGGAATGCGCCAGAGTTGCTCTTTGCACTTTTCTTTCTTTCTTTCTTTTTTTCTTTGTTCATTTCTTTCTTTGCTTCGGACCATATATTTTTCTTTGTTTTTTTCTGTTGTTGTTTATTTGTCATTTTTTTCTGAGTGCTGTAGTACATGCCTCTTCCTCCTATGATTCGCTGAATTATCGCCTCGGAAGTTTACCTCTATAATAATATTCATTTATTATTATTTGTCTCCGGTTGTGGACCGTGACCAGAAGGAGAAAACGATCGACGGACACCACGCGCTGTAACTGTCCAGCTGAAGGGAGGATCAACAACGTGTAAAGGGTTTCTAAAAATATGTGAAAGTGGGTGCGGTGAGGGGTATACTCTCTAGGTTGCCTCGACTACAACGCCACCAGCAATGTCTGTACGCATCTACGCACCAACACATACATATATACATACATACAGAATGGCTCAGGCAAAAGCAGCTTTACAGAAAATGAGGAAGATACTATGCAATCCATTTTTAGGAATAGAAACAAGAAAAAGAGTTCTTAATTGTTATGTAGAGCCAGTCTTAACATATGGACATGAATCATGGACAATAAGACAACAAACAAGAAAATCACTGTAGTCTGTGGAAATGTGGTTTTACAGAAGAATGTTGAGAATACCATGGACAGCTAAGAAGAGAAATGAAAACGTTCTGAAAGAGGCCAAAGCAAAGAGAGCTGATTTTCAATATTAGGAAGAAACAATCATCATTTTTTGGCCATGTAATGAGAAGAGAACAACTGGAATATATTGTAACAACTGGAAAAATTGACGGACGAAGAGATAGAGGGAAGCAAAGAGAGAAAATACCAGACAGCCTAAGAGAATGGCTTGGCAGAAGGTCAACAACAGAAATGATAAAGAACTGTCGAGATCGAATGTTGTGGAGAGACATGATCACCTACGCCAGTAGGCCCGTTACTTGATGATGATGATGATGTATATATATATATATATATATATATATATATATATATATATATATATATATACACACACACATCAGTGGCGTATACTGGTTTTATGGTCGCTGACATAATAAATAAACACATACATTATATTCAGTAGGCTAACATGAAGTAATATTTGCTAATGACATCACTACATTTTAAATTACTTACTAATTTATATGTAAACTCTATCCGTCTTGTTTGGGACGAAAATATCTTGATGACTTTGTCATTGAAAGTACTGTTGGATTGGTTTCTAAGTTTCTGAAAGAATGATTTATCAATGAATATTATCGCCAAACCAGATAAGCGTTCTTGTGTCTGAGTTGAGGGACAATAAGATTTAATTCTCTTGAGAGCAGAAAAAAGTTTTTTTCTACAGATGCTGATGCGCATAACGTAGCTATAAATAGGTTAGGAAGTTCCGGTATTCAACATAGTTTCACTTTCACTTTGTGACGATTCTGATTGGCTAGAGCTAACAATAACCCATGATTCCGCATTTTGTATAGGTAGCTCTCGGACGTATAATTTTTGACGGGAATTTTTGAATGTCAAGGTCATTAATTCTAAGTCTGAGAGAAGAAAAATGTACCGCTGCTGATTAGCGGTTTCTTGTACTATTTTTTATAGTAGTTTTGGTTCATTCACAAACGTTATAGTGGCCATATGAAAACCTTGCTTTAATAAATGCAAATCAAAACAAATAAATCATATTGGCCTAAGAAATGTGTAATAGAATATTCGAAAATGTGTAATATAATTATGAAAAATATAATAAATTATAATTTCCTTTTGTATTTCGTTAATATGTTCAGGCTACCGGTGGTAGCATAGAGAATACGCCACTGACACACATACATATGGACACATACATGCGTATATGGCCCCTTTCGTCTTGTCAGACGGTCTAGTGGAGGGTATTGTGGTGAATTTTTGTTTTTGAGGTTTTGTTTTTGTCGAACAGCTTCTCTCGTGGCTAATTCTACCAATGTTTGACAAACACACACGGCCACAGAATGAACAAGTCATGCCCACTTATCCACAGGGTTATCCATCCTTTTTCGTGAGTCTTTTCTTTTCTAAGTGTTGCCTTAGCAGTCTCCAAAGATGTTATACCATTCCTTATCCATGCTCTCCATGATGTTCACCATATAGTATTTGCCTGGGAATACGTTTTTCTTCCTTTAGCTGGAGGTGCCCCGGCCATCTTAGTTTTCGACATTTGAGCATCGACATGGTTGTTAGTGTTCGTTGCAGGACAGTTAAGTTGGTTATTTTGTGCTGCCATTTGATATGCATTATTTTGCGGAGACATCGCATGTGGAAGACATTTAGTCTTTTTCCCTGGTTTGAGTATGTTGACCAGGTTTCACATCCATATGTGCTAAGCATACAAGTTTGATATATTAAGAGTTAGGCCTTCAGTGTTAGTTTCGTGTTGGTTGTTCCAGGCCCTTTCTGTGAGTTTGCCGAAAGTCGTAGCTGCCTTACCAATTCGGCTGTTTATTTCATCATCAAGAGAAATGGTTTGCGTAATTGTGGATCCAAGATATGTGAATTTCTGAACTGATTCTAGTGGACAATCTTTTAAAGTGATTAATAGAGGTTTGATGTCGCCTTGACTTAGTACTACTATATTCTGAACATTAATTGACAGTGAAAAAAGGTCGCATGCTTTGTCCATGTTGTTGATGAGCGATTGTAGCGTGGCTTCACTATGAGCGGCGAGGGCTGCATCGTCAGCAAATAAAAGTTCTTTAAGTAGGGCAACATTTGTTTTTGTTTTTGCTCTTAGTCGTGCTAAGTTGAACAGTGAGCCATCTGATCTTGTGCGAATGTAAATATCTCCTGAGCTGTTTTCGAAGGCGTAATTTAGGACGGCAGCAAAAAAATTTACCAAAAGGGGGCCGGGCGAGGACACATCCCTGTTTCACTCCGTTGTTGACTTTAAAACTCTCTGATGAACTCCCATCAAAGTGGATTTTAGCATTCATGTCTTCATGAAAGGACATAATCAGCTTAAGTAGTTTAGGTGGACAACCTATGCTTTCTAATACCATGTATAGCCCACCTCTATTTACTGAATCGAAGGCCTTTGTTAGATGCACAAAGGCAATATAGAGCGACATATTTTGTTCTCGGCATTTTTCTTGTAATTGTCCAAGTGTGAAAATCATGGCTATAGTTGATCTCCAGGCCATGAAGCCGCATTGAGACTCGGGAAGAACACGTTCTGCAAGTCTATGTTGGCGTTTTAGTTTTACTCTCGCAAAAGCCTTGCCGGCTGTGCTAAGGAGAGAGGTGTCTCTGTAATTATTGCAATCGCCCCTGTCTTCTTTGTTTTTGTATAGTGTTATGATCTTAGCATTTCTCATATCGTGGGGTATTTCGCTTTGTCTCCAGCATTTGATTAACAGTTTGTATAGATGTGGAAGTAGTACGTTTAAGTTTTCCTTTAGTACATCTGTGGGAATGTTGTCATTTCCTGCAGCTTTTCCTCTTGAGAGGGCATTTATAGCGTCAGCAAGTTCGTTCATAGTAGGCTCAACTTCCAGCTCAAACATTGTAGGATATTTGGGTATTGATTGTGCTAGAGCAGTGTTTGCTGATCTGTCATCATTGTATAGGTTGGAGTAGTGTTCAACCCATCTTTCCATTTGTTGTCCCTTGTCAGTAATAGGTTCTCGAAACTTGGATTTTAGAGGGGCTAATTTGGTTATTTTTGGTCCAAGGGCCTTATTGCCCTTGTCATGCATGGTTTTTGAGTCGCCCCTGTCTGAGGCTTACTGTATCTCAAAACACAGATTGTTCCAGTATTCATTCGCGCATCTTCTTGCTTCGCGTTGTAGAGTGGCTTGTGCATGTTTAAGCTGATCCTTGGTGATTTGATTGGGGTTATTTTTGAAGTTCAGTAGAGTCTTTTTCTTATTAGCTCTTAGTGGGTCTAGTATTGCTACATTTTCTTCGACCTAGTCGTTCTTTGAGAACCGTTTTTGACCGTAGGTAGATAGAGCGCAGTTATAGATGTGTGTTTTCAGAGAGTACCAGTTGTCATCCACACTTAATGAATCTTCTGCTTCTTCTATAAGTTCTTCAAACTTAGATCTAAACATGTCTTTGTTTGATGAGATTTTAGTCGCTGTGATGTTGATCTTGGCTGCTGGAGGCTCTCTTGATTTGTAAATACGACTACTTCTAGCTTTGATCTTACTGATGACGAGAGCGTGGTCTGTATTGCAGTCTGCACTGTGATATGTTCGTGTTATTCTGATGTTATTTAAAGACTGCCTACGTGTAAGAACTAGGTCTAGTTGGTGCCAGTGACCACTTCTAGCATGACGCCATGTTACTTTATGTTTGTGTTTCACATTAAAGTAGGTATTTGTTACGCATAGATGATTATCTGAACAGAATTCTAGGAGTCTCTGACCATTTCCGTTGATTTTTCCAATGCCGTGATGACCTAGACATGTTGGCCAAGATTGTTGATCAGATCCTGTGCGTGCGTTGAAATCACCGATTATATATAATAGCTCTTCTTTTGGAAGTGAGTCAATGATCAGATCCTGTGCGTGTGTTCAAATCACCGAGTATATATAATAGCTCTTCTTTTGGAAGTGAGTCAATGATCATTTGAAGTTGTTGATCAGATCCTGTGCGTGTGTTGAAATCACCGAGTATATATAATAGCTCTTCTTTTGGAAGTGAGTCAATGATCAGATCCTGTGCGTGTGTTGAAATCACCGAGTATATATAATAGCTCTTCTTTTGGAAGTGAGTCAATGATCAGATCCTGTGCGTGTGTTGAAATCACCGAGTAAGTATAATAGTTCCTCTTTTGGAAGTGAGTCAATGGTCATTTGCAGTTGTTGGTAGAAGTTGTCTTTCTCTTCGTCTGATGCAGCTAACGGTGCATAGGCACTGATGATGTTTATTAATCCACTCTTCTTATGCAGCTGGAGTATCATTGAACGTTCGGACACTCCTTTTGGCGTGGTTATGGAGTTTATATGTTTGTTATGTACAGCGAAGCCTACTCCATGTAGACGTGGCTTTTCAGGACTTAGACCCCGCCAGAAAAAAAGTATAATTTTCTTCCTTTACAGAGCCACAGTCTGAGAGTCTTGTTTCTTGGAGGGCAGCAATATCGACATGTAGCCTATTTAGTTCTTTATCTATGAGGGCTGTTGTTCTAATTTGCCCTTCTTTCATTGTGTTTACTTTAACAAGACCAGGACATATGGCATATGTATATGGCATATATTCCATGTGCCAAGTTTAAACATTGGTGCCTTCTTACTCATTTCACTTTGCCTACTCTGCCTGGGTACGGAATATGGAGATAGTGCTTTACCCAGTCGCACTATCCTCCTCTCGACTTCGTTTCAAGAATTTCCGAAGGAGGGATGTAGTCCATGCATTCGGAATTGAAAGAAGGATGTATGGGATATCAGAAAGACGGTTAACGCCGTCTACTGCATACATGCATACACACACACATATATATACATATACACGCACCAGCACATATATACATACACACACGCACCAGAGAATTGGGACGAAGTATTAGAGTCGTGTTGGGAAAAAAAATGGGGGAATCGCTTAAGCTGCGTCCTCCTTTCTCAATGCTCCCATCTTAGATGTCGAGAGAGACAAGACAGTTTTAACCCTCGCCTTTCTGTCGGTCGCAGCCACATTGTCACCTGATGCTGTGGTATAGTTGCTGTCTGACCATCTTTGTCTGGTCTATCTCAGGCTCGATCTTCATCACCCGTTTTCACGAGTGACTTCTTTCTCTTGTACAGAATCACAAGGAATTAGTATTGTTTCGTGAAACCATTTTGTTTGTTGTCTCCGTTGTTAGGCTCAACATTGCTTCTATGCCGATTCCTGCTCTTTATGCTCTCATTCAACATTTTACTTCTTGCGGTCTTTATTAAATGTTGGATGGTAGAGAAAATGTTGGATGGTAGAGAAAATGTTGGATGGTAGAGAAAATGTTGGATGGTAGAGAAAATGTTGGATGGTAGAGAAAATGTTGGACGGTAGAGAAAATGTTGGACGGTAGAGAAAATGTTGGACGGTAGAGAAAATGTTGGACGGTAGAGAAAATGTTGGACGGTAGAGAAAATGTTGGATGGTAGAGAAAATGTTGGACGGTAGAGAAAATGTTGGACGGTAGAGAAAATGTTGGACGGTAGGGAAAATGTTGGACGGTAGAGAAAATGTTGGACGGTAGAGAAAATGTTGGATGGTAGAGAAAATGTTGGATGGTAGAGAAAATGTTGGACGGTAGAGAAAATGTTGGACGGTAGAGAAAATGTTGGACGGTAGGGAAAATGTTGGACGGTAGAGAAAATGTTGGACGGTAGAGAAAATGTTGGATGGTAGAGAAAATGTTGGATGGTAGAGAAAATGTTGGATGGTAGAGAAAATGTTGGACGGTAGAGAAAATGTTGGACGGTAGAGAAAATGTTGGACGGTAGAGAAAATGTTGGACGGTAGAGAAAATGTTGGACGGTAGAGAAAATGTTGGACGGTAGAGAAAATGTTGGACGGTAGAGAAAATGTTGGACGGTAGGGAAAATGTTGGACGGTAGGGAAAATGTTGGACGGTAGAGAAAATGTTGGATGGTAGAGAAAATGTTGGATGGTAGAGAAAATGTTGGATGGTAGAGAAAATGTTGGACGGTAGAGAAAATGTTGGACGGTAGAGAAAATGTTGGACGGTAGAGAAAATGTTGGACGGTAGAGAAAATGTTGGATGGTAGAGAAAATGTTGGACGGTAGAGAAAATGTTGGACGGTAGAGAAAATGTTGGATGGTAGAGAAAGTGTTGGATGGTAGAGAAAATGTTGGATGGTAGAGAAAATGTTGGATGGTAGAGAAAATGTTGGACGGTAGAGAAAATGTTGGACGGTAGAGAAAATGTTGGATGGTAGAGAAAATGTTGGACGGTAGAGAAAATGTTGGACGGTAGAGAAAATGTTGGACGGTAGAGAAAATGTTGGACGGTAGAGAAAATGTTGGATGGTAGAGAAAATGTTGGACGGTAGAGAAAATGTTGGACGGTTACGTACTGCCAGTCAATAAAGTAAGTCAAGTAGAAAGCCCCCGTCACGCCAAGTGGCATATAGGGAATATGGTGTTAGTGGCCATATTTTTACAGACCCTCAGAATATGATTGTTGGGGTAATGTGGTCGGTATTACGCCCATGCCGCTTTACTTTTCCAGAAAAAAAATCCGGTACCTATTTAAGCCTGGGTGAACATGGAAGCCGTCGATCAGGATCGAACCCGACCTCTTGAACTTAACAGTCCGGTTCGCTAACCACTGAGCTTTGGCGGCTCCCTCAGTCAATGTGGCTATTAGAGAACAAAGTCAGCTCTAAAGATGGATTGAACCCGAACCCTTGTGGCCAGAGATCGAGCACACCTACCACTCAGCCACCGAGTATTTGTGCAGATAATCCATTCAAGAACTAGCTATAGCTTGTTTCATAAGTCGTGCCCAACTTTAAAAATCAATATCTTTTAAACCGCTTTTTGTAATTTTTTCAAAATTTGCATGTATAGTTATAATGATTAGAACCCAACAGGGAATTAATTTCATTAAAAACAAACATTTGGTTAGTATTATTGCTTATTTGATTTATATAAATTTATAACGACCCAGTGATGTAGTCAAAACTTAGTGTTTACAGTATTTAAGTTAAAAATAGCGATTACAAATCTATACACGCTCAAATTTACGATTTTGCACGCTTTCCGCGTGAGTTATCTGACACAATTAGACACTTGTAGTAAACACGAGACATTGTGTGTTCCATTTCCGTTAATTCAGCGGCGTAACGTGGAACAATAACATTTATCATGAGTCTTAAAATGAAATTCTGCAGTTTACAAAACATCGCAATAAAAATTTATGACTATTTTTGCAAAGAGGCTAAACGAGGAAGATTATTTCATTCTTTAGAAAACCCTGAGAATAGGACAAGACACATTTTGGATTTATCTAAACGGTCATTTAATCGCTGGATTCAAGCACGTGACCGTCAATGTTCCAAATATACAAAATCACAAGGAAGAGCAAAAATGTTGTATAATTTCGACAGTGAACTTATTAGAAGTGAAATTCGCAAAATGTTGGGTATGAATGAAGCTTCCTTTTTGTGTTGGCCTCTTTGAGAATTTCCTTGTTGGTCTTTTTAGCTGTCCAGGGAACTCTCAACATACTTCTGAAGAATCCATCTCTATGGCCTCCAATCGTCTTTTCATTTGTTCGTCTGCTGTCCATGATTTACTTCCATATGTCACAATAGGCTTTATATAGCACAACTCTCTTTCGCATTTTTTTTTACATAGACTTGTTGCGCAAGACGTTTTTTCTTTCTCTGAAATGCGATTTTGGCCTCAGCTATTCTACTTTTTATTTCTGTGGTGCATCTTCCATCAGCCAGGCTTTAATACACGAATGCTGCTATAAGTGGGATCCGCGAGGCTCAATCGAGTGTAAAATATTTTGAGTGATTGTAGTATTTCACTGTATTTATCTAAACACGTTATCTGTATAGCTTGGTAATGATTAAATTACTTAACGTGTCAGGTTAGGACAAAAGTAGATGGAGCCAGTGGGGTACGTGCTATATACTGCTATTTCCATCTTGGCTACAAAACAAGGGACGATAAATAGCGATTACGTGAAGGGTACTAGGGTTTCTCAAAACGAGGCGCGTGCTAGTCAAGAAGTAGGGATTTAGTTAATGGAGAAGTCACGTGTGTGTGATGCAAGTAAGAGTTGCGCAGCATCAGCGTCAGTTAATCATCTTCATTTGATTAGGTGGCATAGTTAAGATGGCGGGAAATGGTGCCAGAGGGATGGTTAGGGTTTGTTACATGTTTTATTAATAACCCCACACCCCCCCACCCCTTTTGCAATTTAGACAATTTAACCGCCCACCCCCTTCCTCGCCCGCAGAAAATGATATACAAATGTAAAAGTTTAACTTATATTACTCATTATAAAACAATAATATCTGTGTTTGTAAAATAATAAGTTTAATAACAATAATGAAGATGAGACAAATTAATATATTGCAGGACGTTTTTAGTCACGAGAAATACAGAATTGCAGTTTCCTCATATTCCAAGTCCGGCTTGCTGCAGGAGCTATTGAGTTGAGTGCTCTGTGCACACCGTGAGCTGTGCGCTTCGTCCGCTTTTATTTTGTTTCCATATTCCGATTGCTAACGATGAACGATGATATTGTATGACGGGGAACAGATGGCTGTGTTCACTTTCTGTGCGATTTCGCTTTATGTCTTTTGGCGTGTGCTGAGACTGCTATGATGGGGACTGCAGCTACCTTTCTTTGTTTGAGAGATGAGATATTAATTCGGATGATTCCACTGGCACGGGCGGTTGAGCAATTATGGATTTTAATTTGCTTGCAGTGATACCGGTGTCTTCCATAACCATAACAGAATAGAGATTTTCAAATCAGCGCTATATACTTTAAGAATTTAAATTATCTTTTCTTTAACTGTTTTTTTCCATCGCTCCCCGGACATTAAATGTAAGAAATAATGATTAATCAGCATCTTCCTCTTCTTCTTCTGCTGCTTATTCTTTTCACTACTCATCGACTCATAATGCAGTCAGTAGCTGGTACATCTTATGACGTCACAGATCCCACAATGCAGTGAATTACGTCATAAACCCAATAATGCAGTCAGTATATCCTGTACGTCACATAACCAGTGATGTGTGACGTACATACCAAAGTTGTACCTCAACAGATGTCTGATTTAAAAATGTAATGAAATAACAGAGAAGTGTGAGGTACATTAATAAATGGAATAAGACACTTTTATATAGAGGACATCTACTACTGGAGCCGTAGTAACTCACTGGTTAGAGGTTGGACTACTAAGGACAAGGGGTCTAGTTCATTATAGACCGGTTCCAGGTTCATCCAGCCTTAAATGTATGAGCACGGAATTTTTCTGGATAGAAAAACAGTACTGGCGTAATTCTGACCACATTACCCAAAACGTAATGTGTCCAACACCATGATCCACCACGTGACGTGACGTAGCTCTTTCTTCCTTCATTTGGCTACTTTATATGGACTGGTTGGTCTCAAGGCAAGACGCCGGTCTCGGGACAGAGAGGTTGTGAGTTCAAATCCCGTCTGCATCAGTTAGGATTTTTTATTTGTGATTTTCTCTCTGCGGCAACCACCCTTGGTCTCAGCAGCGAGGCCCGGCTTGAATCGTTAATTAATCATCGACAGAAAAATATATCAGTGCCTCCGAAGTCGGAATTATCTGCCTGTGCGGCGAGGAACCCCTCTGCACACACGACTGCCATGGAAAAACGGATACACGTGAACATTTCATTTCCTAGCCTCGAAGGACTTCGTCTGAGGTGACAATTGGCAAATGCAAAAAAAAAAAAAAGAGGAAAAAAAAAAAAGAAAGAAAAGTTAAGAAAAGAAAAGAAGAAGGAAAGAAAGAAAAATGTTTACTTCTAAGAGATATTTGTTCTGCGTCATCGTTTAGAGGTAGATCTGGTTCTCGTATCCGACATTATTCTCCTGTCATTAATTAGTGTGCGCGTGCAGGCCGTCTGATATTGAGCTCAATACTGATGCTTCATCTTTTGTTTTGTTTTTTTGTTCGCCAGCTTTGACCTCTGACGAAGTCCCTAGACTAGTGAATAGGAACTGAATTTTGCGTGTTAATAAATTTTTCCCTGGCAGCCGTGTGCACAGGGGTCCCCCGCCGAACAGGTAGATAACTCCAACTTGGTAGGTACTCATATTTTTTTTCCGTCGATGAGTAATTGACGTTTCAAGCAGGGCCTCACTGCTGAGACCAGGGGTGGTTGCCGCAGAGAGAAATCATAAATAAAAATCTCAACCGGTGTAGCCGGGATTTGAACCCACAACCTCTTTATCACGAGGCCAGTCCCCCTTCATCTTAAAGCTTGAAACCTCTTTCTTCGTAATGCTCACCCATTACGTGGACGCGGATGCCTTGTATCGCTAGTACATGACAAACCGAGATATCTGCACCTTTAGGCCCGACACATCCGTCTTCGGCTTGAGTAGATTGGTCTTAGTTATTTTTCACAGCAGCGGCCATTTTGGGCTACTCTTTTCTTTTTACTTTTAACTGCCAATGGTTATTTAACGTGAGCAGAGTGCACACAAGAACTTTTGTTTTTCGTCTTTATCCGAGAGGGCTAGGCATCGGATCTCTCTACCCAGAGAGGGCTATGCATCGGATCTCTCTACCCAGAGAGGTCTAGGCATCGGATCTCTCTACCCAGAGAGGGCTAGGCATCGGATCTCTCTACCCAGAGAGGGCTAGGCTCGGATCTCTCTACCCAGAGAGGACTAGGCATCGGATCTCTCTACCCAGAGAGGGCTAGGCATCAGATCTCTCTACCCCGAGAGCAGGGGAGGGTAAAGCCACGAAGAAACCTCGGTTTCGATGCGAAAAATTCCAATCGCCTGTGGCGAAATTCAAACTGTGGACCTTCATGTCTAAAGGCTGACGTGCTACTTCTAAACCACTGAATCTCCACAACACTGAAATAATAAATAAATACATGTTTTGCGTGGGGAGATGCGTGGAGACCGAACTATCGCGATTGTTTCTGATCTTTTTCCCTGCGGAAGCTTTCTATCAATGCAACGGAGGAGATTTCAGAGGCACAATTTTCCATGGTTTTAAGAATCAATCTACATATTTATGTAACATATAACATATTATATATGAATGTTTAGATAATTCAACCAAGTATTAGATTTCACAAATGCCAAGATGATACAAGACATGTAAGATAAATATGGTTTGATGACAGTTCACACTAATCAAATTGAAAGTGACGCACTTTGCGGCGAAACAAACGCTGCCGAAATCGGCATGGCACACAGTGCGTCGAAACGTCCTGAAAGAGAGAAATAGAGGTATGACAGTAATGGACATGTCGAGAATGTTTCCTTATTTTAAGGTTACAGTGGAGGGGGGGGGGGTTGAGTTATAAACGTCATTGTACCCCAAGCAACCGCCTTTAAAGCGTGTTTTTTTTCAGTAAAATTCATGTTTACTGCTTGCTACTTCAGTGTTATTATATATATATATATATACATATATATATGTTATGTTTAAACCCATATTCTCCTATTCTTGACTTCTTTTTAACCTCCTCATTTAGGTGGTGGCCAGGGGTGAGACCCATCTAGTCTTGTCTGTCCGTTATTGTTTCCTTTCTGTGTGTAATTGATCTTTCCCGTCTGTCTGAACGTTTTTTTCCAAGTGGTTTTAGTTCTTTCCGGTGTCCTCTTTCCCTGAGGGTTTCACATGAAGTCATGTTTGGTAATGATTGTAGTTATCATGGTTCGGAAAAAAAATGAAGATAAGTAGTGGTATGGTAACATGCTTACGTAGGTAGGGGGCGACATCACGAAATAATACAACTTTGGGGTTTAGTGATATTTGGCTGGAGCACGAGACAAGACTCACACACGCACTTCAGAATTAAGATAACCAATATGAAATGTCAATTCTGACAACTGAGCCAATTGTGGTATATGGAAGAGAATCATGGACAGTAGACACGAATGAAAAGACGATTAGATGCCATAGAGATGGAGTTTCTCAGAAGGATGTTGATAGTGCCCTCAACAGCTAAAAAGACCAACCAGGAAATTCTCAAAGAGGCCAACACAAAAAGGGAGTTCTTAAGAAACATCAGAACGAAACAATCAACATTTTTCGGGCACATCATGCGAAGAAGAAAATTAGAATACTTGGTTACAGCTGGGTAAATACAAGAAAAGAGATCGCGGACAACAAAAAGAGAAGATACTAGATAGCTTGGTGTCATGGCATGGAAAATAGTCAACCATAGAATGGATACAATTTCTCTGTGGGTAGAGAATTGTGGAATGACATGATCGTCCACGCCAACCCGTATGGCACATGATGATGATCTGGAATGTTATATTTGGCTTTCAGTGTGTCCTGTATGTCAAAAGTGTGCACAGGTGGCGACGACTTGTTTTTAAGTGAGTCCTTTTGAAGTTCCTTAAAAGAGTTCTGACCGTTGTACCAAACATAAAAGACTGGTTGATGCCTTTAACCGGTTTGAAAATAACAGATGTCGACCAGGTTACTTTGCATCTTCGTGTCTATTATATTTTATAATGTATGGACACGTTTAATTGTAATTTGGTTGGCTGGTTTTGGAAAAAAAAACTTATTTTTGACAAACGAATTTGGAATTAACTCGCAGCAAATGAACCGGATAACAGGTAGCGGCCCATAACTAGTTACGGTCAGCGAGCGAGGAAGGGCCCATCTTCGCCTCCGCGTTGTGATCCGGTAAGTGTTGCAGTCAGTCTAGCAGAAACAGGCATCAATACAGAGTGCAACGTTCCCAAATATGTTGTTGGATTAAAAATCGTAAATATAGCACTTAAAGCTTGAACGCGAAGGAACAGGTGTCTCTCCATACAACAACGGAGAAAACATTTCTTTTATTGCAGAGATTAATCAATTTACTCTTTTACATTAAAATGTATTTAAAAAAAAAAAAAAACAACTGGCGCGACAATTGTTAATGCTTATGTCCTGCTGACCAAGTAGTTCCATCCAAAGTGTTTTTAAGCTTTGTTTTATCAATCAATGTTGGCTTACTGTGTATATATATATTCTTTTAAACATATGGAAGTGTATCATGGATAATAAATAATACATAATAAGACAACGGACAAGGAAACCACTGGAGGCTGTAGAATTGTAGTTTTACAGAAGAATGTTGAGAATACCATGGACAGCTAAAAAGAGTAATGAAAACGTTCTTAAAGAGGCCAAAACAAAAAGGGAGCTATAATTTCCAATAATAGGAATCAACAATCATCATTTTTTTTGGCCATGTAATGAGAAGGGAACAGCTGGAATATATTGTGACAACTGGGAAAATTGAGGGACAAAGAGATAGAGGGAGGCAAAGAAAAAAAGATACCAGGTAGATTAAGGAAATGCCTTGGCAGAAGGTCAACAAAGGAAATAATAAATAGCTGTCGAGATCGAAAGCTGTGGAGAGATATGATCACCTACGCCAGCAGGCATGGCACTTGATGATGTTGATTTTTGAAATGAGGATTAATTACCCACACATTTCGAAGACCATCAAGCAATATTGTAAGACTGCCTGTGCACTGCAACACTTAAGGAACTATGAAAGATGGATGCCCAAGCAGGCCTGAACAAAAACTATCAAGACAGAAGTAAGGGCTGCAGGAAGGACGTGGGCTGAGTTGAAGAAGGCAGCACAGAACCGAGTTCGTTGGCAGAGTGTGGTTGTAGCCCTTTGTTCCATGATGAGCAGTAAGGCGTATGTCAGTCAGTGATGTGCACATATTCTAGATACTTTATGTGTTGCAACTGCACACTGCGTCTTTATCCTGTTCTTCTTTGTCCAACTGACCATTACTCCTCTTTATCGTCCAGTCGACGGCTATTTTATTTCATCATCCATCCGACGATTACTACACTTCATCATCCATCCGACGATTACTTCACTTCATCATCCATCCGACGATTACTACACTTCATCATCCATCCGACGATTACTTCACTTCATCATCCATCCGACGATTACTTCACTTCATCATCCATCCGACGATTACTTCACTTCATCATCCATCCGACGATTACTACACTTCATCATCCATCCGACGATTACTTCACTTCATCCATCCGACGATTACTTCACTTCATCATCCATCCGACGATTACTTCACTTCATCATCCATCCGACGATTACTACACTTCATCATCCATCCGACGATTACTTCACTTCATCATCAATCCGACGATTACTACACTTCATCATCCATCCGACGATTACTTCACTTCATCATCCATCCGACGATTACTACACTTCATCATCCATCCGACGATTACTTCACTTCATCATCCATTCGACGATTACTTCACTTCATCATCCATCCGACGATTACTACACTTCATCATCCATCCGACGATTACTACACTTCATCATCCACCCGACGATTACTTCACTTCATCATCCATCCGACGATTACTTCACTTCATCATCCATCCGACGATTACTTCACCTCATCATCCATCCGACGATTACTACACTTCATCATCCATCCGACGATTACTTCACTTCATCATCCATCCGACGATTACTTCACTTCATCACCCATCCGACGATTACTTCACTTCATCATCCATCCGACGATTACTACACTTCATCATCCATCCGACGATTACTTCACTTCATCATCCATCCGACGATTACTACACTTCATCATCCATCCGACGATTACTTCACTTCATCATCCATCCGACGATTACTACACTTCATCATCCATCCGACGATTACTACACTTCATCATCCATCCGACGATTACTACACTTCATCATCCATCCGACGATTACTTCACTTCATCATCCATCCGACGATTACTACACTTCATCATCCATCCGACGATTACTACACTTCATCATCCATCCGACGATTACTTCACTTCATCATCCATCCGACGATTACTTCACTTCATCATCCGCCCGACGATTACTACACTTCATCGTCTACCAAATGACTACTACACTTCATCATCCATCCGACGATTACTTCACTTCATCATCCATCCGACGATTACTTCACTTCATCATCCATCCGACGATTACTACACTTCATCATCCATCCGACGATTACTTCACTTCATCATCCATCCGACGATTATTTCACTTCATCATCCATCCGACGATTACTTCACTTCATCATCCATCCGACGATTACTACACTTCATCATCCATCCGACGATTACTTCACTTCATCATCCATCCGACGATTACTTCACTTCATCATCCATCCGACGATTACTTCACTTCATCATCCATCCGACGATTACTACACTTCATCATCCACCCGACGATTACTTCACTTCATCATCCATCCGACGATTACTTCACTTCATCATCCATCCGACGATTACTTCACTTCATCATCCATCCGACGATTACTTCACTTCATCATCCATCCGACGATTACTTTACTTCATCATCCATCCGACGATTACTACACTTCATCATCCATCCGACGATTACTACACTTCATCATCCATCCGACGATTACTTCACTTCATCATCCATCCGACGATTACTACACTTCATCATCCATCCGACGATTACTACACTTCATCATCCATCCGACGATTACTTCACTTCATCATCCATCCGACGATTACTACACTTCATCATCCACCCGACGATTACTACACTTCATCATCCATCCGACGATTACTTCACTTCATCATCCATCCGACGATTACTTCACTTCATCATCCATCCGACGATTACTTCACTTCATCATCCGCCCGACGATTACTACACTTCATCGTCTACCAAATGACTACTACACTTCATCGTCTACCAAATGACTACTTCAATTCATCGTCCACCCGACGATTACACCAGTTCATCGTCCGCCATACTATTACTTCACTTCATCCACCCAAAAAAGGACTAAACGGGCGCTTTAAGTCGTTAATTTACTGTAAGTCAAAATATTTTCGCCTTTCGGCCCAACATATATGTCTTCGGCATGACATTTTTTAATTCCGAACTGCCTTCCATCTTCAATGGCAAATCGTGTGGCCATACTGGTTGATCTGTTTTCAGAAGCACCACTGGGAGACGGAGAAGGGTCTTGAGCAGTTCCGATGTTCGTAGATTCTGATGCAGACAGTCAGGTATGGGTCGTTGACCGCTCTTAGTCCATTTGCTGGTTTACAGGGCAGTCAATGTCTAACGATGTTTGGAAATAGCGCAAGATCTAGAACCCAAACCTAGGTTGGGGTTGGCAGCCGTAGAAACCATCGGATGGGGTTGGCAGCCATAGAAACCATTGGATGAGGTTGGCAGCCGTAGAAACCATCGGATAGAGTTGGCAGCCGTAGAAACAATTGGATTGGGTTGGCATCCGTAGAAAACATCATATGGGGTGGCATCCGTAGAAACCATCGGATGGTGTTGGCAGCCGTATAAACCATCAGATGGGGTTGGCATCCGTATAAACCATCAGATGGGGTTGGCATCCGTATAAAACATCATATGGGGTTTGCATCCGTATAAACCATCAGATGGGGTTGGTATCCGTATAAACCATCAGATGGGGTTGGCAGCCGTATAAATCATCAGATGGGGTTGACAGCTGTATAAACCATCAGATGGGGTTGGGAGCCGTATAAACCATTCAAATGTGTACAGTTTCCAATTATTCTTGGCGTAATTATTATATGCAACACAGTTGTAGAAATAGATGAAGTTATTGTAGAAATAGATGAAGTTATTGTGGAAATAGATGAAGTTATTGTGGAGGTATATGAAGTTATTGTGGAGATAGATGAAGTTATTGTAGAAATAGATGAAGTTATTGTGGAAATAGAGGAAGTTATTGTGGAAATAGATGAAGTTATTTGGAAAGATTTAGTTATTGTGGAAATAGATGAAGTTATTGTGGAGGTATATGAAATTATTATAGAAACATATGACGTTATAGTGGAGGTATATGAAATTATTATAGAAACATATAAAGTTATAGTGGAGGTATATGAAATTATTATAGAAACATATGAAGTTATTGTGGAGGTATATGAAATTATTATAGAAACATATGAAGTTATAGTGGAGGTATATGAAGTTATTGTGGAGGTATATGAAATTATTATAGAAACATATGAAGTTATTATAGAAACATATGAAGTTATTATAGAAACATATGAAGTTATTATAGAAACATATGAAGTTATTATAGAAACATATGAAGTTATTATAGAAACATATGAAGTTATTATAGAAACATATGAAGTTATTATAGAAACATATGAAGTTATTATAGAAACATATGAAGTTATTATAGAAACATATGAAGTTATTATAGAAACATATGAAGCTATTATAGAAGCATGCAGTTAATGTCAGGAAGAGACCAACCGCCTTAATATTAATGACCGACATTGTGAACTGCGCTACATATCGGCGCGGCTGTACAGGCCAAGAAACGAGCTACAGAAGTAACTACTGGCCGAGAGCCAGGTGTGAGAGAAGCACCCGCCGAGTGGCACCAGCCCTGATATCACCAGGCGATCGCTCAATTTCGCAGACACAGCAAGGTTGCTGTTGCTGAGAATTTGCTTACTTGATTGGAGCTACCCGACTACTGCTCTCATCTTCCAGTTCTCTCTATCTTCAGGCAACATCTTCGCAGCGGTTCTAGTGATGTGGGATAGTACCGGGCTACAACGGTTCGCTATGCTATAACAGAGACAACGATGTGTTTTCGTCATTAGTGTTATAGCAACCTCTCCAGCATAACACGAGAAATCATGAAAGACATTGCAACACGCAACAACATCAACCAAGTTTTAAGTCATCATCATCATCAAGTACCATGCCTGCTGGCGTAGGTGATCATGTCTCTCCACACCTTTCGATCTCGATAGTTTTTTATCATTTCTGTTGTTGACCTCCTGTCAAGCCATTCTTTTAAGCTGCGTGGTATCGTTTGTCTTTATTCCCTCTATCCCTTCATCTCTCAATTTTCCCATTTGTTACAATATATTCCAGCTGTTCCCTTCTCATTATATGACCAAAAAATGATGATTTTCTTCCTAATATTGGATATTATATCTCTCTTTGCTTTGGCCTCTTTCATGACGTTTTCATTACTCTTCTTATCTGTCCAAGGTATTCTCAACATTCTTCTGTAAAACTACATTTCTACAGCCTCCAGGAATTTTATTCTCTGTGGTCATATTGTCCCTGATTCGCATCCATATGTTAAGACTGGCTTTACATAACATTGAAGAACTCTTTTTCTAAACATAAAGTAGCAGCGGGATAAAATAAGTAGGGAACAGGCAAATAAATGTAGTGCTGCGGTAAAGCTTGTAACAGGGAGCCAGTAGTGGGCTGTAACGTACACTCATACACGGTATGGTAACACTTTTACAACAAAATGGAACATACAAAAATACTGACTTTGAGAGGAGTCTAGGACTGTTAGACTGAGGAGTTTAGGACTGTTAGACTGAGGAGTTTAGGACTGTTAGACTGAGGAGTTTAGGACTGTTAGACTGAGGAGTCTAGGACTGTTAGACTGAGGAGTTTAGGACTGTTAGACTGAGGAGTTTAGGACTGTTAGACTGAGGAGTTTAGGACTGTTAGACTGAGGAGTCTAGGACTGTTAGACTGAGGAGTTTAGGACTGTTAGACTGAGGAGTCTAGGACTGTTAGACTGAGGAGTTTAGGACTGTTAGACTGAGGAGTTTATTTAGAACTGTTAGACTGAGGAGTCTAGGACTGTTAGACTGAGGAGTTTAGGACTGTTAGACTGAGGAGTTTAGGACTGTTAGACTGAGGAGTTTAGGACTGTTAGACTGAGGAGTTTAGGACTGTTAGACTGAGGAGTCTAGGACTGTTAGACTGAGGAGTCTAGGACTGTTAGACTGAGGAGTCTAGGACTGTTAGACTGAGGAGTTTAGGACTGTTAGACTGAGGAGTTTAGGGCTGTTAGACTGAGGAGTCTAGGACTGTTAGACTGAGGAGTTTAGGACTGTTAGACTGAGGAGTTTAGGACTGTTAGACTGAGGAGTCTAGGACTGTTAGACTGAGGAGTTTAGGACTGTTAGACTGAGGAGTTTAGGACTGTTAGACTGAACAGTTTAGGACTGTTAGACTGAGGAGTTTAGGACTGTTATACTGAGGAGTTTAAGACTGTTAGACTGAGGAGTTTAGGGCTGTTAGACTGAGGAGTCTAGGACTGTTAGACTGAGGAATTTAGGACTGTTAGACTGAGGAGTCTAGGACTGTTAGACTGAGGAGTCTAGGACTGTTAGACTGAGGAGTTTAGGACTGTTAGACTGAGGAGTTTAGGACTGTTAGACTGAGGAGTTTAGGACTGTTAGACTGAGGAGTTTAGGACTGTTATGCTGAGGAGTTTAAGACTGTTAGACTGAGGAGTTTATGACTGTTATACTGAGGAGTTTAAGACTGTTAGACTGAGGAGTTTAAGACTGTTATACTGAGGAGTTTAAGACTGTTAGACTGAGGAGTCTAGGACTGTTAGACTGAGGAGTCGAAATGTCGAAAAAATGAGTCTTGTCTATCCTGAATGCTTAGTGGGAACAGCAGACATATCTATAGTGAACACCTTACAGGAACAACCAGTCGCTATATACTTCGCGAAATGGTGGGGCGGGTGGTGTAGCGGGTATGTGGAAGCCTCAACTGCAGTGAAACTGATTCATCGAAAGAACAGAATATTAATGTCATCTAATCAGTACGGAATTATGGAGTTAAATTAGATGTCAACTAGCCACCGCCACTGACATTTTTCATGTTCTACTTTTACAAATTACAAACACCGCAAGTCAATGAAAATGTGCGTTCTCCCTGACGTCTGGCAATGCCTTGTCTCGTTAGATTATCGTGTTGTGGGAGATATAAATGTTGTCCCTGGGCGTATAATGACGCGCGAGTGTTAAATGTTTCCGCTTTCTGCTCATTTCGCTCTGAGAAGGACGTTTGTTTCGCTGTGTCTTAGATTAACGTCAAGTTGCGATAACTTACGTCTTTCGTGATGTAAATTTATCGGACTTTTTGCGTGACGTATTTCTTGAAAACAACTTTCACTTTTATTTCCTAGAAAGTTGATGTAGTCATCTGGCCTTCTGAGGTCATGAGGTCGAGTTCGATTCCGATCGACGGCTTCAAGGCTAATCGTGCCTTATATCGGTAAATAATTTTGTTCTGAGATCCAAATCAGGACTGGCGTGATACTGACCACATAGGTGGAAAAAATATAAACCAGAAATAACCAAGACCATACTCATTGTAGCACTGGAAACATATTAACAATTTTCTGGCTAAACGAATAGAACGGTCAATGGGGAGACAGAAAATCGGTCAGAGAAAAATCTGGAGATTAGCTTAGTTGTTGGAAGTTGTATTTTGTTGAAAAGTGCAGACATCGTAGTTTAGTGTAAACCACGACTAACGCAAATGCGCCCAAATAACGACCTATAGGGTAGAATGACAAAGAAAAGTTATAATTGTTGAGAGGTTGCTTTTTTGCAGCTGAAAACAGGCAGACAAAATATGTAGAAGAAAAAGAATAAATATAAGATGAAGATAAAGAATAATGATGTTGGTTAAATATCGCTTTCGATTCAACATACTTTAATACATGCAATATAAACATACATTATTGTGCAAAAAACGACATTAATTTAGATCAAATTAATGACGGAATGAACATCGTTACTTTGTGACCTCTGATGGGCTCGATAATATCTTGCCTACTCGAATATTACTGTAAAACCGTTAATAGACTCAAGTATTTAGGTCGGTTAACACGATCAAGTGGCACAGAGGGACGTTAAACGTTAACTAGCGCTGGTACCGGAAGCTTTATAAACATGAGAAGATTCTACACAACCACACATTGTCAATGAAATAAACGAATTCCTTATTTTATATAGAACCAGTTTAGACATGTGAATGTAAATCACAGACAATCAAGCAACTAGACAAGATATCTTTGGTCGCCAGAATCGTGTGATTTTACGGGAAAATGTTGACAATGTCAAGGACAACGGAAGCGCGTACCAAAAATCTTCCAAAGCGGTACAAGCCGGTAAGAAAGTTTATTACCATCATCATGTGTCAAAGGAAAATGATCCGGATTCTTTCTTTCTTTCTTTCTTTCTCTCTCTCTCTCTCTCTCTCTCTCTCTCTCTCTCTCTCTCTCTCTCTTGCTCTCACCCGATGACAACTAGAGGAATAGATAGACCTCTTCGTCATTCGCCCTGACAAGAACGTTGAGTGGTCGTAGGTGCCATGTGGTGTGATTTATCTAAGAATTTCGGCCTATCACATCCGACTTAAGCATTTCTTTCTTTCTTTTTTTCTTTCTCTATTTCTTTCTTTCTGTCTATCGGAGTTCAACCGACTCTTCACAGTCCCCCTCAGACGGACGTTAATTGGGGGTACTTGTGTTGTTGTTTGCAACATAACTATGATATTTGCGCCTTTCAACGCAGCACGCACGACTTCAACACAATTGTGAGCATCGAGTTGTCTTCCTTCTTCGATTTATCCCTGATTATCCAAACTGATTAGTCTGTTTCTAGGAGCACCACAGGGAGGAGGGTTTAGACCACATCTGTTGACCGCTGGTACTGACGCAAGCATATCAGTTACTGGAGACCGCCACGACCCTCCTCTGTTCATTTAATTACAAGGAGATGAGTTGGGCATACAGTGATTAGTGAAATAGAAGAACAGACGATAGATGAGATAGAAGAACAGATGATAGATGAGATAGAAGAACAGATGATAGATGAGATAGAAGAACAGATGATAGATGAGATAGAAGAACAGATGATAGATGAGATAGAAGAACAGATGATAGATGAGATAGAAGAACAGATGATAGATGAGATAGAAGAACAGATGATAGATGAGATAGAAGAACAGATGATAGATGAGATAGAAGAACAGACGCTAGATGAGATAGAAGAACAGATGATAGATGAGATAGAAGAACAGACGCTAGATGAGATAGAAGAACAGATGATAGATGAGATAGAAGAACAGACGCTAGATGAGATAGAAGAACAGACGCTAGATGAGATAGAAGAACAGATGATAGATGAGATAGAAGAACAGACGCTAGATGAGATAGAAGAACAGACGATAGATGAGATAGAAGAACAGACGCTAGATGAGATAGAATAACAGAAAACAAAATCTCGATAGCTCAAGAGAGTTAAGGAGACGCGGTAGCTCAGTGGTTAGTGAACTGAACTATAAAGAACAAGTAATCGGGTTCGATCTGATCGACGGCTTCCACGTTCTATCTATCTATCTATCTATCTATCTATCTATCTATCTATCTATCTATCTATCTATCTATCTATCTATCTATCTATCTATCTATCTATCTATCTATCTATCTATCTATCTATCTATCTATCTATCTATCTATCTATCTATCTATCTATCTATCTATCTATCTATCTATCTATCTGTCTGTCTGTCTGTCTGTCTGTCTGTCTGTCTGTCTGTCTGTCTGTCTGTCTGTCTGTCTGTCTGTCTGTCTGTCTGTCTGTCTGTCTGTCTGTCTGTCTGTCTGTCTGTCTGTCTGTCTGTCTGTCCGTCCGTCCGTCCGTCCGTCCGTCCGTCCGTCCGTCCGTCCGTCCGTCCGTCCGTCCGTCCGTCCGTCCGTCCGTCCGTCCGTCCGTCCGTCCGTCCGTCCGTCCGTCCGTCCGTCCGTCCGTCCGTCCGTCCGTCCGTCCGTCCGTCCGTCTGTCTGTCTGTCTGTCTGTCTGTCTGTCTGTTTCACATGCATACGTAAGGGTTGATAGTACATTTGATTTGAATAGTCTGTGTCAAAGTTTTGTGTTTGTGCTGATGAGTTTCGATTTCCACAACTTTTCAAGGCTTCTGAAAGACATTACTGCTTGAGCCATTCCAGGTTCACCCAGCCTTAAGTGGGCACCGGATTGTTTTCTGGGAAAGAAATCGGCACGGGAGTAATACTGACCACACATTGCCCCAAAAATCATGTGCCGAAGGTCTGTAAATATATAAAATATGGCCACCAACACCATATTCACTATATACCACTTGGTGTGACGGGGCTCTTTTTTTTTTTTTAAAAAAAAGAGAGTTACCTTGTAATAAAGAAGGCATCAACAGAATTGATCAATAAAGAGACTGAACGTTTTGATATACATGATCGCCTACACCAGCACTCATTAAAGAGGTATAGTAGTCTCTGTCAGTCATAGTTGATTATGGATATTGCAGCGCCCCTAGCAAATGTTATTTTTTCCCTCATTTTTCTTTAGCCGTGTATTCTCATTTGCTATGAATGTGTTCTTGTTGCAGTTGGAGCTTCAGAGTGTGTTTCCAAAGCTTGCAGTCTGCAGCTATTTCTTCCCAGGCCGCATGGTTTATGTTCAGAGTCTTCATGTCACGTTACACGTCTATAAATGGACGTTTTAGGTGCGCCTTTTATCATTTGGCAGTTGTCCATAAAGTATAACTTGTGGTATGCGATCATCTTTCATAGGGTGTACGTGGCTAAGCCAGCGTAACCTGCGTTGTTTGAGCAGCGTAACCTGCGTTGTTTGAGCACCGTAATCTACGTTGTTTGAGCACCGTAACCTACGTTGTTTAAAGCACCGTAACCTACGTTGTTTGAACACAGCAACCTACGTTATTTGAGCCGCTTGTAGATGTTCGGGAGGCCTGTGCTAGTGAGTACCTCCAGTAAACACTAAGGAATAACAAGAATCAAGGAAAAGTCTACGCGTGCGAGAAAGTAACACATGGCTGATCACGTTTATTTCTGGAAGTGTCAGGTAAACAAAACCATGCAATGACATAATAAATGTTGACTTGTAAAATATAATAGTGTGTCTTCTCTTGGTGTAGCACATTCACTGCATGCCTTCTCAAGAAAATGACAGTCCTCGTCGTTATCAGTTAACAAAATGGCGTTAACTAGGTGTAGATGTGCTGTGTTGTGGTTTACAGTAGAACTGTGGAAGTTTGTGTCTTTCGGCCCAATACATCCGATTTCAGCACGGCTCTTTGAGTGACTGGTTACCTTCCTCTTTGATCCCTACTTGCTAGGCCAGACCAGACCAGACCAGACCAGACCAGACCAGACCGATTAGTCTGTTTCTAGATGCACCACAAAATGGTGGAGTATTGTCAGGATGGTTCTAGTTCACCGATCCTGTCCTCAGCTATCAACTATGAGTCGCTGGCAGCTTCCAGCTCTGCTGCTGTCAGGCGTTTTACCGCCCAGAAAAGATGTCTCACTTACAATATAGTTTTTGTTGTGAGAATAACATTCATGAGAGCGGATAGGTAATTTATTCCCATTTGTCTTTTGTTCTCAGCTATTTGTGTGTGTTAGTAATCTGTGTGTGCCAGTTATGTGCGTGTGTTAGTAATCTGTGTGTGTTTGTAATCTGTGCGTGCCAGTGTGTTAGTAATCTCTGTGTGTTAGTAATCTATGTGTGTTAGTAATCTATGTGTGTTAGTAATCTGTGTGTGTTAGTTATCTGTGTGTTAGTAATCTGTGTGTGTTAGTAATCCGCGTATGTTAGTAATATGTGTGTGTTAGTAACCCGTGTGTATTAGTTATCTGTGTGTTAGTAATCTGTGTGTGCCAGTAATGTACGTGTGTTAGTAACCCGTGTGTGCTAGTAATCTGTGTGTCAGTAATCTGTGCATGTCAGTAATCTGTGTGTGTTAGTAATCCGTATTTCTTTCTTATGTTTAACAACACTATTTTAACTTGACAACAGAAATTATTAAACCCCAGCAAGTTTGAGTCTTCTCGTTTGATCTCACTCAGTTAATGTGCAAAATAATGAGTTTATTTTCTTCTTTTATCGTCATTGAACGGAATGCACATGTCAGTGGGGCTGCCTGGATACAATACAAATATGGGTGCAAAAAAAATGGGTACAATACAATTATGGGTACAATAAAGTAATGGGTACAATACAATTATAGGCACAATAAAATAATGGGTACAATACAATTATGGGTACAAAAATAATAATATTTGTTTATCTTTTCAATTGTAGTAAAACTAAATTGAAAATTATACTACGATTTTTTGTTTAATGTCAATTCCAGTCTAATAAAACATAGAAGGTTGAACGTTGGACACCTACCCAAGTAGGCAAAAACATCAAGCCTACAGCCTCAAGCTGCAATTTTTTTTAACTTTTATTTAAAAAAAACAACAACAACAAACAAATAGAACATGACACGTTGGGTATTTATCAAAGATGAGATTCAAGCAAGAATCATTAAATTAATAAATAACACATATGTTGTTATATGATATAAGACAACTGCTTCGTCACACATGTGACACGTACATAACTCGAAGTGCTTTTTTTTATGACATTTCTCTCCGTTTTTCCCCGTAACTCCCGATTCTCTCTTTCACGTTTTCCTTTCCGAACTTCCTTCCCATCTCCCCATGACCCCTAGTGACGTCGGATGATGGAAATGGGAGTTAAGATGGGCACAGCCAGAAATGAGAAACTTAGTGGGCGTGTAAGAAGACTTATCAACCAACACAGAACTGGAGTCGTCAGTCGCTGGACACTGAGGGAATTCCTGAGGAGGGGATCTGAGCACCTATGGACATGTTCGGAGTGCAATGATGATGACCCGCAAATAACTCAATAACTCAATAAGACAACTGCAATGGGTAGCAAATAACAGAGGCGTGATATAATGATTAAGCAAATTAACAGTAATGAAATAATAATAAGGATAATGGACATTTTAAGATCTGTATCTTGTAAAGTATAAAGAATGTAAGAACGTGTCTTCCGGTAGTGGTTGGACAAAGTCGGAATGAAAGTAAGAGAGGTCAAGAGGAGTAACTCTGGAATACCAGGGGTCATGGGAAGGTGGGAAGGAAGTTCGTGGAAAACGTGAAAGAGAGAATCGGGAGTTGGGGGAAGAAAACGGAGAAAAATGTCATCAAATAGATTGAAATTGGAGATAATATGTTAATGGAAGGTGTATCTAATTAAGTAGATTAACATTAGAGGTAATATGTTAATGGAAGGTGTATCTAATTAAGTAGATTAACATTAGAGGTAATATACTGATGGGAAGATTATGTCATCAAATAGATTAATTTTAGAAATAATATACCTGACATTATTTAGGAACATAAACTGTTCATGTCATTTTCCGAACTTCACAGTTTTACATGACCGTCAGTTCTCCTGCTATCATTATGTTCCACTCGGTAGCCTAGTTGAGCCTCGATAGCTCAGTGGTTAGTGAACTGGACTACAAAGGAGAAGAGGTCGAGTTCGAACCTGATCGACAGGTTCCGGGTTCAGCCAGCCTTAAATGGGTACCAGATTTTTTTAATGGGGAAAGTAAAGCGGCACGGGCGTAATACTGATCACATTACCTCCAAAATCATGTGGCAAAGGTCTATACAATTATGGGCACTAACACCATATTCCCTATACGCCACTTGGCGCACTTTACTTTTTTTTTTTTACGGTAGCCTAGTTGGGGAAACCACCCGACTGGGCTACCGACGTTTGGACAACCCGTGTTCGATCCCGCTGGGAGCAGTGTGAGTTGTACTCGTGGTTGGGGAAAAAATAAACGCGGGGTTGACCCAGCCGTTGCACAAGTGGGTACCAGGGTAGTTCTCTAGGAAGGTGAGGAATGCCGCCTCGTATCGTGAGTTTCGATGCTTGAAGCGACACTATCCTGAAGTCTTCGAACACTTATGGGTAGGTGGCCGAGCACATATGGGGGGAAACTCGCGTGCTAAGATGTCGATTCAAGTCTGGTACTTGACCTTGACCTTTATCTTTACACCTTTCATGGCAAGAGAGCTACCAGTTTTTGCAAATTGCTTTTTTATATTTATTTTATTCTTATTATACAATCTTTGTTCGGAGTTTTATTTCTTTCTCTCTGTCGTTCACCCGATGACTACTAAACGGATTGGTTGTTCTCTTCATCGTCCGCCCTTAAAAGGGCGGTAAGTGGGCGTAGATGCGTTTGAGGTTAGTTGTAGAACTGTGATATTGGCGCCCTTCGTCGGTACAGCATATCCGATTTCAGTATTCCTGAATATTGACTTGCTTTCCCTCTTCAATCCCTAATAGTTTGGCCAAACTGGACTGGATAATCTAAATCAAGAGATACCGTGGTAGGTGACAGTATCTCTCCCCCCCCCACCCCCCAAAAAAAATCCCTGACCGTGGCATGTGACAGTGGCTGGAAAGAATGAATGGAAAGAAGAGCAGAGGAAAAGAAAGAAAAAAAATATTAAACTAATCTATTCACGGAGTCAGTTTAATTGTAGTAGGGGCATCCCCATATCCGCTCCTTCGCCCGTCCCATCATTTCTCGAAGCGTATACAGACTGATTGTTCCTTTAAGGTGTTGATCATAGATACATCTGCTTTCCCAGTCAGCGCTACGGCCGGATGGACCAGATCCCTTTTTCACCTTTAGACTCATCAGTCTCTCAATGTGTACATATTTGCATCACCTTTAGACTCCTCAGTCTCTCAATGTGTACATACTTGTCCCACCTTTAGACTCCTCAGTCTCTCATTGTGTACATACTTGTCCCACCTTTAGACTCCTCAGTCTCTCAATGTGTACATCCTTGTCCCACCTTTAGACTCCTCAGTCTCTCAATGTGTACATACTTGTCCCACCTTTAGACTCCTCAGTCTCTCAATGTGTACATCCTTGTCCCACCTTTAGACTCCTCAGTCTCTCAATGTGTACATACTTGTCCTACCTTTAGACTCCTCAGTCTCTCAATGTGTACATCCTTGTCCCACCCATCCTCCTCTTCTCTTAAGGAGTGAAGAACAAACATGGCGATATCCTATTTGCCCAGAGTAAGACCATTCTCAGTGTCATAGCTGTAAGCGAATTTATCAGCTAATTCACTGCCGTGTACACCAGCATGCCATGGACAGTACACCTAAGCTCACTGTAGAGCCGTCCAAGAGCTGCATCTACCCCTACCGCAAACACTGTCAATCTTCTGTAGCATACTTTGTGAATCAGTAACTAAGACTGCGTGATCGACGTACGCCAACCGGCAAGGCACCTGATGATGATGATGATAATGCTGATGATGATGATGAATCCAGAAGCCAACATCATGCTCATAATAGCCCAGATCCCTAACTACTGCTCAACTACGACTTAGAGGAGTGAAACAGTCACCCTCCTCAGGACACGACAGTTGGATTACGGGGGTTAACGCCCTTCCTTGGTGTTAATACATCATTCAAGTCGGTAGACCACGTGCTCGTTCTATTTATAACTTGGCCAACTGGGAGGTTCCGGCAGGAATTTGGATCGTTGTAGCGTTGTGGCAACGCATTGGCCTCACAATTAGTGGGCCCCCGGTTCAAAATATATCTGGACCAATCGGGATTCTATTTTCAGTATCCCTTGCTATCAACATCAATGTGATAGAATATATAATCTGACCAAGAAAGGACGATATCAAAGTGCATCCCATGTTCAAGTTGAGCACGTGAAAGAATCCTAGCACTTGACAGTAAAAAAAATATGAAGCTATATGCCACCTGCAGTGCCATATTTTAAAAGGAGGGGACAAATTACTTTCGTCATTCTCAATAACTAAATTTTAAAGATTATCTTGGTGTCCTCGCCGGCCCTACGGAGTTCGTGTACTGTGCTGAGATCTTTCTGCGCTGCCAGGAGGAAGATCTGAACGTTAATGAGCACTGTCCGAATATAGTAATAATGGATCCAGAACAAAAACAAAGGCCACACACATTCACTTTATAGACAACCAAATCTATTTATAGCTAACTAAGGCCCGCTGGCTGGAAATCGCCTAATGTGTGTGATGTTTTAATCTGTGTCAGCAGCAGTGGTTGTGGGTAAAATGATTTGCCTGGTCTATATCTCGCATGGCTGATGTCATAAACTTAGGGGTTTTTTCCCTGAATTTTCCTCTCAGCCCGCGGGTCTTATTAAAACTATTGATGGCTGTGGACAAGCAAGCTCAGATGATGATCTCTTGGAATGTTGTTGCAACAAAATATTTTGTTTTTCTATTTCGTGAAATGATTCTGCGTCTCAGGCTATGTTTGCCTACGTCTCAGCCTATGTTTGCCTACGTCTTAGCCTGTGTTTGCCTACATCTCAGCCTATATTTGCCTACATCTCAGCCTATGTTTACCTACATCTCAGCTTATGTTTGCCTACGTCTCAGTCTATGTCTGCCTACATCTCAGCCTATGTCTGCCTATGTCTCAGCCTATGTCTGTCTACATCTTAGCCTATATTTCCTACATCTCAGCTTATGTTTGCCTACGTCTCAGTCTATGTTTGCCTACATCTCAGCCTATGTCTGCCTACGTCTCAGCCTATGTCTGCCTACATCTCAGCCTATGTTTGCCTACATCCCAGCCTATGTTTACCTACATCTCAGCCTATGTTTGCCTACAACTTAGCCTATGTTTGCCTATGCCTCAGCCTATGTCTGCCTACGTCTCAGCCTATGTTTGCCTACATCTCAGTCTATGTTTGCCTATACCATGACTGTACCCTCTTGTTACAGAACGTGATAACCACTTCCTTATCTACAAAAGAACAACACGATTCAAACAATTTTAAAAACAAATATTTACATGAGAGAATAGCCCAGTACAAATGCTATGTGTGTGCTCGTCTGCTACCAGAGTTCAGCGGTTTTTAAGTTAAGTCTCCTGTCTGGTCTCATCAGATTGCCTGTGTCTGGCTAATTTTTGTGCGAGTCGATTCACAGCTCGGTTACATATGACGTCAGTTGAGCAATATCTCTTTATGCTGACGCGGATGGAGATGCTGAACGCTGACGCGATATTGACTACTGTGTGTTTATTGTAAATAAAGCCATCACTATTGTATTCAGGCAGTGTCTTTTATTATTTCAAATTCGTTTCTCATCACACAGGGGCGGTTTCAGTATAAATATGTTAACTATGTGCCACTAAGCAAGGCCGTGGTTGTGAAATGTTGATTGATATATGGTCAGTGATGGTGGGAAATACAAATCCCATAACTGGAGAGAAGGAAATGGAAAATGAAATGGGAAATGAAATGCACGAGAGTGAATATTTTTCTTCTTACCGTAGCATGGGGGATCGTTGGGTCACCACTGACAGACTTCGTCAACGTACACCTGGAGATAGTTAGGGTACCCCTGACAGATTTCGTCAATCTTCTCCTTGAGATAGTTAAGGTACCACTGACATACCTCGTCAACCTTCTCCTAGAGATAATTAGGGTAGCACTGACATGCTTCGTCAAACTTCTCCTAGAGATAGTTAGGGTACCACTGACATGCTTCGTCAACCTTCTCCTAGAGATAGTTAGGGTACCCCTGACAGACTTCGTCAACCTTCTCCTAGAGATAGTTAGGGTACCACTGACAGACTTCGTCAACCTTCTCCTAGAGATAGTTAGGGTATCCCTGACAGACTTCATCAACCTTCTCCTAGAGATAGTTAGGGTACCCCTGACTGACTTCATCAACCTTCTCCTAGAGATAGTTAGGGTACCCCTGACAGACTTCATCAACCTTCTCCTAGAGATAGTTAGGGTACCCCTGACTGACTTCATCAACCTTCTCCTAGAGATAGTTAGGGTACCCCTGACAGACTTCATCAACCTTCTCCTAGAGATAGGGTACCACTGACTGACTTCATCAACCTTCTCCTAGAGATAGTTAGGGTACCCCTGACAGACTTCATCAACCTTCTCCTAGAGATAGTTAGGGTACCCCTGACAGACTTCATCAACCTTCTCCTAGAGATAGTTAGGGTACCACTGACTGACTTCATCAACCTTCTCCTTGTGATAGTTAGGGTACCCCTGACAGACTTCATCAACCTTCTCCTAGAGATAGTTAGGGTATCCCTGACAGACTTCATCAACCTTCTCATAGAGATAGTTAGGGTACCCCTGACAGACTTCATCAACCTTCTCCTAGAGATAGTTAGGGTACCCCTGACAGACTTCATCAACCTTCTCCTAGAGATAGTTAGGGTACCCCTGACAGACTTCATCAACCTTCTCCTAGAGATAGTTAGGGTATCCCTGACAGACTTCATCAACCTTCTCCTAGAGATAGTTGGGTACCACTGACTGACTTCATCAACCTTCTCCTAGAGATAGTTGGGTACCACTGACAGACTTCATCAATCTTCTCCTAGAGATAGTTGGGTACCACTGACAGACTTCATCAACCTTCTCCTAGAGATAGTTAGGGTACCACTGACTGACTTCATCAACCTTCTCCTAGAGATAGTTAGGGTACCACTGACTGACTTCATCAACCTTCTCCTAGAGATAGTTAGGGTACCACTGACTGACTTCATCAACCTTCTCCTAGAGATAGTTGGGTACCACTGACAGACTTCATCAACCTTCTCCTAGAGATAGTTGGGTACCACTGACAGACTTCATCAACCTTCTCCTAGAGATAGTTGGGTACCACTGACTGACTTCATCAACCTTCTCCTAGAGATAGTTAGGGTACCCCTGACAGACTTCATCAACCTTCTCCTAGAGATAGTTGGGTACCACTGACAGACTTCATCAACCTTCTCCTGTAGATAGTTAGGGTACCACTGACAGACTTCATCAACCTTCTCCTAGAGATAGTTGGGTACCACTGACTGACTTCATCAACCTTCTCCTGTAGATAGTTAGGGTACCACTGACAGACTTCATCAACCTTCTCCTAGAGATAGTTGGGTACCACTGACAGACTTCATCAACCTTCTCCTAGAGATAGTTGGGTACCCTTGACATACTTCATCAACCTTCTCCTAGAGATAGTTAGGTACCACTGACAGACTTCGTCAACCTTCTCCTGTAGATATTTAGGGTACCTACAAATATAATAATAAACATATATATATAGTATAATTAGTATATATGTATGTATATAAATATATGTATATATATATATGTATATATCCTGTGTGTTACCGGTGCATCATTATGAGGGAAGTAGAAAATAGTGACACTGTGACCTTCCAGGCATGTCGTAAGAGGCGACTAAGGAGGTTGATCGATGGCTTGACAAGCTGTCATTGTAAAAAGTATTGTTATGGAAACCGCGCCATAGATTTTAGAAGCAGTGATCTCTGCAATATGTGCCACTTTGGCACGCAAGGTTTATGTTTTTAAGATTGTGGTTCTGCCCTATGTGCCGTCTTCGGCTCGAAAGGACAATAGATAGATATATGTATATATGCCCACAATTACATTTCTTCTCTATAGCTTATATTCTCACCTGTAGCTGTGCTGTAAGAAGGGTGAGACTGGGCGTAACAAAAGTGGATAGAATTATAAATGCGGACTTTGTCACTAAACAATAGATAGTATAGTGTACAGGTGAAACAATAGATGGAATAATGTACAGGTGAAACAATAGATGGAATAATGAATAGAGAAAACAATAGATGGAATAGTGTACAGGTGAAACAATAAATGGAATAAAGTATAGGTGAAACAACAAATGGAATTATTTATACGTGTAGTACGATCACCACTAGACGTCATTCCAAGGAGAAAGTTAATGCTCGGAAACAACGGGTAAAGGGAAACAAAAAGTGGACCTAATGCAGACTTGGATCATAGAACCAGTAGACAACACGAGAAGCACCCCACATAAACACAAAGAAAGCACCACACATAAACACAAAGGAAGCTCCATCGACGCCGACAAGCAATAGAGACGGAGGAACGTTGAGAATGTAAGACAAGAATGTTGCCTCTGCATGTTCTCAAGGATAAGAAGAGTTAATACAAATGTTAAAACAGTCCCTTAAATAGCTCAGTTTGGAAAACAGAACACAAGAGTTAACAAAAAAAAGGAGCTAATATCACCAGCTCAGCAGAAAAGAATAAGTAACAATTTTTAGACTACATTATATTATGCTACAGTAGATTCAAGTACTACTTTATCAACCTAAGAATTTTTAGACTACATTATATTTTGCTACAGTAGATTCAAGTACTATTTTATCAACCTAAGAATGTTTAGACTACATTATATTTTGCTACAGTAGATTCAAGTACTATTTTATCAACCTAAGAATTTTTAGACTACATTATATTATGCTACAGTAGATTCAAGTACTATTTTATCAACCTAAGAATTTTTAGACAACATTTTATTATGCTACAGTAGGTTCAAGTACTATTTTATCAACCTAAAAATTTTTAGACTACATTATATTATGCTACAGTAGATTCAAGTACTATTTTATCAACCTAAGAATTTTTAGACTACATTATATTATGCTACAGTAGGTTCAAGTACTATTTTATCAACCTAACAATTTTTAGACTACATTATATTATGCTACAGTAGGTTCAAGTACTATTTTATCAACCTAAAAATTTTTAGACTACATTATATTATGCTACAGTAGATTCAAGTACTATTTTATCAACCTAACAATTTTTAGACTAAATTATATTATGCTACAGTAGATTCAAGTACTATTTTATCAACACCCTAAAATAGGAACCTCTGATGAATGTGAATGTAGCACAGACAAAATGGCTGCTGGACATCTGCTACAATCATGTCAAATATACAAAGAAGAGAGAAGGCTCTTGTGGGCATCACCGGTACCATACCGGGAGAAGCTGTATGGTAACGTGACCAGAGTTCAGCTGACGAACGCTTTCGTCGAACTGATAAGATTTACGTACTGAATGAAGTGTGTGTAGACGAATATATGGCTCACAGACATGTATGTTGGATGATACAGCAAACAAAAAACAAAAACGTTTGCAAACAGCGATTTGGGCAAGATTCTGAACATCAGATGGTACGACTCGATCGGAGAATATCTGGGATAGATCAAAACAAGGGCTAGTCGAGCAGCAGAGTATAAACAGAAAATGGAGAGTGGATTGGACACACATTAATCAAACCTGATGCCAACATAGCAAGACATGGACTGTCTTGAAACACACAGGGAAATAGGTAGCAAAGAAAGCCAAGGCATTCATGGATACGAGAAGTCATGGAAAAGCCTGAGAGCATTGGCCTTGATTCCGGAATAGTAGAAAAGCTCTCTAAGAAGAGAGATTGATGGAGAGACCTTGTTCGTTATCTTTTCCCTGCCAAGAAATCTAAAGGAATTTGATTCCTTGTTTTCTAAGACGAATAAAATATTTTCTTTCATTTGAAACTACCGAGGGTCCTTCAACCGCTTAAAATGTCAGGTTATCAACATTCTATCTTCCGTCTCTTATTAGTCTTATCAGTATATCTCATCTAATCGGATATCATAACCACTGGATACAAACGTGGTCAGCCATCCCCTGTAGCATTTGTACCAGGTGATGGGAATGGGCGGAAACCATAATCAAACAATTACGATAATAATCAATAGGCATAACATATATTTTATTGATGGAAAGAGTGAGGCAATAGACAAATATCAATTAGAGTGAGACACAAACATTTTTACAGAATTCAAAATTGATACAAGAGTTTTCTCTTGTTTGTTTGTTCATTTTTGCGAGCGTTGTAAAAAAATACGCGTAACTACATGCAAACGTCATAGCCACTCATAAAGGAATCATTGACGGTCTCTTCAACCACTTGTTCGTTTCCCACCAACAATTTACGCCGCAACTTTGGGTGCATAAGACGATTGGAGATACATTCTCGCGCTTAGTATACATTTAAGCACACACCGAGAGCTGTACGAGGTTTAAAAATAATGAGAAGCCACGAGTGTGTTTAATAAAATTAGAGAATGTGAGCAGCAGCTCTGTTCTGATTAACCATGTCTGCTGGCATTAAACATTAAGGCAAGTATAGACGGAAAGACCCAACTAGCGCTGTGTGATCTTGTAAAGGAATAAAAAAAAATAAATGAGTTCTTTCTAATCTGGGGTCTCGAGAGAACACCATTATGAATATGGGAAATTATCTACCACATGGGAATAAAATATATGTAGATAATAAACTGAAGAAATAATAACCGAATAACAAAGCAGGGCCTCATGTGGGAAACAACAGGTAGGAGGGAAAGAGGCCGACACAGAGACGTTGATTAGAGATGCAAAGGCTGCAGGAATCGGCTGCCTCAATGAGATCGAGATGCTTGCACAAAACATATACAAATGGCGAAATTTGATAAAAGATCTTTGCAAGGATCGAGACTGCTAGAAAGAAAATTTGGAAGAATAGGAGTATCTGGGTCTATGCCAAATGGGCCTGCAACTGCTCGAAAGGTCGACAGACAGACAGACTGACAGGCAGCCAGGCAGGCAGGCAGGCAGACAGGCAGGCAGACAAATATAAGGAAAGAAAATGAAGGGATTGGGGGAGTAATGCTGGTAGAAATTTGAGGAAAATTATTCTTAAACTGAAGGAATATTAGATTCATTATCAGGTGCCATGCCAAGGATGCTTAAATGGTTGAGTCTCTCCACATAATAATGTTAATGATCTTCCTTATCAGTTATCATGTTAATAATGTATCATGTCAGACTGTCTTGCATTCTGTATTACTTTTTTCTTAAAATCCGGCCTGTTGTTACACATTTTCCAGTTTCCCTCTTCTCTTGAAGAGATCAAACTTCTATTGGTGTGACTCAACTTCTTTTGAAGAGATCAAACTTCTATTGGTGTGACTCAACTTCTCTTGAAGAGATCAAACTTCTATTGGTGTGACTCATCTTCTCTTGAAGAAGTCAAACTTCTATTGATGTGACTCATCTTCTCTTGAAGAAATCAAACTTCTATTGATGTGACTCATCTTCACTTGAAGAGATCAAACTTCTATTGATGTGACTCAACTTCTCTGTGAAGAGATCAAACTTCTATTGATGTGACTCAACTTCTCTGTGAAGAGATCAAACTTCTATTGATGTGACTCAACTTCTCTGTGAAGAGATCAAACTTCTATTGATGTGACTCAACTTCTCTGTGAAGAGATCAAACTTCTATTGATGTGACTCAACTTCTCTTGAAGAGATCAAACTTTTATTGATGTGACTCAACTTCTCTGTGAAGAGATCAAACTTCTATTGATGTGACTCAACTTCTCTTGAAGAGATCAAACTTTTATTGATGTGACTCCACTTCTCTTGAAGGGATCAAACTTCTATTGATGTGACTCAACTTCTCTTGAAGAGATCAAACTTCTATTGATGTGACTCCACTTCTCTTGAAGGGATCAAACTTCTATTGATGTGACTCAACTTCTCAGACTTGCTATCTTGGCAGTCAAGTTCCCAGATTTGATGTAATGGGAGTCAAGTTTTTAGAGTTGATGTCAAGGGAGTCAAGTTTTTAGAGTTGATGTAATGGGAGTCAAGTTTTTAGAGTTGATGTCATGGGAGTCAAGTTTTTAGAGTTGATGTCATGGGAGTCAAGTTTTTAGAGTTGATGTCATGGAGTCAAGTTTTTAGAGTTGATGTCATTGGAGTCAAGTTTTTAGAGTTGATGCCATTGGAGTCAAGTTTTTAGAGTTGATGTCATTGGAGTCAAGTTTTTAGAGTTGATGTCATTGGAGTTAAGTTTTTAGAGTTGATGTCATTGGAGTCAATTTTTTAGAGTTGATGTCATTGGAATCAAGTTTTTAGAGTTGATGTCATGGGAGTCAAGTGTTTAGAGTTGATGTCATGGGTGTCAAGTTTTTAGAGTTGATGTCATGGGAGTCAAGTTTTTAGAGTTGATGTCATTGGAGTCAAGTTTTTAGAGTTGATGTCATGGGAGTCCAGTTTTTAGAGTTGATGTCATGGGAGTCAAGTTTTTAGAGTTAATGTCATGGGTGTCAAGTTTTTAGAATTGATGTCATGGGTGTCAAGTTTTTAGAGTTGATGTCATTGGAGTCAAGTTTTTAGAGTTGATGTCATGGGAGTCAAGTTTTTAGAGTTAATGTCATGGGTGTCAAGTTTTTTAGAGTTGATGTCATTGGTGTCAAGTTTTTAGAGTTGATGTCATGGGTGTCAAGTTTTTAGAGATGATGTCATTGGAGTCAAGTTTTTAGAGTTGATGTCATGGGAGTCAAGTTCCCAGAGATGATGTAGTGGGAGTCAAAAAACGTAAATATTTTCTTGTGTTCCTAGTTTGTAAAGCTGTCACCATACCTTGTAGGAGTGTATGTCACACCCCACTTCTGGCTCCTAACTACCAGCTGTCACCATACCTTGTATGTCACACCCCACTACTGGCTCCTAGCTACCAGCTGTCACCATACCTTGTAGGAGTGTATGTCACACCCCACTACTGGCTCCTAGCTACCAGCTGTCACCATACCTTGTAGGAGTGTATGTCACACCCCACTACTGGCTCCTAGCTACCAGCTGTCACCATACCTTGTAGGAGTGTATGTCACACCCCACTACTGGCTCCTAACTACCAGCTGTCACCATACCTTGTAGGAGTGTATGTCACACCCCACTACTGGCTCCTTGCTACCAGCTTTACCGCAGCACTTATTATTTTCCTGCTCCCAGGACTTGTAATCACATTTTCCCGTGACACTGTATAACGACTAAAGGTCACGTATGACCAGGTAAACTTCATCAATGAAGCGTCACCGTGACCTGTATTTTTCTCCCCAGATGTGTATCATTGATATATTTTAACGAGGTAATAAACAGGTGTACTCTTCCCGCCATTAACGTGAGTTAAGGTGTCTGCAGGACTCCCAGGCGTTTGCTGCTTTTCTTGCACTCTCTGTGCTCATTAGTGAAAAAAAAAGAAAAAAAAAAACGTTTGAATGTTATTCATTCTAATTTTTTGAAATTTTCTTCTTCTGCTTCTTCTTCTTCCTCCTCTTCTTCTACCTCTTCTACTTCTTCTTCCTCCTCTTCTTCTACCTCTTCTACTTCTTCTTCCTCCTCTTCTTCTACCTCTTCTACTTCTTCTTCCTCCTCTTCCTCTACCTCTTCTTCTCCTTCTTCCTCCTCTTCTTCTACCTCTTCTTCTCCTTCTTCCTCCTCTTCTTCTACCTCTTCTACTTCTTCTTCCTCCTCTTCTTCTACCTCTTCTTCTCTTCTTCCTCCTCTTTTTTACTTCTTCTTCTTCCTCCTCTTCTTCTACCTCTTCTACTTCTTCTTCCTCCTCTTCTTTTACCTCTTCTTCTTCTTCTCTTCTTCTACCTCTTCTCCTTCTTCTTCTTCCTCCTCTTCTTCTACCTCTTCTACTTCTTCTTCCTCCTCTTCTTCTACCTCTTCTACTTCTTCTCCTCCTCTTCTTCTACCTCTTCTACCTCTTCTTCCTGCTCTTCTTTTACTTCTTCTTTTCGTCCTCCTCTTCTTCTTCTTCTTCCTCCTCTTCTTCTTCTTCATCTTCTCCTTCTTCTTCCTCCTCTTCTTCTACCTCTTCTACTTCTTCTTCCTCCTCTTCTTCTACCTCTTCTACTTCTTCTTCCTCCTCTTCTTCTACCTCTTCTTCTCTTCTTCCTCCTCTTCTTTTACTTCTTCTTCTTCCTCCTCTTCTACTACCTCTTCTACTTCTTCTTCCTCCTCTTCTTTTACCTCTTCTTCTTCTTCTCTTCTTCTACCTCTTCTCCTTCTTCTTCTTCCTCCTCTTCTTCTACCTCTTCTACTTCTTCTTCCTCCTCTTCTTCTACCTCTTCTACTTCTTCTCCTCCTCTTCTTCTACCTCTTCTACCTCTTCTTCCTGCTCTTCTTTTACTTCTTCTTTTCGTCCTCCTCTTCTTCTTCTTCTTCCTCCTCTTCTTCTTCTTCATCTTCTCCTTCTTCTTCTTCCTCCTCTTCTTCTACCTCTTCTACTTCTTCTTCCTCCTCTTCTTCTTCATCTTCTCCTTCTTCTTCTTCCTCCTCTTCTTCTATCTCTTCTACTTCTTCTCCTCCTCTTCTTCTACCTCTGCTTCTTCTTCTTCCTCCTCTTCTTCTACCTCTTCTTCTTCATCTTCTTCTACTTCCTCTTCCTCTACTTCTTCTTCCTCTTCTTCGTTCTCTTTTCTTCCTCTTCTTCTACCTCTTCTTCCTCTCCCCCTTTCTCTTCTTATTTTTCCTCCTCTTCCACTTCGTTCTCTTCTTCCTCCTCTTCTTCCCCTTCCTCTTCTTCCTCTTCCCTTTCCCCTTCTTCTTCTTCTACTTCCCCTTCTACTTCTTTTTTCCTCTTCTTCTTCCCCTTCCTCTTCTTCTTCTTCCCCTTCCTCTTCCTCTTTCTCTTCCTCATTTACTTCTTCCAATAACCGTGGGATCGTAGGGGGACCCACCTACCATCTTCGTTAATCTTTTCCATATCTATTTTCAGCCATGCTTTAAGACTCTATGAAGTCGAGACCTGTCTATTCTTTGATATTATCTTCCCATCTATTTCTCTGCCTACATATCCTTCTCACTGTTTTCCCCCATAGGGTTTGTAAAATGGTTTTTGATAGGCTAATTTTATTACTTTATGAAAAATATCTTACAAAATATTTGTAAAAAAAACCCCATAAAATACAACTTTATTTATGGAAATTAAACAAAACTGACAGTAAGATGGAAGATAATGTTTATTTTTGTAACTTCCACTTGATTTATATTTCAAACGTTTTCTACCGCTTGTTAAAATTGCAAAGTCGTTGATGAGATCCTCACAACAAATCTTATGTAACACATCAGCTTCTATACTTAATAGAGATAAGACACCCAGCCTGGCTGGTTCCAGTTCATGATCTTTGGTGGAGGTCTGTGCTCACTGGGAGCTTCTGTTATTATTGTATATCTGTATGCATTTTTTTCATTTAATATGGGTGCCCCTCTGTAGTGATGATGCTTTAAGCACCCTTGATGGCCTAAACACCCATGGTGCCTAAGCGCCATTGATGCCCTAAACACCCTTGGTGCCTAAGCACCATTGATGCCCTTAACCACCATTGATGCCCTAAGAACCCTTGATGCCCTAAACACCCTTGGTGCCTAAGCACCATTGATGCCCTAAACACCCTTGGTGCCTAAGCACCATTGATGCCCTAAACACCCTTGGTGCCTAAGCACCATTGATGCCCTAAACACCCGTGGGGCCTAAGCACCATTGATGCCCTAAACACCCTTGATGCCCTAAACACCCTTGATGCCCTAAACACCCTTGGTGCCTAAGCACCCTTGATGCCCTAAACACCCTTGATGCCCTAAACACCCTTGATGCCCTAAACACCCTTGATGCCCTAAACACTCTTGATGCCCTAAGCACCCTTGATGCCCTAAGCACCCTTGATGCCCTAAACGCCCTTGATGCCCTAAACACCCTTGATGCCCTAAACACCCTTGCTGCCCTAAACACCCTTGGTGCCTAAGCACCATTGATGCCCTAAGCATCATTGATGCCCTAAACACCCTTGGTGCCCTAAACACCCTTGATGCCCTAAACACCCTTGATGCCCTAAACACCATTGATGCCCTAAACACCCTTGGCGCCCTAAGCACCCTTGATGCCCTAAACACCCTTGATGCCCTAAAAACCCTTGATGCCCTAAGCACCCTTGATGCCCTAAACACCCTTGATGCCCTAAACACCCTTGATGCCCTAAGCACCCTTGATGCCCTAAAAACCATTGATGCCCTAAACACCCTTGATGCCCCAAGCACCCTTGATGCCCTAAACACCCTTGATGCCCTAAACACCCTTGCTGCCCTAAACAACCTTGGTGCCTAAGCACCATTGATGCCCTAAGCATCATTGATGCCCTAAACACCCTTGATGCCCTAAACACCCTTGATGCCCTAAACACCCTTGATGCCCTAAGCACCCTTGATGCCCTAAACACCCTTGATGCCCTAAACAACCTTGCTGCCCTAAACAACCTTGGTGCCTAAGCACCATTGATGCCCTAAGCATCATTGATGCCCTAAACACCCTTGATGCCCTAAACACCCTTGATGCCCTAAACACCCTTGATGCCCTAAGCACCCTTGATGCCCTAAGCACCCTTGATGCCCTAAACACCCTTGATGCCCTAAACACCCTTGATGCCCCAAGCACTTTTCATGCCCTAAGCACCATTGATGCCCTAATCACCCTTGATGCCCTAAGCACCATTGATGCCCTAAACACCCTTGATGCCCTAAACACCCTTGATGCCCTAAGCACCCTTGATGCCCTAAGCACCATTGATGCCCTAAGCACCATTGATGCCCTAAGCATCATTGATGCCCTAAACACCCTTGATGCCCTAAGCATCCTTGATGCCCTAAGCACCCTTGATGCCCTAAACACCCTTGATGCCCTAAACACCCTTGATGCCCTAAACACCCTTGATGCCCTAAGCACCCTTGATGCCCTAAACACCCTTGATGCCCTAAACACCCTTAATGCCCCAAGCACCCTTCATGCCCTAAGCACCATTGATGCCCTAAGCACCATTGATGCCCTAAGCATGTGCTTATTTTGCTTATAGGTTTAATCCATCCATAGCCACCGATGTCTGTGAGTCTGCCCGCTGATAAGGTGGGGGATGGAGGGCACGACCAATAGTTGTGACGTTTACAGCATTAAGAGGCGATGGAGGTTGTAGGTAAAATGAGGTCAGCCGTCTATAATCTTGAGCCGTCCCAAGCATTGGTTGGTGTATTTTGGGGAAATCCCCATCAGGTGGCGGGCTCAGAGACGATCCAACCTTTGATATAGGGAATTCCCGACTACAATTCAAACTAGTTTCATAGAATGATTACGATATAATAGATTATTGAATAATAAGGGCAATAACAATAATTTACATCATATTCCCCATACACGACAAGACATAACTAGTACGGTTAAAGTAAATAATCTGTTTCTACTAATGTATGTTTTCAGCTGCTCCAACAAAGCCACATGACAACTTGAACGTATCCCAAGGAAGTCACCACTCCCCTACGCTGGTGGAATCGCCCAGGTTAACTTCGCGCGATGGCCAATCGTCTGACGAGTACGGGAGAAGATCCCAATCTAGGGAGTACCACGATGGTACATCCGGAAGTAATCAACATCATGAGAAACATGCTCAAAGTTCTGTTTCTGAATTCAAACACAAAATCTATTTCATTGACACTGAAGATGACGCTTCTTCTAGTGGCAGAGATGGAATTAGTGTCAAAAGTAGCAATATTAGTCTTGGAAGTAATGAGAATATTCGTTATAGTAGTACCAGAAATCAAAGTACTAGATATAGAACAAGAACGGCAAGCGTGTCAGAGATTCTAGACTGGATACTGAGGATACCACGCCCATTTTATTATCAGTGAGCGCCCTGACTTATTTGAGGACATAACTCTTGTTCTCACAAAAGTTCTGGAGTTTCTCTCCCCTGGTTTTGTCATTCAAAGGATTCAAGGAAATACTTCCTGGTTAGAGGAGGTCAAAGGTCAAGGCTTGGATTGTTACTATACTGGATTCGTCATGGAGCACGAGGCTGGATCGAGTGTGGCCATCAGTCTGTGTGACGGTGTGGTAAGTATCTGAAAGGCTGTAAGAATGATTGGTTCTATTAATATTATAGTAAAGTCATAGTTTAGCGTCTTTCTGCTCGGAGTAACGTCCCCTTGCACTTTATTCGATCTTTCTCTAATCTGTCTTTAGAAAACACCTGAGTTACGGCTTGGAATACCCTTAACCTTGTTGAAAAAAAATGTAATTAAATGCACAAAAACTAGAAGTGGTTGATACATTAAAATACGTGTAGTCAACCAGGGGAGATTATTCGTTTAGCAGAAAGACGCTAATCTAGGACGACCTTATTTATTATTATTTATTATTAATTTACTTGCATTATTTACTTCTATTGGACCCTTTCTAAATCACATTTAAGAAAAATCAATACATGTGAGATGCGATGCTTGAGAAAAGTAACAAACAACACAAGAAGAGATAGAATACCAAATGAAACCATAAGAAAAATGGTAGGAACAAACCCTGCCAAGAATATATAGAACAACAACTTAAATGGTTTGGCCACCTGGTCAGAATGAATCCTCACCAATCACCATCAAGGGCGTTCTTCTCGAGAATGCATGGAAAAAGACCAAGAGGAAGGCCCAGAAGAAGATGGATAGATGCAGTGAAAGAGACATGTAACAACAAAGGAAAATCATTATAATTCAGACAGTTCGAGCAGCTCAAGAACGACAAATAATATAAACCACGACACCTTTTTGGTATCAGTGAGAAAGAGAAAAGAAGAAAGAAGAAGATTTACTTCTATTATTATGTATTTATTGTTACTATTTTATATATGTCATATAGTGTATGTTTGACATCATTAGTACCGCAATTTGTTGTCAGTAATATTTCTTGTCATCAACTCCAGGATGTATCATGCTGTGAACATCTCTGGTTCACCAATTCTGATTTTATCAACACATGTACATCTCTTTATCATCAACCCACTGTATCATTGTTTGTAAATATTTGTATCGTTATCTCTATACTGTTTTATTGTCTTTACATCTTGACATCATCAACATCAAAAATACACGTCCCATCACCATAATTCCACTCAATAAATATTTACTAATATATGAGATCTTTATTACTACACAAGATGTAATAATTTAGCTACACGATATGAGATCTTTATTACTACACAAGATGTAATAATTTAGCTACAAGATATGACATCTTTATTACTACACAAGATGTAATAATTTAGCTACACGATATGAGATCTTTATTACTACACAAGATGTAATAATTTAGCTACACGATATGACATCTTTATTACTACACAAGATGTAATAATTTAGCTACAAGATATGACATCTTTATTCATCATCGAGTGCCGTCTCCGCAACGAAGGTTGGCTACCATGGAGCGCCATTCTGCTCTGTCTCTTGCTTTGATGGTGCAGGTTGTCATAGGCTAATTTGTCCATCTTTTGATGTTACTCAACCATGCTAGTCTTGGTCTGCCTCTGCCTCTGCCTCTTTTACCTTGTATTTTCCCCTCCAGGATTACTTTTAGTAGGTTATTGTGTGACATCTTCATTACTACACAAAATGTAATAATTAAACTGCAAAATATGACATCTATACTACTCAAGAAAATTAAATTAATATTGTATCAATTATATACATCTTTACAACAACAAGAAGGGACGACTTTATATTTAAAAAAAAAAAGACATCTTCTATCTATAAAGAAAGAAGATCTTAATTGCGACAAGAATTGACATTGTTATTGCTAGGGAGGTTTTCATCCTCTTTATTGTCGAAAAAAAAGACACAGTTATTTTTATATGGAAAGACACATTTATCGGCAAAAGGGTTTACATCTGACACGAAAGAGCAGAAAAGCAAAATACTTTCCGACAATGACGTCAATTTCTTGTGTCTGCCGGGAGCAGTGGGTGAAGGAGTAGGATCGCTTGTCCTGATGCAACCATAGCGTGGTGTGTAGGTTCATGTTTGTAATTTCCCGCTCTATTTTAATTCCACCATCGTCATCATCATGTGTCATGCCGGTTAAAGTACACGATCGTGTCCGTCAACTATTTTCTGTCCACAGTTCATCCAATCAAATCTGTTGTTGACTGTCAACTGTGCCACAACACCGAACTATCTAGTATCGGCGCTCTTTGTCGTCCGCGATCTCTCTTTCTCGGTAATTTGCCAGTTGTAAACCAAGAATTCCAACTTTTTTTTTCACGTTGTTGATTTTTTTTTTTTTTTTTTCCGAGTTCTGTAAACATACCCCTCCTCTGAAATGGTTCGCTGATTATCGTCTCGGAAGTTTCCCTCTATAATAATATTCATTTACTATTATTTGTCTCCAGTCTAAACCACAGAAAACTACTGTTCGTGCTGTTTCATCCTATAACTGTTTGTCTACAACACAAGTATTCAGTCCAACCCTATCCGGAAGATACTTGTCTTAAAAGGAAAATACAGATACAACATTTATTCCCGAGTTGTGATCGTAACCCTATGCTATAGTCATGAGTACACCTGCGTGGAAGAAATGTTAGCTATTTTTTTAGATAGCTTAGATGGCAGTGTGTTCTTGTGTTTGGTTTTTCGTGGCAAAGCGCTGTGCCAAGGAGCACGGGTTCGATCCTGCTTCGGACCATATATTGTTCTTTGTTGTTTTCTGTTGTTGATTATTTGTGATTTTTTTCTGAGTCCAGTAAACATACCTCCTCTGAAATGATTCGCTATTCCAATTGTCCTCTTCTCATGATGTGCCCGACAAATGTTGATTGTTTCTTTCTGATGTTTTTTTAGGATCTGCCTTTTTATGGTGGCGTCTTTGGGAATTTACTCGTTGCTATTTTAGCTGTCCAGAGAACCCTCAGCAATCTTCTGAGAAATCCCACCTCTTTCACCTCTAATCGTCATTTCACACGTTTTGTCTACCGTCCATGATTCGCGTCCATAGGTCAGAATTGGATCTATCCCGTAGAAGAAAATACTATTTTTTTACCCACCCTGAATCAAATCCACATAACCTGATTGGAAACACAATTACATTCAACACTGATCTGTCGCAGATACCTGGCCAACAAACAGGTGGTAAGTTAATTGTTTTAGGCGCAAAGTTTCAATTATCAAAATTTACAGGTGAGAATTTGAGTGTGTATGTCCATTTTGGTTACGAACAAAATATATTTACTAGTTTTATAGTGGAGTTTTTTTCTTGAAGTGACAAAGCCAATATATGTTGATGATCAAGTCAGTTTGATGTTTTTCAGTTTTCCCTTTTGCATGAGTGTTCAAATGAAAAGACGATTAGAAGCCACAGAGATGGGATTTCTCAGAAGAATGTTGAAAGTTCCATGGACAGCTAAAAAGACCAATGAGGAAGTTCTCAAAGAGGCCAACACAAAAAGGCAGCTCCTAAAAAACATCAGAAAGAAACAATTAACATATTTCGGGCACATCATGAGAAGAGGAAAGTTGGAATACTTGGTTACAACTGGCAAAATAAAAGGAAAGAGAGATCGCGGACGACAAAGAGAGAAAATACTGGATAACTTGGTGTCATGGCATGGAAAACAGTCAACAACAGAACTGATACGATGCACTGTAGATAGAAGATTGTGGAAGGACATGATCGCCTACGCCAACTGGTATGGCACATGATGATGATGAAGAGTGTTCTTACATTCCAAGTAGCTATCTTCAGAGTCTGTTTTATCATTATCTTTCTTACAGCAGTTTGATGACGATCGGGTATTACCTGTGCCACATGTCCCCTATTGAAAAAGGGTATTCCATTTCAATCCCCCTTAACGTTGTTGTCGTGAATTCTGTAATTGTAGCGATCCATGATTATATAAAGAATTTACGACGGTGGTTTTCTGTTGCTTTCCGTGGGTTTGTTAACAGTTGGCAACTCTAGCCTTTGGCTAAAAAGTCTCACCCACAAGGCAGTGGCAGCAAAATCACTGGAGGCTGTAGAAATGTGGTTTTATAGAAGTATGTTGAGAATACACTGGACAGCTAAGAAGAGTAATGAAAATGTTCTTAAAGAGGCCAAAGTAAAAATAGAGCTAATACCCAATATTAGGAAGAAACAATTATATTTTTTTGGGCCATGTAATGAGAAGGGAACAGGTGGAATATATTATAACAATTTGGAAAATTGAGAGACGAAGAGAAAGAGGGAAGCAAGAGAAAAGATACCAGACAGCTTAAGAGAATGGCTTGGCAGAAGGTCAACAACCGAAATAATAAATAATTGTCGAGATCGAAAGTAATGCAGGATTCATAGTAATAGAACTGGATAGAAACAAAGGGAGTAATAGAGGATTCATTGTGATAGAACAGGATAGATACAAAGGGAGTAATAGAGGATTCATTGTGATAAAACTGGATAGAAACAAAGGGAGTAATAGAGGATTCATTGTGATACAACTGGATAGATACAAAGGGAGTAATAGAGGATTCATTGTGATAGAACTGGATAGAAACAAAGGGAGTAATAGAGGATTCATTGTGATAGAACTGGATAGATACACATGGAGTAATAGAGGATTCATTGTGATAGAACTGGATAGATACAAAGGAAGTAATAGATGATTCATAGTGATAGAACTGGATAGATACAAAGGGAGTAATAGAGGATTCATAGTGATAGAACTGGATAGATACAAAGGGAGTAATAGATGATTCATAGTGATGGAACTGGATAGATACAAAGGGAGTAATAGAGGATTCATTGTGATAGAACTGGGTAGATACAAAGGGAGTAATAGAGGATTCATAGTGATAGAACTGGATAGATACAAAGGAAGTAATAGAGAATTCATAGTGATAGAACTGGATAGATAAAAAGGGAGTAATAGAGGATTCATAGTGATAGAACTGGGTAGATACAAATGGAGTAATAGAGGATTCATAGTGATAGAACTGGATAGATACAAAGGAAGTAATAGAGGATTCATAGTGATAGAACTAGATAGAAACAAAGGGAGTAATAGAGGATTCATTGTGATAGAACTGGACAGATACAAAGGGAGTAATAGAGGATTCATTGTGATAGAACTGGATAGAAACAAAGGGAGTAATAGAGGATTCATTGTGATAGAACTGGACAGATACAAAGGGAGTAATGGAGGATTCATTGTGATAGAACTGGATAGAAACAAAGTGAGTAATAGAGGATTCATAGTGATAGAACTGGATAGATACAAAGGGAGTAATAGAGGATTGATAGTGATAGAACTGGATAGATACAAAGGGAGTAATAGAGGATTCATAGTGATAGAACTGGATAGATACAAAGGGAGTAATAGAGGATTCATAGTGATAGAACTGGATAGATACAAAGGGAGTAATAGAGGATTCATAGTGATAGAACTGGATAGATACAAAGTGAGGGGTTGTGGAGAAAGTGTTTTTCTAACTGAAAATGGGCACAGCGTGATAATTACCTTAGTTTCTGTAAATGAGTAACAACTGAGAATTGTAAACAAAATAAACGAAGCACCGACAGAGCAGGGGTCATTGAGCTGAGGACAAGAAGTTCCATCGTCCGACCGTCCGGTTCCTTATTTAATGTATCCAATTATTTGTCTTGTAACTTTAGATGTCACGAACGTTTATCCTGTCTACTCTTTGATGTTGTCGTCCCACCGCTTCCTCTGTCTTGTTTTCCCCTGCATCGTGTTGGGACCTGTACAATCAAATGGTTTCAGCAATGCCAGTAGATCTGGTCAAATATCCGTATCATTGTAACTTTAATTCGTCTGCAGTGGACAGTAAGTCTTGAGTTGGTTAGGAGTATCGTTGGATTTTGTTCTTGCGCACTTCATCAAGAGTAGTATGGTCCAGGGAAGATGTGAGCAGGATCTTCCCATACGATATCTGAGCTCCCATCTCATTGGGTGTCACCTCCACGTCGAAGGTTGGCTACCATGAAGCACCATTTTACTGTCTTGCCTTCATAGTGCACGTTGCCATAGGGTCACCTATCCATCGTTTGATGATGATGATGATGATGATGATGCGTTCGTCCGATGATTTGAGGTATTCTAACGGATACGAACCGTAGACTTCCTCCTCGTCATCCGCCCTTAAAAGGACGTTAAGTGGACGTAGTTACGTTGTGTTGAAGTTTGCAGTGTAACACTGTGATATCTGCGCCTTTCGGCCCAACACATCCGATTTCAGCCGACGCTTTTTTGTGTACCGGGTTCGTCTTCCCACTTCGATCCCTGCTCGCTTGGCCAGACTAGACAGGTTAGTCTGTTTCTAGAGGCACCACGAAGAGGTGTAGCAGGGTCTGGATGGTTCTGGTTCACCGATCCTGGCGCAAGCCATCAGTTGTGAGTCACTGACGACTTCCAGCTCTGGTGCTGGAGGGGCGCGCCTTTGCCTCCATCCATCGTTTGATGTTATCCGCCCACGTTAAGTCTTGGCCTCGTCTACCTTGTAGTTTCCGTTGCAAGATAACTTTTAGTATTCTATTCCAAGAATCAGTTTCATTGCAGTCTGGACATCCCCATATCCGCTCCACTGCTCGCCCCATAATTTATCGAAGTACGCAGACTGATTGTTCCCGTAAGGTGTTGATTGTAGATACAGCTACTTGTCCCACTACACGTTCCGGATAAGAGCAACCCCCTTTATTATGTCCATATTATTATAGTCCATATTATTATAGTCTATATTATTATAGTCTTTATTATTATAGTCTATATTATTATAGCCTATATTATTATACCCTATATTATTAGTCTATATTATTATAGTCTATATTGTTATACCCTATATTAGTAAAAATGTAAAGTAAAGAGCCCCGTCACGCCAAGTGGCGGCGTATAGGGAATATGGTGTTAGTGACCATACATTTTACAGACCTTCAGCATATGATTTTTGGGGTAATATGGTCGGTATTACGCCCGTGCCGCTTTATTTTCCAGAAAAATCCGGTACCCATTAAAGGCTGGGTGAACCCGGAAGCCGTCGGTTGGGATCGAACCCTACCTCTTGTCCTTTGTAGTCCAGTTCACTAACCACTGAGCTATCGCGGCTCCCATACCCTATATTATTATACCCTATATTATTATTGGGTGTTATTTATCGTCACATGACCATTAGAATGTACCTCTAAGTGTGCCCCTCCTTGAAGCTCTATCTATCTATTGTCCTTTCGAGCCGATGACGGCACACAGGGCAGATTTCCGGGACTGTTAAACGATACTTGTTATCAAGCATCATACATTGCAACTGACACACGTTCTATCTCACCACGCATTTTCTGTTCTGGGCAAGTTGTTACAATTTCTGCGCGGATCTGATGCCTGCTGTTGTTGACTCTCGTTTCTGTGTTCTTTGAAGTGTTGCTCTAGATAAATCTGTTTTTCTGTTAACCCCTGGTCATCCTTAAATCGGTACCGTACATTGAGCTGTTAAAGAAAGACCTTTCTGACGTAATGGTGACATTTCTCAAACATACGAAGATTCATTGAAAAAAAGACGAGTAATAACAACACAGCAGTCTGTAAACGTCACACTCGAGACGTGATGGAATTCCTTCTGGCTTCTTTGTTCAAATAAAACATGCACATATAGTTTTACAGTGAATGAAAAAAAAAATAAATGAAACAATAACGCATGTTATCACCAGAATGCCTTCCTTAAGAACAAAACGAACAAACGTAAAAAGCTCAACTAAAACAACGTGTACAAATAAGACATCGTGAGAAAGATATAGGAGAGTATGACCCGACATCTAAGAGTGTCAAGAAGATGAATGGGCAACAACTCGTGCTTGACTGAATAGGGGTTGGAGAGTAGTGGGAAAAGGGGGGCGGGAGGGGGGGTGCGACTTCCAGGCATTGAAAAGCCTCAAATTGTCTTATTTTATGATGTTTTCAATAATAGGTTATTCGATTGCTAACGGTCACTCAGGAAACCACACAATAGCTCTCGTCACTGCCTCGTTTACACTGATAAAGCTCACTCAATATCTCTTGACACATCCTCCTTTACACTGATAAAGCTCACTCAATATCTCTAGACACAGCCTCATTTACACTGATAAAGCTCACTCAATATCTCTCGACACAGTCTCATTTACACTGATAAAGCTCATTCAATAGCTCTCATCACAGCCTCGATTCGGCTGATAAAACTCACACAAGAAACCACACAATAGCTCTCGTCACAGTCTCGTTTACACTGATAAAGCTCACTCAATATCTCTCGACACAGCCTCATTTACACTGATAAAGCTCATTCAATAGCTCTCAATTTAGCCTCGTTTACACTAATAAAGCTCACACAATAGCTCTCGTCACAGCCTCGATTCGACTGATAAAACTCACACAAAAAATCACACATCAGCTCCCGTCACTGCTTCGACGGCTGAAAATCAGCACTTTTCCTTAAGAGAACCACTGGTTTGCAACATTTGCCAGTCACATTTCCCTCCCGTTTCATTTGTACTTTTCCCTCATTTTTTAGGATTTCGGATATCGTTTGTTGACGCAATATGGCTCCTTCTCTGGTGGTTGTTATCTCAGGTTTCTGCCCGTGGATGTTGAAATACCGTACTCATTACATAACACGATGTGGCACCGCTCTGAAAGAGAAGGGTTGCCGTGGATGCTATGATAAACAATAGGTTGGGGAGGGGGAGGGGGGTTGGCGGGGAAGTCAAGAAACAGGGAAGTCTTCTTGCTCAAATCTCTTATTCTTCATCATCATCATGTGCCTTACCAGCTGCTGTAGGCTATCATGCCCTTCAACAATTCTCTATACACAGTAATTCGTCTAAATTCTGTTGACTGTTTCCCATGTCATAAAACTAAGCTATCCAGTATCTTCACTCTCTGCCGTTAGCGATCTCTTTTTCCTTCTATTTTGCCTGTTGTAACCAAGTATTCCAACTTTCCTATTTTCGTGGTGCGCCCGAAAAATGTATATTGTTACACGCTGAAGACTTTTAGAAACTCCGTTTTCTTTTTTTTTTTTCCGGCCTCTTTGAGAATTTTCTCGATGATCTTTTTAGCTGTCTCAGAAATTCTCAACATTCTTCTAAGAAATCCCATCTCTGTGGCCTCTAATCGTCTTTTCATTTGTTTGTCTGCTGTCCATGATTCACGCCTCAAACCCTGTTCTTGATGCTAGTATAGTAAAGTAAAGTAAAGTACCCCCCGTCACGCCAAGTGGCGTATAGGGAAATATGGTGTTAGTGACCCTATATTTTACAGACCTTCAGGACATGATTTTTTGGGGTAATGTGGTCAGTATTACGCCCGTGCTGCTTTTACTTTCCCAGAAAAAAATCCGGTACCCATTTAAGGCTGGGTGAACCCGGAGCCGTCGGTTGGGATCGAACCCTACCCCTTGTCCGTAGTAGTCCAGTTCACTAACCACTGAGCTATCACGGCTCCTACTAATTTTTAGGGAATTAGTAAAACCCAGGTGTCCTCGCCAGGATTACGAACCCCGGCTGTTGCCGTGGTAAGCCAACCGCCTATCGATTGCGCTAACCGGACACCCTTGATGCTAGTATAATTAATGAATATTTGCATGAAAGTTTCTTTAAACTTACTGGTAGAGGCGATCATGTCTTCTCAAACATTCACTCCCTACGTGACACTGACGATAATAATTCACGTGACACTGACGATAATAATTCACGTGACACTGACGATAATAATGGTAATAGTTTTGATTCGTAAAAAACAAAATGCTGAATTTCACACAGAAAATTTAGCTCAGAAAACAATCATAAAGAAGACACGGAAAGTTCAACTAATTTACCTGGAAACGGAAAACTCAAATATGGAAAACCAACACAGTAGATTCTACAAATGAAACTGAAAAAAAAAAACCGGATTGAGGAAACTCAGCTCAGTTACACGAACTCAAGAATTTAACACGAACTCAAGAATATAACACGAATTCAACTCAAGAATGTAACACGAACTCAATTCAAGAATTTAACGCGAATTCAAGAATATAACAGGAACTCAACTCAAGAGTTATAAACACGAACTCAACTCAAGAATATAACACGAACTCAAGAATGTGACATGAACTCAACTCAAGAATGTGACATGAAATCAACTCAAGAATGTGACATGAACTCAACTCAAGAATGTGACATGAACTCAACTCAAGAATGTGACATGAACTCAACTCAAGAATGTGACATGAACTCAACTCAAGAATGTGACATGAACTCACACCAGGAGCTCAGTTATATCCTGATCTCCTGTAAGGCATGAACTACATCTCTCTGTCTGGACATCCTTAAAGTGCACCTACTACATCTCTCTGTCTGGACATCTTTAAAGTGCACCTACTACATCTCTCTGTCTGGACATCTTTAAAGTGCCCCTACTACATCTCTCTGTCTGGACATCTTTAAAGTGCACCTACTACATCTCTCTGTCTGGACATCTTTAAAGTGCACCTACTACATCTCTCTGTCTGGACATCTTTAAAGTGCACCTACTACATCTCTCCGTCTGGACATCTTTAAAGTGCACCTACTACATCTCTCCGTCTGGACATCCTTAAAGTGCACCTACTACATCTCTCCGTCTGGACATCTTTAAAGTGTACCTACTACATCTCTCTGTCTGGACATCATTAAAGCGCACCTACTACATCTCTCCGTCTGGGCATCTTTAAAGTGCACCTACTACATCTCTCTGTCTGGACATCTTTAAAGTGCACCTACTACATCTCTCTGTCTGGACATCTTTAAAGTGCACCTACTACATCTCTCTGTCTTGACATCTTTAAAGCGCACCTACTACATCTCTCTGTCTGGACATCTTTAAAGTGCCCCTACTACATCTCTCTGTCTGGACATCTTTAAAGCGCACCTACTACATCTCTCTGTCTGGACATCTTTAAAGTGCACCTACTACATCTCTCTGTCTGGACATCTTTAAAGCGCACCTACTACATCTCTCTGTCTGGACATCTTTAAAGTGCACCTACAACATCTCTCTGTCTGGACATCTTTAAAGCGCACCTACTACATCTCTCTGTCTGGACATCTTTAAAGCGCACCTACTACATCTCTCTGTCTGGACATCTTTAAAGTGCACCTACAACATCTCTCTGTCTGGACATCCTTAAAGTGCACCTACTACATCTCTCTGTCTGGACATCTTTAAAGCGCACCTACTACATCTCTCTGTCTGGACATCTTTAAAGTGCACCTACAACATCTCTCTGTCTGGACATCTTTAAAGCGCACCTACTACATCTCTCTGTCTGGACATCTTTAAAGCGCACCTACTACATCTCTCTGTCTGGACATCTTTAAAGTGCACCTACAACATCTCTCTGTCTGGACATCCTTAAAGTGCACCTACTACATCTCTCTGTCTGGACATCTTTAAAGCGCACCTACTACATCTCTCTGTCTGGACATCTCTAAAGCGCACCTACTACATCTCTCTGTCTGGACATCTTTAAAGCGCACCTACTACATCTCTCTGTCTGGACATCTTTAAAGCGCACCTACTACATCTCTCTGTCTGGACATCTTTAAAGTGCACCTACTACATCTCTCTGTCTGGATCTCTTTAAAGCGCACCTACTACATCTCTCTGTCTGGACATCTTTAAAGCGCACCTACTGCATCTCTCTGTCTGGACATCTTTAAAGCGCACCTACAACATCTCTCTGTCTGGACATCCTTAAAGTGCACCTACTACATCTCTCTGTCTGGACAACTTTAAAGTGCACCTACTACATCTCTCTGTCTGGACATCTTTAAAGCGCACCTACTACATCTCTCTGTCTGGACATCTTTAAAGTGCACCTACAACATCTCTCTGTCTGGACATCTTTAAAGTGCACCTACTACATCTCTCCGTCTGGACATCTTTAAAGCGCACCTACTACATCTCTCTGTCTGGACATCTTTAAAGTGCACCTACAACATCTCTCTGTCTGGACATCCTTAAAGTGCACCTACTACATCTCTCTGTCTGGGCATCTTTAAAGAGCACCTACAACATCTCTCTGTTTGGACATCTTTAAAGCGCACCTACTACATCTCTCTGTCTGGACATCTTTAAAGCGCACCTACTACATCTCTCAGTCTGGACATCTTTAAAGTGCACCTACTACATCTCTCTGTCTGGATCTCTTTAAAGCGCACCTACTACATCTCTCTGTCTGGACATCTTTAAAGCGCACCTACCACATCTCTCTGTCTGGACATCTTTAAAGCGCACCTACTACATCTCTCTGTCTGGACATCATTAAAGGGCACCTACTACATCTTCCCGTCTGGACATCATTAAAGGGCACCTACTACATCTTCCTGTCTGGACATCTTTAAAGCGCTCTACTACATCTCTCTGTCTGGACATCTTTAAAGCGCGCTACTACATCTCTCTGTCTGGACATCTTTAAAGCGCGCTACTACATCTCTCTGTCTTCATTATTATAAATGTGGTCTATCCTCTTTTCGCCGAGTTTGCCTGTTCTACTTTGTCTTTATTCAGAGGTCATGACTCTAAAGCAGTGATGGCCAACTTAAGGCCGCTCGAGGCCTGGATCATAGCCAAGTCCTAAACCCTAAACCAGAGGGACAAACTTAGAGTTTCATCACAATGACATCATCTCATTTAGTCATAAATAATCAAGCTTGCACGCTATCACGTGACCCTGACAGAACAGCAACTTTGTAGCGACAACTGTAAACAAAGCTTTTCATTGTTGTCCGTATCTTTCTTTCTTTTTATATAACCGACTGGAACCGACAAGGAAAGAGAGATCGCGAACGACAAAGAGAGAAAATGCTGGATAGCTTGGTGTCATTGCATGGAAAACAGTCAACAACAGAACTGATACGATGCACTGTAGATAGAAGATTGTGGAGGGACATGTTCGCCTTCGCCAGCCGGTATGGCACATGATGATGATGACTGGAACTTGTTTTTTTTTATATTTTTAATAGATATCTAATATTGTATTGGCTGAGTGGTTAGTGTGCTCGCTCCCTGATCAGAAGGGTTCGGGTTCGATCCCCCGAAGTGCCGGGTTTGTTTCTCGGACCGACACATTTCAGGATTTCACCCAGTCTCTAAAATTATGTATCAGCGATTTTTCTTGGAAGTAAAGGCGGCCTGGCGTGACACCGACCACGTCAAACAAAAATGAACCGCCGTCACGGAGAAATATGGTCACTAACACCATATTCGCCATACGCCTAGCAAGGTTGGAGGGAACCTTTCATTCTTATTTTTACATATTTAATATAGTAGTTTCTGTTGATATTTGAAGTAAGTAAAAGTACCCCCGTCACGCCAAGTGGCGTATAGGGAAATATGGTGTTAGTGACTATATTTTACAGACCTTCAGCACATGATTTTTGGGGTAATGTGGTCGGTATTACGCCCGTGCTGCTTTACTTTCCCAGAAAAAATCCGGTACCCATTTAAGGCTGGGTGAACCCGGAGCCGTCGGTTGGGATCGAACCCTACCCCTTGTCCGTAGTAGTCCAGTTCACTAACCACTGAGCTATCGCGGCTCCCACTAATTTTTAGGGAATTAGTAAAACCCAGGTGTCCCCGCCAGGGTACGAACCCGGCTGTTGCCGTGGTAAGCCAACCGCCTATCGATTGCGCTAACCGGACACCCTGATATTTGAAGTGCTTAGAAAAATCAACCAACGGGCCGGACCCGGACCGCGGGCCGCCATTTGGCAGTCACTGTTCTAAAGCTGTGATTGTGGTTTCTGAATCTCTTTCTTTCAATCTTAATATCTTTCGACATTTTGATGATTCTTTATAACGAAAGATATGGCTTGAATAGGCCCCCCTCGGTGTACGGTTACGTTGTTTGAGCTACGGTTATACAAGTGCCCCATCACAGTCTTCGCTCTAGTTAAATCCAAAACTTTAAATATCTGTTTGGGAATTCCCGATAACTAAACGGATTTCCCCACTACTGGGCGTAAGACCATTACATGTGGCTGTGTTTACCAGTTTAAATCGTATTGACAACTGATGTGTATTTTTAGTTGTGACAATACGAGGGCTCTCTCTCTCTCTCTCTCTCTCTCTCTCTCTCTCCTCCATTCAACCATCTATAAACCAATCATTCGTCCTTTCGTCTATCCATAGCTATCAATAAATTTACAAAGACCTGCGGATTGACAGGAGATTCCCGGAAAACAACTAACAAGCATGACTTTCAGCTCTATTAGCAAGGGCGGTAGTCGGTATATCGACGTCAGCCTCTAGAGCTCCGAAAGATGATAGCGTCATGCTAGTTGTAGGGTTTTCCAATTTCATTTTTTGCCCGCGGGGCTTTTGAAAATCTGTAGTTGGTTATGGTTTGTCTGTCTTGCCTATCCTCCTTTCTTCCTGCTTGCTGGCCTGTCTGTTTATCTGTCTGTAGATATGCGTGTCTATCTGTGCCTCTTTTTTTGTTCTTGTCTATGACTAATTTGAGTGTCTAAATTTCTATAGCAGATTAGTATAATGATTTCTGCTTATACATTTTTACAGCCAGTACAAAGTACTTCTTCATCTTTGCAGCACACAAGAAGGAATTAATTTGACTACATTATATATGTAAAAGTAAAAAAAAAAAAGCAAGTATATCAAATCATATTTTAGCTGGAACGGCCCGGAACGCGTTTTTGAACTGCTATTACTTTATTGGCTTCAAACTACAAATGTTATAAGTAACTGACAGATGCAATTGCCAGCAGTTAATATTGTGATGTTATCTCATCGGTGACAACGATAACACACCAGGACTTGAGGGGCATGATCTGGTGCTACGATTGTTTCATGGGAGTGGACTAGAAGGTTCCAGTTCATTTTCTTTTAGGAAAAGAGCATTGATTTGACCTAACCTAATTTATAAAGAAGTAGTTAATACCTGCTTACTATGCAGTTTTTCATATTTTATTGAATTTAATGTTTACCAATTCTCTCTCTCTCTCTCCCTTTCTCTCTCTCTTTCTCTCTCTCTCTCTCTCTCTCACACACACACAATGAAGCCGTTTGAGAGTATTACACGACAAGCCTTTTTTTTTAGAATATCCAATGGAGAAGACAAAGAGCAAGACCAAAAGAACAACAGCAACAAACGGAGAAACAGGTGGAAACACATGAAGAAATGGAACGATCTTAAAAGAGTGGCAACAAGAAACCGAACGGCTTTGAAAGTGTTTGTTGAAGATTATGCTCCACAGGGAATTGAAAGGAAGACGAAGAAGAAGAAGAATTTACTCGTTTTATTTATTATGTAGTCTTTACTGAAGAATACTTCTGTCCGTAACGTTGGTTTTTGTGACGCCTTCAAATGTCGTAAATCCTAAAATACATCTGTTAATTTCTTGCATTTCATTTCGAAATAACTAGTCGTCCTAACCTCTACAGCACCAACCACCGATCGACATTCTTGCAGTTAACACCCTCAGGTGATGTAGCAGCAGAGCATCACCCCATCCCACCTGGTCGTGTTGTAGAACGCCTGTGGAGCAAGCTATTTATAGCACCAGGTTACACGACTCGTCTGGTACTCGGTACGGACAAGGTACAGCTCGCATTCCTGAACAATGTTCTCTGGAAATTTCTGTTTGGTGGAACTAAAAACAAGACTTGCAGACATTTATCAGACTACATATTTTTCACCTGTATTGTCTTTTGTCTTCATGCTGTCATAGTCTTGTCTTCTTCTTTTACTTGTACATATCTTCTATTCTGAAGCTGTTCTTAACTTCCCTTTTTTTCTTTTATGATTTATTTTTCCTCTTCTTCTTTCGTTTTCTTTTTAATGTCCTTGTTTTTCTTTGTTGCTGCTGTTATTTTTTTATATCTTTATATCTTTCCCTTTCATCATTTTCCTTCTGTAATTATTTTCTTTGTACATTTTTCCCACTTTTAATAATGTACACCCCCCCCCCCCCCAACCTCACCATTTCTTCATTTACGTCTTCTGTTCTTCTTTCTGGACTTTCTTTCATTCTTATTCCATTATAATCAAAATAATCCACGAGAGAGAGAGAGAGAGAGAGCAGTGATAAATGAACTGGTTAGTAGTTAGTGGAAGATCCCGGTATCACTGCAAACGAATTAAAATCCATAATTGCTCAACCGCCCGTGCAAGTGGAATCATCCAAATTAAAACTCATCTAATTGAAGAATCCAAACAAAAAAAGCTAGCTGCAGTCCCTATCATAGCAGCTACAGCACACGCCAAAAGACATAAGGCCAAGCGGCACTGAAAATGAACGCAACTAAACTGCCCTTCGTCATACGATATCATCATTCATCGTAAGTAATAATACTTGTCCATTCTTGACAAGAGAAGGGGTCAAGTTCCAGTCAGCCCCTCTTTCAACCACCTCCCAACAACCCGTTGCCCAGGCGTCACCCAGCCTTTATTGAGCGCGGGATTTTATGTTGAGAGAACCAAAGGCGGCAACGTGTATCTCTTATTACAAGAAATGTTCCAATTTGTCAACAAGAATTATGGGTATCTGAGTTTGTTTTTTTCTTGTCAATCTGCAAGTTAAGATTAAGATCACACAATTCGAGGTGCCTCAACATGTTTTCAGAATTTGTTTTTTTGGGTTACAGTTTTTTTTTGTTTTTTTTCCACCTGGTGTTTTTTTTTTTTTTTTTGGTCGACGTGTAGGGATGGTGGAGCTCAAAGTTTCATTTAGATTAGGGTCTCACCAAGTCTGAATCTGGCACTCAAGGAACTGGGTGGTTTAGAGACAGGGCATCGGTTTCTGGACAGGAAGCTCTCGGGTTTCATTTCAAACCACAGGCGGTGAATATGTTTCAAAAATCGAAACCTGTTTCTTCGTGTCTTTATCCTACCCCGGTCTCTGGGTAGAGAGGCCCGATGTCTAACCCTCTCTGGGTAGGGAGATCTGATGTCTAGCCCTCTCTGGGTAGGGAGATCCGATGTCTAGCCCTCTCTGGGTAGGGAGATCCGATGTCTAGCCCTCTCTGGGTAGGGAGATCCGATGTCTAACCCTCTCTGGGTAGGGAGATCTGATGTCTAGCCCTCTCTGGGTAGGGAGATCCGATGTCTAGCCCTCTCTGGGTAGGGAGATCCGATGTCTAGCCCTCTCTGGGTAGGGAGATCCGATGTCTAGCCCTCTCTGGGTAGGGAGATCCGATGTCTAGCCCTCTCTGGGTAGGGAGATCCGATGTCTAGCCCTCTCTGGGTAGGGAAATCCGATGTCTGGCCCTCTCTGGTTAGGGCGATCTGATGTCTAGCCCTCTCTGGGTAGGGAGATCTGATGTCTAGCTCTCTCTGGGTAGGGAGATCTGATGCCTAGCCCTCTCTGGGTAGTGAGATCCGATGTCTAGCCCTCTCTGGGTAGGGAGATCCGATGTCTAGCCCTCTCTGGGTAGGGAGATCTGATGTCTAGCCCTCTCTGGGTATTGAGATCCGATGTCTAGCCCTCTCTGGATAGAGAGATCCTATGTCTAGCCCACTCTGGATAGTGAGATCCGATGTCTAGCCCTCTCTGGATAGAGAGATCCTATGTCTAGCCCTCTCTGGATAGTGAGATCCTATGTCTAGCCCTCTCTGGATAGAGAGATCCTATGTCTAGCCCTCTCTGGATAGTGAGATCCTATGTCTAGCCCTCTCTGGATAGTGAGATCCTATGTCTAGCCCTCTCTGGATAGTGAGATCCTATGTCTAGCCCTCTCTGGATAGAGAGATCCTATGTCTAGCCCTCTCTGGATAGAGAGATCCTATGTCTAGCCCTCTCTGGATAGTGAGATCCTATGTCTAGCCCTCTCTGGATAGTGAGATTCGATGTCTAGCCCTCTCTGGATAGTGAGATCCGATGTCTAGCCCTCTCTGGATAGTGAGATCCGATGTCTAGCCCTCTCTGGATAGTGAGATCCTATGTCTAGCCCTCTCTGGATAGTGAGATCCGATGTCTAGCCCTCTCTGGATAGTGAGATCCTATGTCTAGCCCTCTCTGGATAGTGAGATTCGATGTCTAGCCCTCTCTGGATAGTGAGATCCGATGTCTAGCCCTCTCTGGATAGTGAGATCCTATGTCTAGCCCTCTCTGGATAGTGAGATCCTATGTCTAGCCCTCTCTGGATAGTGAGATCCGATGTCTAGCCCTCTCTGGATAGTGAGATCCTATGTCTAGCCCTCTCTGGATAGAGAGATCCTATGTCTAGCCCTCTCTGGATAGTGAGATCCGATGTCTAGCCCTCTCTGGATAGTGAGATCCGATGTCTAGCCCTCTCTGGATAGAGAGATCCTATGTCTAGCCCTCTCTGGATAGAGAGATCCTATGTCTAGCCCTCTTGAAAGACGGCGGAAAAAAAAACCGTCCCGTATACATTCGCGCATGTTAAAGAACACTTGGCAGCTAAAGCCAAAAAGTTTCCCAAACTTGCCGCTGTCGGGGCAAACACTGTTAAAGGCAAAGCTACCTATTCGTGCTGTAGACGGATATGTCGGGCCGAAAGGCGCATATATTGTGGCTATATCGTAAAACTAGCGACACAGCCCATCCATGCCCACATAACGTGTGAAGGTCAAGAAGAAGTGATCAATGTGGCACTGTAGGGCATCAAACTATTGTCGCTCTATGATAAGTTTGAAGCATAATTTATTCGTTGCTCTCTCTCTCTCTCTCTCTCTCTCTCTCTCTCTCTCTCTCTCTCTCATAAACTTCTTCTTTCCTTTCTCATTTGCCTTTCAGCGTCGAGGGAAGGTATGATTTGCAGTATTTTACTCTTCTGTTCACCTCTGCTGCGGTTGTGTTTCCTAATGTTTCTAATATTCCATCAATCCATCTTTTTCGTGGTCGGCCCTGAGTCTTGTGTTCTCGCAACGTTTTTTGAAGGCTCGTTATGATGTGTTTTGATCTTACTGCCAAGTCACATGACCAAACCATTTTATTTGTTGTTTCTTTATATATTATATGGTGAGGGTTATTCCTAGCTTTTTTTTCAGTTCTTTATTTCTGTTATCTCTCAGGCTGTTTCCTGCCATTCGTCTAACACATTTAGTCTCAGCAGAGGTTACATTTCTTATTGTTTATGCATCAAGGATCCAGGGCTAGCATTGGTAGCACAATGTTGGGATGAAGATTGTATTGTAGAGTGCTCGTTTTGCCTGTAGAGTTATTTCCTTGTTGGACAATAGTGGTGATGGATGTCCAATGATTTGACAAGCTTTCATGCATCTTGAGTATATTTCTGCTGTTTGTGAAATATCGTTTGTCACTAGTCTTCCTAGGTATGAACTTCCGGGCAATATGGTGGATAGGAGGCAGGAACCATTGAAGGCTATGTCTGAAAAGTGTTCCTTGTTGCAGTTTCCTCATATTCCAAGTCCGGCTTGTTGCAGGAGCTACTGAGTAAAGTGCTCTGTGCACACCGTGAGCTGTGTGTTTCATCCGTTTTGATCATGTTTCGATATTCCAATTGTTTACGATGAATGATGATATCGTACGACAGGGAACAGTTGGCCGTGTTCACTTTCTGTGCGGTTTAGCCTTATGTCTTTTGGCGTGTGCTGAGACTTCTATGATGGGGACTACAGCTACCTTTCTTTTTTTGGGAGATGAGTTAGTAATTCGGATGATTCCACTGGCACGGGCGGTTGAGCAATTATGGATTTTAATTCGTTTGCAGTGATACCGGGGCCCTCCATAACCATAACCATAACCATTCCTAGGTATTTCAATTCATCTACTTGTTTTCGTTGTCTGCCGTCTATTGGTATGTTGTTCTGTTTCTCTTTTGCGATATTCGTGACTTCTGTTTTGTTGATGTTGATTTTCATGTTGTATTTATTGCCTTTGCTTTTGAATCTATTTAAGTGTTTTTGTAGGTCTTCTATTTTTCCATGTATTAGTGCCTGATCGTCTGCAAATAGAAGCTCGTTGATCCCCTCTGTCTCTGATGGGTTAGCTAACTTGCATATATAGTCTATGTATGTAATAAACAGTTTAGCTTCCTTGAGGGAATTTTCTATCAGTGAAAGAAACTGGGAAAATGTGGCTGTGGATTACGATCCACATGGAGAGCAAACAAGACAAATGGCACAGCAACTTTCGAGACAGTGCTGATATCAATTTCAGAAGCCAAAAGGCGCAGGAGAAAAGAGATAAGGCCAGGTACCACAAATACACCTTGCTCGTTCTGTGGATGGATCTGTCTGTCCATGATATGGGTAATTCAGCCACGAGAGAAGATGTTCAGTAAAGCAGCACCCAGTATGAGACACTAATGCTTTACCAAACTACTGACTTATCATGATTGGTTGCTACCAACCGTCTGTCAAGACGCCAAAGGCCATATATGCCGGTTATGTGAAAAATAGAAAGATATGTCATGACTTGTCTTCGTGTTTCACATAAGTCGTCATCATCATCATCATCATCATCCTCATCGTCGTCATCATCATGCTCTCATCAACATTATCATCGACATCGCCGTCGTCATCATCATGCTCATCATCAACATTATCATCGACATCGCCGTCGTCATCATCATGCTCATCATCAACATTATCATCGACATCATCGTCGTCATCATCATGCTCATCATCAACATTATCATCGACATCGTCGCCATCATCATGCTCATCATCAACATTATCATCGACATCGCCGTCGTCATCATCATGCTCATCATCAAAATTATCATCGACATCGCCGTCGTCATCATCATTGAATCATCATCTTTATCATTATCATTAACATGTACCCTGTGCCCCTAGAAAGACGATCGTGTTTACACCTCTTGTCTATCTGATGTGTAGACCAGCAGGAAGTGGCGTATTAAAGCTAACTCTGTGTGTGGGCATCGAGCAACTAGCTGTGTGGGCATCCAACAAGTGGCAAATCGTTCCAAAGTCACGTCTTCCTTTGACTCCACGGACAGCCCATGAAATAGCCCCACGTGTAAGATGTCGACTTCTTTGTATAACACGAGCTTCCATTGAGGACAACTTCTGACACAGAGTTGGTATCAGCACTGAGGAGGATAATCCTCCCCGGCGATCGCGAAAGGTTTCTGGTTGGCCGTAAAGCAAACAGAACTGGTGTATGATTTTTTTAATTTCACACAGACTGGCTTTGGCGACTGCATCTTCGTCTTTTTCTACATTTCAACTCCCTGTAGAGCGTAGGTCTTCAACAAACACTTTAGAATCCGTTCTGTTTCTTGCCATTCTTTTAAAATCATTCCATGTCTTCCCCATCATCTTTATCTCTGCTTCCATCTGTATTCTCCAAGTATATTTTTGCTTTTCCTCTTTGTCTCCTCCCATGTGGATTTCAAAAATGGACATGTTATGTAATACCCTGTTGGCTTACACAATGTGTGTCATATCAAGCGCTATAGTTCTCGTTATGTATCTTTATCCACTGGTATTTGATTGGTACATTTCCATAATTCTATGTTAGTGATTTTGTCCTGCCATTTCCATCCTTTTATTCTGCGCAAGGATCCATTAATGAGGGTCTCTATCTTCGTGATTGTCCCTTTTTTGTTGTTCTCCATGTTTCACAGCCATATAGTAGGACTGATTTAACATGGCGTTTAACGTTTTCGTTTTTGTACTTAACCTAATTTCTTTGGATTCCCATATGTTTCCCAGTGCAACGAATGCTCCTCTTCCTTTCTGTATCCTTATTTTGGTATCATTCTCTGCTCCTCCTTCTGTCTATATTACTACCCTGATATATATATATATATATATATATATATATATATATATATATATATATATATATATAAGATTGTAAGTTTTGTATAGACATTTCACCAACTAGATTCATCCTCAACTAAATGATAGCCAGCGCGAAATGGTGTTGTATCTATATCGTGATTTCCGACATGGTATAATTAATGATGAAAGATTATATACAGGATATGGTTGGGACATTTAAACAAATTAATAGTATGCATCTTATCTGGGAGTATTGGTAAATAAAAGTAAAGAGAGTCCGTCACGCCAAGTGGCGGCGTATAGGGAATATGGTGTTAGTGACCCGTCACGCCAAGTGGCGGCGTATAGGGAATATGGTGTTAGTGACCCGTCACGCCAAGTGGCGGCGTATAGGGAATATGGTGTTAGTGACCCGTCACGCCAAGTGGCGGCGTATAGGGAATATGGTGTTAGTGACCCGTCACGCCAAGTGGCGGCGTATAGGGAATATGGTGTTAGTGACCCGTCACGCCAAGTGGCGGCGTATAGGGAATATGGTGTTAGTGACCCGTCACGCCAAGTGGCGTATAGGGAATATGGTGTTAGTGACCCGTCACGCCAAGTGGCGTATAGGGAATATGGTGTTAGTGACCATACGTTTTACAGACCTTCGACACATGATTTTTGGGGTAATGTGGTCGGTATTACGCCCGTGCCGCTTTACTTTCCCAGAAATAAATCCGGTACCCATTTAATGGGAGTGGTGGTGGAGGCTGTATAAATGTACTTTTACAGAAGAATGTTGAGAATACTATGGACAGCTAAGAAGAGTAATGAAAACGTTCTGGAAGAGGCCAAAGCAAAAAGAGAGTTAATATCCAATATTAGGAAGAAACAATCATCACTTTTTGGCCATGTAATGAGAAGGGAACAGCTGGAATATATATATATATATATATATATATATATATATATATATATATATATATACAATGTATATATATATATATATATATATATATATATATATATATATATTTATGAAAACTGAGAAAATTAAGGGACGAAGAGATAGAGTGAAGCAAAGAGAAAAGATACCAGACAGCTTAACTGAATGGCTTTGACAGAAGGTCAACAACAGAAATGATAAATAATTGTCGAGATCCAGAATTGTGGGGAGAACTGATCACCTACGCCAGCAGGCCGGTACTTGATGATGAATTTTTTTTTTGAGGGGTGGGCAAGACTGCCCATCCAGCAACTGAGCTGAGTGCGGCCAGCGACCCACAATGACTACAAGAGCCAGGATCAGCGACCCACATTGACTACAAGCGTCAGAGTAAATGAACAAAACTACTGAAACGGCTTCGGGTTCACCCAGCCTTAAATGGGTACTACCGGATTTTATCTGGGAAAGTAAAGCGGTACGGGCGTAATACCGACCACATTATCCCAAAAATCATGTGCCGAAGGTCTGTAAAATTTATGGCCACTAACACCATATTCCCTATACGCCACTTGACGTGACGGGTGCTCTTTACTTTCTTTTACTATGATCACATGTTCCTTACATCTTTATTCTTGTTGAGTGACTTTTTTTTTATTATTGTTCTTTCTGAACTTGTCATTGATGTTTATTTTCATCCTATATAATTCAAACACGGAGGGATTCTATAACTCTAAATTATTTTGTTTTGGTTGTTTCATTATTAGTTAGCTATGTAGGACACGTTTTATTTACTGACATATCTGTGTGTGTGTGTGTGTTGTTTGTTGTTTGTTTATCCCCGGTGATGGCCTATTAGGCTGTCACGTTCACATATGTGTCGTCATTCAATGACGTAAAGCTTTAACCACACCATTTTTCTATTTTTTTTCATTTCTCCTTCCGATTCTATAGCTCGCTGGTTAAACTTACTTCTGAAGTCGGAGAATATCTGCCTGTATGGCGAGGAACTTTTGAGCATACGGCTGCTGGTGTTAAGATATGAAAACGTGACATTCATTCTTAATTATTATAGATATAAAGCTGATGAGAGGAAATAAACAAGAAGAACAGCGAGAACTAGCTCAACTTGCCCATTGAGAAGAACAGCGAGAACTAGCTCAACTTACCCATTGAGAAGAACAGCGAGAACTAGCTCAACTTGCCCATTTATTTTCACAATTGTTCATCTTGATTTACTGCTCCATTTTGGAAGAAGACTCCAGTCACCAGGAACCGTCAACAATCGTTGAAGTGCCCTCGTGTTAGCGGTAGCTAGAGATGAGCTGAGATTGTTCCCCTTGTGTTGAACACCTGACCATGCTTGATATCCGTTCACGTGACACTATCCCTGACTCTGCATTTCCTTTTCCGTTCAAATCGAAAACGTGCTTGTTTAGTTTACACGAACCCTGGATTTTGTTCATGTTGAGATTCAGTGTGATGTTCATTTTATTCATTTATTGGGTTCTGTCGGATGAAGGCCTAGTTCGTCACACGGAGATAGGCTCATATATATAACAGGAGCTGCGGTAAAGCCGAATGAAACGGTGAAAAATAGATATAATGTTGTTTGAAGCAGTTGTGCTATAAAGAAGACAGTGAAACATTATAAACGTTTCGTCAACACGCCTTCATCAGTAAGACAAGACAGCAAGCATAAACTAAACCGATTAAGAATATTAAGTAGATAGATTTCTGCTTAGCCCAAGTGAGAGATGCCGAGACATCGCCGTGAGGTCCATAGAATGAATGAACACTTGACTAAGTGGCCACGTAATATGCCACTCTCGATGATTTGCTCTTTAGAATGAAGGTCGAGTTATTAAATTTTCACTTTCTTTTTGGGTGGCAATTGCGGTCTAATATAACCTGAAGGACTTAGTCTGAGGTTGAACGGATCGTGCATCGCCAAAAAGTAGGCAAAACCTGCAAGACGACAACAATAACGATATGATAGCACAGGAAGGACAAGCGTTTACAAATAGAAACAGTGGGATGCGGTAAGATGTAAATCAATAATGAGTGTAACGGATGGCTTCTAATAAAGGGTAAGGAAGAAAAGGTCCCCAAAGAGAGGGGTAGAGAAAGAAAGAGGAAGTGGGTTAGAAGTAGCGAGGGTGGTGTAAACAAAACAGTTGTTATTGTAGAAAAGAATGTAAAGAATTGATTCCCCTCGGATAGAGAGAGTCAGGACGGGATATGAGTCGGCTTTCAAAGGCGAAGGTCATATACTGAACAGGAAATGACGTCAGTGACTTGGATATCGACTATTTTGGTCACATGAGAGTTCCGTGATTGTCTTGTTTTTTTTTTTTTAGTTTCAAAAACTTCTGCTTCTCTTCCTTGTTAGCATTTCAGAAGCGACAGATTAAGAAAAGATAGTCTAGTCTATCGCCGTCTCTTTGTGTGACAAGTCTAGATCAATAGAGATGGTAAATATAGTTCATCAGTGTTATATATAGCCAATTGTTACCTATGGAAGCGAATCATGGACAGTAGACAAAGAAATGAAAAGACGATTAGTGGTCACGGATATGGGATTTCTCAGAAGAATGTTGAGAGTTCCCCAGTCATGTAAAAATATCAACGAGGACATTTTCAAAGAGGCCAACATAAAAAAAGGGAGCTCCTAAAAAAACATCAGAAAGAAACAATCAACATTTTTCGGGCATATCATGAGAAGAGGAAAGTTGGAGCACGTGGTTACAACTGGCAAAATACAGGGCAAGAGAGATCGCGAATGACAAAGAGAGAAGATTAATATCTTGATATCACGATAGCTTGGTGTAATGGCACGGACAAAAGTCAACAACAGAACTGATACGATGTAAGTAAAGTAAAGTACCCCCGTCACGCCAAGTGGCGTATAGGGAATATGGTGTTAGTGACCATATATTTTACAGACCTTCAGCACATGATTTTTGAGGTAATGTGGTCGGTATTACGCCCGTGCCGTTTTACTTTCCCATAAAAAATTCCGGTACCTATTTAAGGCTGGGTGAACCCGGAAGCCGTCGGTTGCGATAGAACCCTACCCCTTGTCCTTTGTAGTCCAGTTCACTAACCACTGAGCTATCGCGGCTCCCTGATATGATGTACTGTGGATGCAAAATTATGGAAATACATGATCGCCTACACCAACCATTATGGAACATGCTGACGATTATGATAAATTCTGGCTTGGAAGATGATTAAAAGATAAATATGGCGATCTAGCGGCCATAGCAACCATACAACTTATGACAATACGTGTAGGGTTGAGACCTGTGACCAGCTATCACGGGTGCTTGCATGTGTCTTAACACTTCTCGGCCATAGCAACCATACAAATTGTGAGAATACTTGTAGGGTTGAGACCTGTGACCAGCTATCACGGGTGCCTGCATGTGTCTTAACACTTCTCGGCCATAGTAACAATACAACTTGTAAGAATACTTGTAGGACGAGAGGAAGCAGGGATCTGTGAAGCATTAATTCCTGTGACCAGATATCTCGGGTGTCTGCATGTGTCTTAACACTTCCCGTCCAAAGAAGTGGTATTCTAGAAGATGGATATTTGACACAATTCTAGCAAACCAGAAGGGGTTATCTGGTAGGTAACTACAAGTCTATACCTGTGTTGAGTGTATATAGAGCTTTAAAAGATCCCCTCCCCCCCCCCCCATTTATATATATTTCAAAATATAAACCATAACAACCCATAAAATACAACTTTATTGATGGAAATTAAACAAAACGTACAGTAAGATGGAAGATAATGTTTATTTTTGTAACTTCCACTTGATTTATATATCAAACGTTTTCTACAACTTTTTAAAATTGCAAAGTCGTTGATGAGATCCTCAAAACAAATCTTATGTAACACATCAGCTTCTATTCTTAATAGAGATAAGGCATCCAGCCTGGCTTGTGCGAGTTCATGACCCTTGGTGGAGGTCTGTGCTCACTGGATGCTCTTGTTATTATTGTATATATCTATATGTCATTTTTTTTTCACTTAATGTGAGGACAATTTTCTGGTGCTCCATTCCTTGATGTCCCAAACACGAGCTTATTTTCTTTAATGGAAGATCCATCCTTGTGTATACTCCATCGCTATCCAGCGTGTTTATATATTGAAGCGGATATGACTGATGGCTATATAGACGCCGGCGCTGTGTTACTATCGCTATAATGATAATAAAAGTCACGTTCGTGTAGTATTTCGGTATTTAGAAATAGGAGACAGATACGTAACACTTAAAAATAGTGTTTTCACTAATAAGAGAATTGTGACATTCCAGTTAGCGTTGAAGTTGGCGCTGAGTAGAATTTAGCGACAGGAAAGTATGTTGCAGACGCCTGGAATGTATGTCAAGGGCGCCAGGAAAGTATGTTGATGACGCCGGGAAAGTAATTCACGGATTCAGGGAAAGTATGTCACTGGCACTGGGAATGTATGTCGAGGACGCCGGGAAGGTAATTCATGAACTTAGGGAAGGTATGTCACTGGCACCGAGAATGTATGTCGAGGGCGCCGGGAAAGTATGTCAATGGCACCGGGAATGTATGTCGAGGACGCCGGGAAAGTATGTCACTGGCACCGGGAATGTATGTCGAGGACGCCGGGAAAGTATGCCACTGGCACCGGTATTGTATGTCGAGGGCGCCGGAAAAGTATGCCACTGGCACCGGTAATGTATGTCGAGGACGCCGGGAAAGTATGTCACTGGCACCGGGAATGTATGTCGAGGACGCCGGGAAAGTATGTCACTGGCACCAGGAATGTATGTCGAGGACGCCGGGAAAGTAGGTCACTGGCACCAGGAATGTATGTCGAGGACGCCGGAAAAGTATGTCACTGGCACAAGGAATGTATGTCGAGGACGCCGGGAAAGTATGTCACTGGCACCGGGAATGTATGTCGCGGACGCCGGGAAAGTATGCCACTGGCACCGGTATTGTATGTCGAGGGCGCCGGAAAAGTATGTTACTGGCACCGGGAATGTATGTCGAGGACGCCGGGAAAGTATGTCACTGGCACCGGGAATGTATGCCGAGGACGCCCGGAAAGTAATTCATGAACACAGGGAATGTATGTCACGGGCACATGGAAAGTTATGTCGAGGGCGCCGTGACATCTGAGTACATCTCGTTGTACAGTGCATGTGTATACAGTAGATGTTTTGTAAATGAAATGAGTTCGCTTTCGACAATCCTTCACGACTTGTTTGTATGGTTTATAACTGCTGAGATGACGCGATATGGCAAGACAAAACAAGAACAATAACAATAACAAATAGAGAACAAGAGAAGTGCGGGATATAACACATTCGAATATTTGTGGCTTATTTCAAGTAGTAGCACACAGTGGACACAAAATACGGCAGTTTTGTTTTTGTTTATATACAAAATATACATCAAAAGATAGTAACCTGTTAAACTTGTGAAGAGACGAGATAATTGAAATGGCGGAATAGGAAAAGTAAAAAAAAAAAAAAAAAAAAAAAAAAAGTAAAGAGCCACCGTCATGTCAAGTGGCGTATAGGGAATATGGTGTTAGTGACCATACATTTTACAGACCTTCGGCACATGATTTTTGGGGTAATGTAGTCGGTATTACGCCCGTGCCGCTTTACTTTCCAAAAAAAAAATCCGGTACCTATTTAAGGCTGGGTGAACCCGGAAGTCGTCGGTTGGGATCGAACCCTACCTCTTGTCCTTTGTAGTCCAGTTCACTAACCACTGAGCTATCGCGGCTCCCTTGAATAGGAAGAGTGCTCAGAGTTTATTCAACGTGGCTATTGGTCACAAGTCTATGTCAATAATCATCATCATGTACCATACCGGCTGGCATAGGCGATTATGTCCTTCCACAATATTCTATCTTATAGTGCATCGTATCAGTTGTGGTATTGACTGTTTTCCATGCCATGACACCAAGCTATCTGGTCAATAGAAGTGAGAAATACAAGAGTTCGTCGGTGTTATATAGAGCCAGTTCTAACCTATGGAAGTGAATCATGGACAGTAGACAAACAAATGAAAAGACGATTAGAGACCACATAGGTGGATTTCTTAGAAGAATGTTTAAACTATGGGAGTTAAGATGGGTAGAGCCAGAATTGAGAAACTTAGTGAGGGTATAATGTAAGAAGACTTATCAACCAACACAGAACTAGAGTCGTCAGTCGCTGGACTCTGCGGGACTTACTGAGGTGGGGATCTGATCACCAATGGACATGTTCGGAGTGTAATGATGATGACCCACAAATAACTCAATAACTCAATGTTGAATTTTCCTTTTCAATATATTCAAAGAGGCCAACACAAAAAGGCCGCTCCTAAGAAACATCAGAAAGAAACGATCAACATTTCTCGGGCACATCATGAGAAGAGGAGAGTTGGAATACTTGGTTACAACTGGCAAAATACAGGGACAAAGACACCGCAGACGACAGAGAGAGAAAATACTAGATAGCTTGGTGTCATTGCATGGCAAACAGTCAACAACAGAACTGATACGATGCACTGTTGATAGAAAATTATGGAAGTACATGATCGCCTACACCAGTCGGTATGACACATGATCTTTCTTCTTCTTCTCTCTTTCACTGATACCTAAAAGGTGTCGTGGTTTATATCATTTGTCGTTCTTGAGCTGCTCGAATTGTCTGAATTAGTGATTTTCCTTTGTTGTTACATGTCTCTATCACTGCATCTATCCATCTTCTTCTTTTCTCTTTCACTGGTACCTAAAAGGTGTCGTGGTTTATATCATTTGTCGTTCTTGTGCTGCTCGAATTGTCTGAATTAGTGATTTTCCTTTGTTGTTACATGTCTCTGTCACTGCATCTATCCATCTTCTTCTTTTCTCTTTTCACTGATACCTAAAAGGTGTCGTGGTTTATATCATTTGTCGTTCTTGTGCTGCTCGAATTGTCTGAATTAGTGATTTTCCTTTGTTGTTACATGTCTCTGTCACTGCATCTATCCATTTTCTTCTGGGTCTTCCTCTTGGTCTTTTTCCATGCATTCTCGAGAAGAACGCCCTTGATAGTGATTGGTAAGGATTCATTCTGACCAGGTGACCAAACCATTTAAGTTGTTGTTCTATATATTCTTGGCAGGGTTTTGTTCCTACTATTTTTCTTATGGTATCATTTGGCATTCTATCTCTCCTTGTGTTGTTTGTTACTTTTCTCAAACATCGCATCTCACATGTATTTATCTTTCTTAAATGTGATTTAGAAAGGGTCCATGTTTGACTTTCATAGCATAAAGTTGGTATGAAGATGCTATTTATCATTTGTTGTTTAGCTGGCATAGAAATGTTTGGATGTCTTAGCAATGGTGAAAGCTGGTATGTGACAGCATTTGCTTTTTGTATTCTCATGTCAATTTCTCTGTCTAGTTTTCCATCTTCTGTGAACACTGTGCCTAAATACTTGAATTCCTCTACTTGTTGTATTTCTTTATCTTTGATCTTGATGTTTAATGGGTGTCTTAATTTGCTTATTCTTATAACCTCTGTTTTTGCTGTGTTAATTTTCATACTGTAGTTTGTGCAGCTTGTATCTAGAGATGTTAAATGCTTTTGTAGCAGGTTTTCATCCTTATATATTAGGCATTGGTCATCTGCGCAGAGTAGCTCATTGATGTTGGAGTTTTCTACCTCTATGTTATTATTTGATTTGTCCTTATTGTTGGTTGTTTTCTGATTTAGTTTGTCCATATATATCATGAAGAGGAGTGGTGAGAGGACACATCCTTGTCTTACTCCTGTTGTAACCTGAAACCATTCTGACAGACCTTCCGATGTTCTGACGGCACTTTGACTGTTTTTATATAATGCCATTATATTATCTAGTAGTTGTCCTGCTACCCCGTATGTTTCTAAAGTTTGCCAAAGTTTGTTCCTGTCCACACGATCAAACACTTTTTCCTGATCTATAAACACTACATTTAGGTTTCTGCCATATTCTATTGTTTTTTTCACATAGTTGTCTCAATGTAAATATAGCATCAGTACAGCTTTTGCCTTTCTGAATCCGAATTGATTATTACTTAATTGAGGTTCTATTATGTATCTTACTCTCCTCTCTAATATTTTAGCAAACATTTTACCAACTTGACTCAATAGGGATATTCCTCTGTACATTTCACACTCCCTTTTACTTCCCTTATTCTTCCAAAATGGGACAATGATAGCTTTTTGCCAGTCGTCTGGGACTTTTCTTTCTTCCCAAGCCATATTGAATATGATAGTAAGCCAATCTATAGCTGTTTCCTTACAGGCTAGTAGCATTTATGTTGTTATTCCATCTATACCAGCTGCTTTGTTCTTTTTATTCTGTTTCAATGCCCATTCTACTTCTGCTTTAAGTATATTCGGTTCCTGTTCATCATAATGCCTATGTTTAAACTCTGTATTTCCGTTTGTATTTCTCTGATTTAATAGTTCCTTAAAGTATTCTCTCCATCTGATTATTATGTTTTTCCTGCTGCTGATTGGTCTACCGTTCTTGTCGTTTATTATAGTGGTTGGGTTATAATAATTATTTCTTACTCTCATTGCTTTTACACTTTGAAAAATTCTCTTGGTTCTTCTCTACATGTTTTTGCTAATTCTTCACCAAATGCTTTCCAAGAGTCTGCTGCTGTTTGTTCTAGGATCTTTTTGCTATCATTTCTGGCTTGTCTATAGTGATTGTAGTCTTCTGTTGTTTTTGTCTTCTGCCACGTTTTATACTTTTCTTTCTTGTGTTTCACTGCTGATTTTACTACTTCATTCCACCATCTTGTTAGGGCCACAAGATAAATAGTTAATATGACAGGCAGGATCTCGAGTGCCGACCAGGAGCCAAAGTGAAAACTGAGAGTCTCATAAGCATCAGTGAAAAGTGGGAATGGGGGGCTAGAAAATTTGAGTTTTTTTTTTCAATTGAGAAAATACAGTTTGGTCGTTAATTTCATAGCAGCATTACTGCCAGATGTCAGTGCTGGTTTGATTATAGCAATTGTATACTATTTAGTTCTTATCTTGTAAATTAAATAAAATAAATATTAAAGAAAAATATTCTTTTTTCACTTCATTTCGTTGGTCTATTGGTGTGTTGGCTCAATTGTTAAACAAAAATGTGTGGATATGTGTTTTGTTACTGATACGGGCAACATGCCTTTTTCGTCTGAGTTCTGCAGCTTCAAAATAAACAAGCGTTGGAGATACAGAAAGTTCGATAAATGGCGTTATGCTACAGCTTTTTAGTGTTGTTTTACTTCATGATTCTTATTTGTGGTCACAAATATATTATCGTACA